>SJYQ01104741.1:615165-718297 GCA_006410935.1 Redunca redunca
GGTAAATATAAATTTAAAAAATGTTAAATCACTAAAAATTATTGACTTTGTAAAATAAATATAGAAAAAATAATTGGGTTTATAAAAGTAAAAATTAAAAAGTGTGACAATACTACTACAAAGGATCAAAAGACTAATATGAAATTATACTATTAAAAGATTGTTACCCTATATGTGAAGTAGAAAAATATGACTTGAAGAAAAGCTGTGGCAATATAATGATTAGTATATTGTAAATCTATAGCAAAAACTTAAAGCATAGGTATGAAACAATAATCCAAATTAAAGAAGAATAGTAGAAAATAGATGAAACAAAAAACACCAGTTTTAAGATTGTAGTTTTAAAAATAAGTATATCAATAATTGCAGGGGTTTCCCAGGTGGCTCAGAGGGTAAAGAATCTGTCTGCAAGCAGGAGATGCTGGTTTGATCCCTGGGTCGAGAAGATCCCTTGGGCAAGGGCATGGCAACCCACTCCAGTATTCTTGCCTGGAGAATCCCATGAACAGAGGAGCCTGGCGTGCTACAGTCCATAGGGTCTCAAAGAGTCAGATTGAGCGACTAACACTTTCACTTTTCATCCTAACCCTTAATGGGATATTATTAGGAGATGGGGTTAGGGGGGGTCTTTGAGAAGTGATTAGATCATAATGGTGGAAGCTTCAAGTATAGAATTAGTGTTCTTACAAAAGAGACCCAGTGGGTTTCCCAGATGGCTCAGTGATAAAGAATCCACTTGCCAATGCCGGAGAAACAGGTTTGATCCCTGGGTCAGAAAGATCCCCTGGAGGAGGAAATGGCAACCCACTCCAGTATATTCTGGCCTGGAAAATCCCTTGGACACAGGAGCCTGGTTGGCTACAGTCCACAGGTTCTCAAAGAGTCAGACACGACTGGGAGACTGAGCATGCATGCCAAAGAGACCCCACAGATCCCTCTCACGCTTCTGTCATGTGGGAAAACACTGAGAAGTTCATCACCTATGAACCAGGAGATAGGCTCCCATTAGACTCCAAATCTGCAGGCACTTTAATCTTGGACTGCCCAGCTTTCAGAAAATTAGAAATAAATGTCTGTTGTTAAGCCTTCCAGTCTATAGTATTTTCATTATAACATCCTGAATGAACTAAGACAAGGGCACAATTCTTCCCAATTATTTTGTGAGACTATCATAATTCTGATATCAAAAGCTGAAAAATACATTTTAAAGAAGTAAAAAGCCTATCTCCCTCATAAATAAATACCCTTAAATGTATTCATTGTGATCCAGTGGAATTTATCTCAGAAGAGTAAGGTTATAATTCACTTTCAGAAAACTAATAACAGAAAGGAACTTCTGTAACCTGATAAAGGGCAGTTATAAAAACCCTTCATTATCATATTTAATGGTGAAAAATTAATACCTTCTTAATCACAAGATCAGGAACAAGGTGGGTTGTTCATCCTCCACTTCTATGGAATATTTCACTGGAGGGGCTGGATGAGGCAATAAACTATTACAAAAATATGAGAGACATACAAGTTGAAAATACAAAACAGATTACCTTCCTGAACCAGAGGATTTTATATACCTACAAAAAATCCTGCTTAATCTATAAAAACCTACTAGAACTGATAAATAAGTTTAAGAAGGTCACAGAATAAAAGATCAATAGGTAATAATAAATAGTATTTTTGTAAACTAGAGATGTCCACTTAGATATTGAAATTTTAGAAGCTACATTTGTAATAGCATCAAAAGTATCAAACAATTAGTGAAATATTTAACAAAATAAATACAAGATTAGTACACTTTTGAAATTTAAAAACATTGTAAAGAGAAATCAAAGAGCTAAACAAAAGAGAAGCACACTAAGTTCACACATCAGAATACTTGAAAAATGTCAGTTTTCCTCCAATTGATCTATAGATTCAAAGAAATCCCAATAAAATCCCAGGTAGTTCTTTTGTACACATTCATTAGCTGATCTTAAAACCTAAATGGAAATGGACATGACTTACACTAGCCAAATAATTTTAGAAACTTCAAGAAGGAAACACAAGAAAAAATTACTGCAAACCTGAGTGAGGAAATGATTTCTTAGGGTTTATGAAATATGTTCTGTTTTTTAAAAATGGCAAATTGTACTTCATCAAAATTATAAATGCCTGCTCTATGAAACAAAGCTACTATGAGAGTGAAAAGACAAGCTAGAGAATGGAAAAAAAAAATTGCAAAACACAAATCTCATTTAAAAAATCTTGTATCTAGAATGTATGGAGAAGTCTCACAACTGAGTATTAAGCAAAAGATTTGAACTGACACTTTACCAAGGAAGATATACAAGGGGAAGTAAGTACATGAAAAGATTATCAACATCCCTTAGTTTTTATGGAAATACAAATTAAACACAGTAAGATAGTATACAGTATAGTGCTTGTGCGCAGTCATGTCCGACTCTTTGCTACTCCATGGACTATAGACCTCCATGGGATTTTCCTGGCAAGAATCCTGGAGTCGGTTGCCATGCCCTTCTCCAGGGGATTTTCCCAACCAAGGATTGGACCCATGTCTCCTACGTCTCCTACATTCCAGACGGATTCTTAGCACTCAGCCCCTGAGGAAGTCCCAAGTACATCTAGATACCAGTATACATTTATTAGAAAGGCTAAATTTTTGGAAATGGCAATGACTGTCCAACACTAGCAAGGATGCTGAGTAACTAGAACTCTCATACATTTCTGGTGGAGATACAAAATGGTAGAGCGACTTTGGAAATCATTTTGGCTGAAACTCCAGTACTTTGGCCACCTCATGCAAAGAATTGACTCACTAGAAAAGACCCTGATGCTGGGAGGGATTGGGGGCAGGAGGAGAAAGGGACGACACAGGATGAGATGGCTGGATGGCATCACTGACTCGATGGACGTGAATCTGAGTGAACTCCAGGAGCCGGTGATGGACAGGGAGGCCTGGCATGCTGCGATTCATGGGGTCGCAAAGAGTCGGACATCACTAAGCAACTGAACTGAACTGAACCCTTGCCATGTGATCTAGAAATCCCATTTCTTTATATTTTCCCAGGTGAGATTAAAATGTATATCCACTGAAAGACTTCTATGTTAATGACTATGGCAGCTTTAGTCATAATCACCAAAAACTGGAAGCAATTCAAATTTTCACCAACTGGTAAATGATTAAGCAGATGTGGCACATCCACTCAATAGAACGTTCCCATTTTAAAAAGAAACCAAGTGCTGGTACATTTAGTAATATGGATGTATCTCAGAAGCTTTATTCTGAGTAAAAGAAGTCAGACACCAAAGACTACATACTGTATAATTTCCTAAACCTTCTGGTAAAAGCAAAATTACAGAGACAGAGATCAGATGGGTGGTTACCAGGACCTAGGAGTTACGTAGAGAATTAACTGTAAAGGGCAGTGGGGTGGTGGTTGCGGCTTGGGGGGCGGGGGATGGCTATAGAGGAGGTCTTTATCTTGATTGTAGTGGAGGCTACATACTGTCTCCATTTGTCAAAACTCATCAAACTGTGCACTTTAAAAGGGTGAATTTTGTTTATGTAAATTATCCTTCAATAACCCTGACTTGAAAAAAAAAGCATCAGGAAGTATGGCATAACAGTGTGGCTAACAGTGGCATTCACACTCAAGCTGATCTTTACAAGGAATGCCATTCGTATGTCTCTTAGTGCAATTTGGAGGTTAAACAACATGCTGAGTCCTTTATCTCTCAAGTTTGACCAGAGGTAAATACAACAGGAGATTGTGTCCAGGAAGCAGAGTGAAATCTCAGTGTTTGCTTCCTAGGTTCCCTCCCTTGTAGATCACGCTTAACTACCTGTGTCCCTTGATGAAAAGTTACACTTCTGCCAAGCAACTTTCTCTGCCAAGATCCCTCTGTTCTGGGTCCCTGTAATCTCACTTTTAATCCTTCAGGTTTAGAAATACCTGGCTATTATTGGGGGTTCAGTATACTGCACAGTCTTTTCTTATTCCTCCACACCCTGCCCACAATAAATTATTCTTAAATTATTCAGTTTGAATGTACCATTTCTTTATTGCCAGAATCCTGAACGATACAGAAAGCTGTCTTCTGACCTCATCACTTAAAAAAAAATTTTATTGGAATACAGTTGTTTTACAATGTTGTACTAGTTTCTGCTATATAGCAAAACGAATCAGTTATATGTATACATACATCCCATTTTCTTTTTCAATTTTCTTCCCTTTTAGATCACTTCAGTGCATTGAGATGAGTTTCCTGTGCTATAGACTAGCTTCTCAGTAGCTATCAATTTTATATACAGCAGTGTGTATCATTTTAAGTGTGAGCACTTTGGTTACCCTTTCACATATTTGATATTTAGTTTTTCCATCTGCTGTATAATAATAGTAACAATAATGCCTCATTAATAAGGTTATTATGAGAATAAGTTTTTAATAATACTTTTTCCCTTTTTCATCTTAGTCTCTCTATTACTGGGTGTTTATTCTCCTTCAGTGTCTTCATATGCTTCTATTTCTACTCTCTTTTTTAAGTAACAATTTCTTTATTGTGTATAAATGTATAAGTAATTTACATAGGGCTTTATAATGTGGAGAAGCCTGTATAAATGGCTTAAATGTACCATGGTTATGTTTCTGGAGTAAACTGTTGCTATTTGTACTGCTACAGAACAGTTAAGTCAAATTTTTGAATTAGGTCAACAAAATCCACAAATAGAGTGGAATCTTTGGACTGTCTAAGAAGGGATAGATCTGGAATAAATCAGCCACAGATATCACTTGTCAGCACTCTAAGGGAGGCTTTCCATCATGTGGATTCAAGTTAACATAATTGTTTTATTGCAGTAATGTCTAAACAAGGATCCACAATTAGGCTGTATTTTTATCTTGACTTGTGAACTATTGCTGCCAACTACTCAAATTTCAAGCTTGTTGAGACATATGTTATCCCTGGAAACCCTTCATAAAAATGAAGCATTTTACTGTCCCACCAATTCAGTATAGTCTGGTCAGTTCTCCATCTAGATCTAAGTAAACCATGTAATCGTTCCTACACTAGCAAGTAGTATTTTAAATGGCTTTTAAAGTAAAACCAAAAAGAACAAATTTATTTCTATTTGTGCCAATTAATCTGGTTTGGATTCTCTTTTCCAGCTTCTTAAATAATGGGACAGAATGAAGTTGTGGGAAAAGAACTGGATATGGAATTAAGAAGATCTGTATTTGAAATCCAGCTCTAATGCTGCTTCCTAGCTGTGTGATTTCATTAAATCACTTACCTAGCCTCAGTCTCTATCTGTCAAATGGGGATCTACTGGTGACTTAAGTGAGCTAATAATGATCTGACAACATATTCCTTTAAGGACTTAATAACTTATGTTTTATAATTCACGTATGTAAAGTTTCAAATGTGATTAGTAAGAAACGGGAATGAAGGAAACTTTCAGACAGAGGCAGGAATGTTTTGGTTAAAAGGAAACTAAAATACAAGAGAACAAAAGCAAGATAAAAATGAGTACAATGTATGCATTTATAGCCCACATGTCACAGTTCAGTATTTATAGGTTTGTAAGTGACAGCCTTCCCAGTATAGCAATGTTAATTATGAAGTAGCTGTCAGTTTCAAGCTGTGCACCTGACTGAGGCTGAAACTATTCATCATTTCCACACTTGATCATTTAATTTCAGAGTCGAAAATATACACCAATAAATCATTTTGTGTTTCTGATTTTGTTTCCCTAAATCTTCTTTTGAAATGCCCTAGTGACTTTCTATTTAATGAATATTAATTCATTTTATTTCACAATATGATTTGTAATTATCAGAGCTGGACTGAAACCTCAGGAAGAGGTGATGAGTCTAAGACTGAACACAATACTAAATGTATATTTAAATTTTCCAGAGCTGATTCTCCCGTTGCTACTTAAATTCCATGGTCAAAGCAATAGATGGAATAAATATGAAAAAGAAGAATAGGAGAGGGAAACAGAGAGACAGAGATGAGGAAAGAGAGAGAGAAAAGAATGAGAGAGAGAGATTGAGAAGAAGCCTGGGAAAATGTTCAGTGGAAAATCTGTAGAAATGATGTAAGAGAAAGCAAAGGCAGGGATTGGAGTGAGGGGTGTATAACTGAGACTATAAAAACTCAGAGAGAAAACTTACCATCAGAGCTGAGTTTGGGAAAAACTGCACAGACAGGACTCTAAAGTTAGACTCTCCTGATTTTTCACAAGGTAAGTTAAATATAAAAGCTGATAAAGAGTTAGTCTTTTTCCTTTTAACTTTTTTTTTTAAGTTTTTGAATACTTTTCAAATGTTTTGATTATATCTTGATTTTGTTAAAATTAGAAATGTTTTGGGGAATATTATCCTCTCTAAAAATGAGTAAAATATCTAAGATATTTCGTAATGCAAACTTAGGGTAGAGATAGTTGTTTGCTCAGGCATTTTATATTTATTATACTGTTTTTGCTTTTATATTCTATTTCAAAATAAAGAAAAAAGGAACTCAAAATAATGATCCTATAAGAGTGTTAGATATATTAATTTTGCTTTTATCAAATATGTCCAGTGTTAAGAATATTTAACGTTACAAAGTGGCCTGATTCTAAAAACCTAGGTAGAAAAGAAAGTTTCTCTCTTATCTTTATATCTATTAAAATTAGAACTTAAGAAACATCCCTAAAGCAACCAAATTATATGTTCTATGTTCTTCAAACCTATACTATCTAGTGCTTTTATTCTTATGAAACCCAGATAGGCAAATATGATACTAATAACTTAGTTTAAAAGAGACTTAGGTCATGTTTATTCTTCAGTATTTGAAGTGTTCTTGCTATTAATGATTGAATTAAGTGTTAATCTGAAACATATGCTTGAGTTCTGTTTAAGAAGAAATTTAAACTGTTTCAAGTTTTGATCTGTGGAAACAGTGTAAAGTCTACAAATCCAGTTCTAGCAAAACAAAATATTAACTCCTTTGAATTCCAATTATAGGTTCTATAAGTTTAGGAAAATGACTACTATATATTTCTGAGTTTTCTCTCTAGAAATTAGATAAGCAATGATTTATGATGATTTCAGTGCCCAGGTAAGCTACAGAATTGATAGCACTATATTTAATGGTCTCCCACAAACATCAGGCACATTTTGTGTCTTCTCTTTAATTTGGTATTACTTTGCAGCACTCTTATAGAACTTTTCTAAGGAGAGCTTCCTGTAGATATGAATTCAAGTCTCCTCTTTATAAGTTAATTGAATGTGGCTTCATTCAGTAAGGTACTTAAGGCATTTAAGGTTACTTGCTTTCTCCCTTTATTTCTCAGGGTTTTTAACTGATTCTGATACAATGAATCATGGGCAATAAAGGAGTTATGCTTAGAGACTAGGTTTGGGGACCTTAGGGGTGCAATTTTAATTTATTCAAATATTTTCATGATTTGAACATTAGTTAATAAAATTAGATTGGAACAGAACTCAAATTGAGCAGTCTCAAAATATTATCCAGACTCTGTCATTATGCAGCTGTGCAACTTCAGGCAAGCTTGAGCACAGAGTGGTGCTCCATAACATTTTGTTACCATTGAAAAAGGCGAAAGAACTAAAAGTGCTGGTGATATTGAATGTGAGAATGACCTGGGAAGCTCCCATATCTATTAGTTTTCCCTATATTACAGAATGAAGAGTCAGTATCACAGAATCTTGGGGCTAATCCTTAGACATCATCTAATTTAACCTTCTTACCAACAATTCATCCACTGTGATCTCTACCCACCAGACAATCTTTGCTTAGATTCAATGTTATCAGAGGAATACAAGCTTTGGAGTCAGGAAAACAACCTTCTAATCTCAATCCTGACTTCATCAGCTTTTACGCAGCTTCCTAGGGGCTTCCTTCTTTCCTAGTAAAACTAGAGTTTGTGTGTATACACACAAAAAGTCACAAGTTCCCTCCTAGCCCTGGGCACCTTTCTACATGGGCCAACTTTTATATCCCTGAAGATCTCTCTGATTAGAGATGTTTTTAGCTGAGTTCTCCTCCTTTCTCCAAATAATTCTCAGGGCACCTCACAGGAACGGTGGTTAGCATCACTGGCCAGTGATTACTGGTGCTTTGGTTGGCATGAACTGGCTGTTGCTCAGTTTTGCCTTTTCTCCCTTATCGATGCCTCATCAGCTCTGGTCTCAGCACAAAGCACACACTCCCTCCAGAACCAACTCTTCTGCCATTCTTCTTTCTGCTTACCCCCTCTTCATCCATTTTAAATCTCCCTATCATCTCCCCTTCCTTAGACAAATTAATAACCTTTGAGTCTGGCTCTCTCCATTTACTGACTGAAAGTGAAAAGTGAAAGTGAAAGTCGCTCAGTCGTATTCAGTTCTTTGTGACCCCAAGGACTATACAGTCCATGGAATTCTCCAGGTCAGAATACTAGAATTGGTAGCCTTTCCTTTCTCCAGAGGATCTTCCCAACACAATGATCCAACCCAGGTCTCCCACATTGCAGGCGGATTTTTTTTCCAGCTGAGCCACAAGAGAAGCCCAACAATACTGGAGTGGGTAGCCTATTCCTTTTCCCAGGGATCTTCCCGACTCAGGAATCAAACCGGGGTCTCCTGCATTGCAGGTGGATTCTTTACCAACCGAGCTATCAGAGAAGCCCTTACTGAAAATAGTAAATTCCAGTTTCTGATGATAGCCTCCTTCTTTTCTAAACCTCTATGTTCCTCCGACACAAGGCTCTAACCATTGTGAAAAATGCACCTTTAAAATATCAGCTGGGCCACCACTGATAACTTGACTGTTGGCCCACCAAGTAAGATCTGTGGCTTTCCATGGTCCTCTCCAAGAGCCTTCCCATGGATTTCTCCATGACTTCCCTGTGTTCCCACATTGGTGGTTGCATTTCCTTGCAAACTCTGACTTGTCCATCCATGCCAGGGCACTAAGATGTTTAAAAGTGGCATCTCTTCCTCTTCCATAGTCCATCCCTTACTGGCTGCTCCCATGTTTGTATACAGTCTAGTTCCTGTAGTGAAGTCCTTAACTACAATAACAGCCACGTTGGCTCCACTTCCCTTACACAGCCTGACTATGCTATACTGTCAACATTACAAAAACTGTGGGAAACCATGACTCAACATAATTAGTGATTTTTAAAAAAAAATAAAATTAATAGGATATTTTATGAACCATAAAACAAANTTCTGATATTGTTCATGCGTGTGTGCTTGCTAAGTTGCTTTAGTCATGTCTGACTCTTTGTGACCCCATAGACTGTAGCTCCCTGGGCTCCTCTGTCCATAGGATCCTTCAGGCAAGAATATTGGACTGAGTTGCAAGGGATCTGCCTGGCCCAGGGATCAAACTCACATCTCTTATGTCTCTTGCATTGGCAGTCAAGCTCTTTACCACTAGTATCACCTGGGAAGCCAGATATTGTTCATAGTTTTATACAAATATTTTAATAGAAATATTATGGCTGAAATTAATGATATTACATAGTATACTATAACATTAAATGTTAAAAGTAATTACCATTTATAACTCTTTAGTAAAATTTCCTTCCCTCAGTCAATATTATTTTATTATATTTTATTTTCTATCACTATGCTATAATTCTAGATTCCAAGGTCCAATTTTATTCCTTAAAATGAACAAGGATAAAAATTTTTCATAAAAATAAAAGAATAAAAAGAAATATTTTGACAAGTTGCTATTTTTAGAAGGCAATATCAGGATGTGGTGGTTTAGTCACTAAGCCATTTCCAACTCTTGCAACCCCAAGGACTGTAGCCTGCCAGAGTCCTCTGTCCATGGGACTCTCCAGGTAAGAATACTGGAGCGGGTTGTCATTTCCTTCTCCAGGGGATCTTCCCAACCCAGGAATAGAATCCACGTCTCCTGTATTGCAGGCAGATTTTTTACTGACTGAGCTAGGAGGGATGCCCCTAATATCAGGATAATAATAGCTATTATTTAATAAGTTATCACTTTATGCCTGCCCCTTTACCTGTATTATTTCTAGTCCTTACAATAAGCCTAAAAAGTAAGTTTTTGCCCCATTTTCCTGGTGAAGATATTAAAAACAATGAAGCTAAGTAACATTTCCAGTCAAGAGTCATATTCAAGTCTGTGTAACTTAAGAACAACCAACCTCTTTCGACTAACTCACTTTTCTTGGATTAGAAAGTATAACTACAATACCAGGAGTCAGGAGATGAGGAAGTAGCCTGAGCTGGGTCAGTTCATCTATTAAAAAATAGAATTATAATATTTTCCATATAAATCATAGCTTGACTATTAGGAGGATGAAAGAAGATGGACGAATTTCAAAATCATAAAGTACCTTGCAGACATTAAAATAAAAAAGATTATTTACAACAACTATACTTGAAGGAAATGAAAGAATTACAGGAAGAGTCTGCTCTTGCAGGAGGAAATCATTGGCAGGGCAGGGCCAGTGGCTAAGGAGTTTTCATCTCCGCCAGGCTGTGAGCAACTGGGTGACAGAAAGAGTGCCTCATTCATGTTTATATCCCTGGTGCCTAATAAACAGTGTATACCTAATAAATGCATCCTGTTGTTGAGTGTTATAAAATATATTTGGGGCTTTTATTTATATTTTAGAGTATTTTTTCATTGATTATATTGTCTAATTTAATGTAATTGAAATATAATTTACTATTTTATTAAATAGTATTCACACATGCTAAGTCTCTTTGCTGCTGCTGCTGCTGTCACTTCAGTCGTGTCCAACTCTATGCGACCCCATAGACAGCAATCCACTAGGCTCCTCTGTTCCTGGGATTCTCCAGGCAAGAATACTGGAGTGGGTTGCCATTACCTTCTCCAATGCATGAAAGTGAAAAGTGAAAGTGAAGTCGCTCAGTCGTGCCCAACTCTTAGCGACCCCATGGACTGCAGCCTACCAGGCTCCTCTGCCCATGGGATTTTCCAGGCAAGAGTACTGGAGTGGGGTGCCATTGCCTTCTCTGGCTAAGTCACTTTAGTCGTGTCCAAATCTGTGTGACCCCATGGACTGTAGCCCACCAGGTTCCTCTGTCCATGGGACAGAGGCAAAAATGTCAGGCAAGAATACTGGAGCAGGTTGCATGCCCTCCTTCAAGGAATCTTCCTGACTCAGGGATCAAACCCACATCTTTCATGCCTCCTGCATTGGCAGGTGGGTTCTTTACCACTAGCGCCACCTGGGAAGCCCATTAAATAGTATATGCAAGTACAGAGTGGAGTAAAAAGTGAAGGAGGTGGTAACAGTCCACATTATCCTGATGCATATATATGCCATATTTAACTGCATTTATCCAACTTTACTTTCTGAATGCCTTTTCATACCACATAAAAATGGCTTGTATCAAATAACCAAATAGTATGTGTATGTGCAATTCTATCTACATTTCTCAATCTCTAGTTTTGAAGATTCTTTTTGCTCCCATTATTAACTGCTAGAATTAAACAAGTTCCCTTACCAGTATTTTACACAATCATACACGAATTTCTCCTCTATTTCTAGAGGACATAGTTTACTATGAAGAAATTTACAATATTTCAGGGATCAGAATGCAAATTAGTGTTTGATAAGGAGAAATCTTAAACTTTACTCGAATAATGATTAGGGAATAAGGACATATGTCCCTCTCATTAGAATGAGAATCTGTGATGTGAAACATGAACAGACCTACCAGGAGTTTGGCATAACGTCATCACATATTATTGTAGGTATAAAAGTTGAGCAAATCTCTTCCCATGACTAAGCCTTTGTTTCCATATCATTTAGTATCTGTCCCACGTTTCTGTTTTCCTACCACAAAGGGCTGCTTCATTCATTCATTCTTTCAACACATAATACTGACTCCCTGCCAGGCATTATGTTGGGTGCTGAGATAAAATAGTGAACACGACATAGTTCCTACCCTCAAAGAATTTACAGCAACATTTACATAGTTTACTTATCTGGGCTTTTTAATAATGTGATCTTACTAATATCATGGTAGGTTTTTACCTTCTTAAATTTGTGCAAGAAAGATACTAGTAGTATGTTTGAAAATTCAAAATAGAAAAAAAATTGAGGTATTTAGCAACAAAGTTTTATGATTTTGGAAGGCAGTAGTGTCTGAAAAAAAAACAAAAATGGTGCCAGACAGAATAAAGTCAGTTAACATATGTATACTAGTAAATTATCACTCTTTCTGATTTGTAGTACTCAGGGAAAGTCATTTTAAAATTCAGGTGTCTGCCACATTAAGAACACCTCATCCGTACACATCTGACTTTATAAGTAATTTGTTTTGGAGATGGGAAAACAATACTTTATACTTTACTTTATACTTCCACAAATAAGTTAGACTTGAAGGAGCATGAAACTGAGAGGCTGAAAGCATTACGTTGTTGTTCTGGCTCTTCTAACTGGCTTTGTGACTTTGGAAAAGTGACTACTGCTGATGGAAGAACAATGAAAAATGAGAAAGAATGCATTCCTGACATTTTCATTTTTTTTAAAAAAATGAAATGTTAAGTTTCTCAGTCTCAATTTGCACCTTCGTTTCAAAATCATACTCAATATATCAAGCAAATGCCCATCACACAGTCTACTGAAAAGAGCAAATTTCACAAAGAGAATTTTAAATAAAATAAACACCAAGTATTTCTCTGATGTATTTCAGTGAGAATGATATATAGACAATGTATATGCTAGTGATAGAAGCAACCAGTTGTAGTTCAATTGCTCTTGGGTGAAAATCCTCAGTGACTTTAAATTAAGTATTTGATTTTAAGAGGATCTGAAACTAATCCCCACTTCTGAAGTTCTAAGTGCCTTAGCCATGTTTAGTTCTCTTGTTTGTGGAGCCAACTGCACCAAAGGTTGTGGCGTGGCATGTCAGCACCAATAAAGAAGAGATTCCAGCCTCCAAGTCTCTGCTTTCCAGCAGGAGAGTGTCTCAAGCACCTGGTTTCTTCCCTCATCAATGAAAACTGGAAACAAACTTAATGCCTGTTCAAACGTCACTCATTGAAGCATTAAGATTATCCCTATAAAGTCAAACTGTTCTGTATCCTCTTGATTTTTAACATAGACTTAGCTGATTGACTTTAAAGATGGCCCCAAGTTCCCTAAGTCATTGTGGGTATAAGCTTTACTTTCCCTGGAAGGACTTGACTTCAAATACCTGCCTTGGGCTCAATAATAATCATTTTTATACAAATGGTTTCATGAAAAATTTAGAGTTTCCATTGAAAAGTTTTACCTATGATAAAATAAGAATTATGCAGTGTTTTTTCGCAGATAAATGTATATCTTTATACGTTCTCACTAATAATATTAAACATAAAAGTACATGTTTTAGTGCTCTTGTTCCACATACAAGGCAAATCCATAATGATTTGTGCCAGTTGTAAATTAAACAATTCTAAATTAAATTTAATTAATTAAAATGTGAGATCATACATGAGGTTTATTAGACAACTTGACAGTTTAGGCATCTTGCTCAAGGTTAACTAGCACAACAAGGAGCGTTATCCCTATCCTTCAAGTCTGATTCTGAGTTTTCCTCACCATCACAGAAATATAAGTTTTCTACATATCTGAAATTTACTATTATCAAAAAGTCCTATTTTTGCATTTAAAATAAGAACTTTTGATTACAGTAATAGTAATTTTGTATCCATTAATATATGAAGTAGGAAACAGCAACCCAGCCCAGTGTTCTTGACTGGAGCATCCCACGGTCAGAGGAGCCTGGTGGGCTATATATAGTCTTTGAGGTTGGTGGAGTCTAGTTCATGGGATCGCAAAGAGTCGGACACAACTGAAAAGACTGGGCACATCCACTAATACTAAGACTTGTGAGTACTCTGAAAATATTCAAATGATTATTTTACCTTGATAGACATACTATTAATAACAAATGCAGAGGAATAGGAACTCAGTCAAATCTTTAAATTTTTTAACATTATGTGATTAAAAAAAAATTTAGTCATTTTCTGGCTGCTTCAGGTCTTAGTTGCAACATGCAGGATCTTTGTTGGGGAACACTGGCTGTGCCTGGGCAACACTAGTTGCCCTGAGGCATGTGGGATCTTAGTTCCATGACCAGGGGTTGAACCCACGTCCTTTGCATTGTAAGCTGGATTCTCAACCACTGGACTACCAGGGAACTCCAAAAATTATGTGATTTTTTAAAATTTATACCTAATAATGCATTGAATATTGCACAATCCTTTCTCTCACCCACCAAAAGCAGATATAACTAACTGCTGCATACCAGGGCATCTGGATCCTCCCTCAGCTCTAACATCTTCGTTTCTAAAGTGTGGGGGAACTGAGTATATGGTCTTAAGAATGGTGAGAAAAAAAACTTCAAGTAAAAATTTGAAAGTAAATAGATATAGCATGTTTCATCTGTTGTGTGCACATTTAACATCTCTACAGTTGGAATGCCTTACACTCGATTGCTGTTGTTGTTTAGTCGCTCAGTCTTGTCCGACTCTTTCGCGACCCCATGAACCTGTCAGGCTCTTCTGTCCATGTGATTTCCCAGGCAAGAATGCTGGAGCGGGTTGCCATTTTCTTCTCCAAGGGATCTTCCCAACACAGGGATCAAATTTGTGTCTCCTGAATTGGCAGACAGATTCTTTACCACTGAGACACAGGGAAGCCCTTATACCTGATTGCGTGTCATAACTTAATAGCATTTTTTTTCTTTCTTAAAATACACTTATAAAATAGAATCACTGCAAAAGAATCTTAAAATCAAAGACTTGAAGGCCCTCTCTTTTCAGTTAGAAATACTTTAAATTAATGATAAGTATTTTTATGTGAAAACCTAAATGCAAAGTATTATGCATAGCCTCACCTGATTTGAGGGAGGGCAGAAAGGTTTCCTCAGCCAAACCTACAACAACAACATACAGTGTCTGTGCTTCCATCAGAGAAGAGTTGGATTCAGGACAGTCTTTACGAAAGCTAGAAGCAACTTTAGAGGTCGTTTGCCCAAAATCATATAGTGAAATAACAGCCAAGCAAGAGCAGGTCCTGAGTCTCCGAATCCCTAGCTCAGGTCTCTATCATACAGACTTTGTGTTAACCATTGTCCCTTAGACTTACCTTTACAATAAGAAAAAAGGTAGTTACTCTATTATCTACTATGCTGGAAGCTTTCCTCCATTACTAAAAAGACTCAGGTGAGCATGACTTTATGGAGAAGGGTAAACGCTACACTGTAGAAGTAGCCTGCAATATCGAGCTTCCCACGTTACGATAGTGATAAAGAACCCACCTGCCCATGCATGAGACATAAGAGACTCGGGTTGGATCTCTGGATTGGGAAGATCCCCAGGAGAAGGGCATGGCAACCCAGCCCAGTATTCCTGCCTGGAGAATCCTATGGACAGAGGATCCTGGGGGGCTACAGTCTACAGGGTCACACAGAGTCGGACACACTGAGCAACTTAGCATGCAAAGGGTATGCTTTTGAATTTACTCTGCTTTTCAGTTTTACTGTGGGACCAAGCTGACCCACCACTTGCCTAGAAGACCACCCCTGTTTTCAGAGGAAGAAGTTTTGAGGAGTGTTATGTGCAGGCTCACAAGGCCATTTCCCAGTGACAGAACTAGGGACCTTTCACAACATGTCCTGTTAAATCTCACTTAAATGCCTGCAATGTCACAGTGGGAGAGGATTTTTAAGTTTAATTACTTTTTTAAGTACTTTATCTTTAATTAAGACTTTAATTTCTGTTGAAAGTAATGTGGGTAGAGTCTATTTTGTATATTTCCAATTAAGAAATCAGTAAAATAAAACATCCAAAGAATTATATCTGGACTAAACCTAAAAAATTAGTCCTCTCATGAATTTGTAATGGTTAGATCCACTATCTATAAGTCAGACCTTGTTGAGGAGAAATTTCCTTAGTCACCTGAGTGATTTGGTTTTCTTCAACACCAGCCCTCAAAGACATTAGCAACCATCAAAGAATGGTTGCCAGTTTTTTCTTTTCCTAGCCCAGCCCACTTTAGAGATTATTTTTCATAATAACGATGACTCACTGCAGCACTGATGGTCAATAATTCAAACATCTTTTTCATCTTAGCAGACTTCTCATTTATAAATATAATTAAATCAGAATTTTTAATATGTCAGTGTGCACTGTCAATGTTTTAAAGGAATATATGTGAAAGTGAAAGTTGCCCAGTCATGTCTGACTTTTTGCAACCCCATAGACTGTAGTTTGTGGAATTCTCCAGGCCAGAATACTGGAGTGGGCAGCCTTTCCCTTCTCCAGGGGATTTTCCCAACCCAGGGATCCAACCCAGGTCTCCCACACTGCAGGCAGATTCTTTACCAGCTGAGCCGCAAGGGAAGCTTTGTAGCTATAATAAATGTCTATATGCAACCCAAACTTCAGTGACAAAACATCAGGTCTTCCTCCTCCACCACATCTCCAGCCACAGACTGGATGATCCCTTCAGGGTATAGTGAGTTCTTGCATGTGGAAAATCTTTGAAACAAAGGTTAAGATGTTACACAATGTAAGATATTTGTTTATTCAGCAATATTATTAGTGACAATATGTGTACATGGTAGGCCAATGGACTGAAAATGAAGTACACGCCTAATCTTATAAGGTAGAGCTCATGCCCACTGTCTATTTGGAAACTCCTCGCATTAGAGAACTATTATTCAAAAATTTCTCAATGAAAATTATGGCTGTACAAAAAATCTGCAGGTGCCTCCACTGTCACATATTCACACAATGAACATCCTTTGAATGTTCTTTCTGTAATTCGCAGTGTACATGGTGCTGAGTAGATTTTTAGTCGCCGACTATATTTATCCACTATCAACAAAATAGGGAAATGGAGCTGAACCTGGTCTTTTCCTTCCCTCCCTATAATTTCCTCTGTTTCTAATTTTGTAGCAATCAAGTTTCAACTAGTTAATCAAATGTCTTTTGTATGGCAGGTGCCAGGGTGTTTGTTTTCATTAGTGTACCAAATGCCATATTTAGGAACTTGGCCTTTTGGTTAACTGGCTACAAGCATGGCTTTAAACCATTAAATGTGTGTACTTAAACTCAGCATTTATTTTTATTTCTCCCTATCCAAATAATCAGGATGTGGTTATCTGTAAGATGACACATTATGACTTTTTTCCTATATACACCCAAGACAAAAATATATGCCTCAGACATAATCATCAATATTATAAACACCCATCATCCTATGCCATTTATAAGATTGCAGAGATGAAGAGAAACCTGGTTAGTAAAATGTGCATAAAAATAGATGAAGAAAGTCCACATAGGAAAGCTTATAAAATTGAAAAATTTCACACTTTGAAACTGTTTTTAAAAAGAGTGGAAAGAAAACATCACAATTATAAGCTTATCTTTGAGGAATGGAAGAGTTATTTTCTTTTAAGATATGCCAGAAATATGAGATCATTGTAAAAAAAAGTTATATTTTTAATATATCTTACCTTTTGCTGAGGAAAGTCAAAGACATCAGCAAAATCAGAAAGAAAAATAAGATTCAATGCCTGATTTTCTAAAGAATAAATAATACAGTTTGATTGGTATTTTTTACCAGATAACTTTTACATTTCTTCCTGTTAGTTTTCTTCTGTCCTAATTTAGAGAAATAATCATGATCAGCTTTTTAGAGCCTAGATGCTATTTAGAAGAGAAGCTATGGGGCAAAGGAGAAAAGGAAAGATATACCCATCTGAATGCAGAGTTCCAAAGAATAGCAAGGAGAGACAAGAAAGCCTTCCTCAGAGATCAATGCAAAAAAAAAAATAGAGGAGAAAACAATAGAGTGGGAAAGACTAGAGATTTTGTCAAGAAAATGAGAGCTACCAAGGGAATATATCATGCAAAGATGGGCACAATAAAGGACAGAAACAGTATGGACCTAACAAAAGTAGAAGATATTAGAGGAGGTGGCAAGAATACACAGAAGAACTACACAAAAAAATATCTTAATGGTGTGATCACTCACCTAGAGCCAGACATCTTGGAATGCAAAGTCAAGTGGGCCTTAGGAAGCATCACTACGAACAAAGCTAGTGGAGGTGATGGAATTACAGTTGAGCTATTTCAAATCCTGAAAGATGATGCTGTGAAAGTGCTGCACTCAATATGCCAGCAAATTTGGAAAACTCAGCAGTGGCCACAGGACTGGAAAAGGTCAGTTTTCATTCCAATCCCAAAGAAAGGCAATGCCAAAGAACATTCAGACAACCGCACAATTGCACTCATCTCACATGCTGGCAAAGTAGTGCTCAAAATTCTCCAAGCCAGGCTTCAGCAGTATGTGAACCATGAACTTCCAGATGTTCAAGCTGGATTTAGAAAAGGCAGAAGAACCAGAGATCAAATTGCCAACATCTGTTGGATCATAGACAAAGCAAGAGAGTTCCAGAAAAAACATCTATTTCTGCTTCACTGACTATGCCAAAGCCTTTGACTGAGTATAACACAAAAAAATGTGGGAAATTCTTCAAGAGATGGGAATACCAAACCACCTTACCTTCCTCCTGAGAAATCTGTATGCAGGACAAGAAGCAACCGTTAGAACCGGACATGGAACAGCAGTCTGGTTCCAAATTAAGAAAGAAGTGTGTCAAGAGTGTATATTGTCACCCTGCTTATTTAACTTCTATGCAGAGTACATCATAAGAAACGCGGAGCTGGATGAAGTTCAGTCTGCAAACAAGATTGCCAGGAGAAATATCGATAATCTCAGATCTGCAGATGACATCACACTTACGGCAGAAAGTGAACCAGAACTAAAGAACCTCTTGATGAAAGTGAAAGAGGAGAGTTAAAAAGTTAGCTTAAACCAGACCATTCAAAAAATGAAGATCATGGTATCCTTTCCCATCAATTCATGGCAAATAGATGTGGATACAATGAAAACAGTGACAGACTTTCTTTTCCTGGGCTTCAAAATCACCACAGATGGTGACTGCAGCCATGAAATTAAAAGATGCTTGCTCCTTGGAAGAAAAGCTATGAGCAACCTAGACAGCATATTAAAAAGCAGAGACATTACTTTGCCAACAAATGTCTACCTAGTCAAAGCTATAGTTTTTCCAGTAGTCATGTATGGATGTGAGATTTGGATTGTGAAGAAAGCTGAGTGCCGAAGAACTGATACTTTTGAACTGTGCTGTTGGAGAAGACCTTTGAGAGTCCCTTGGACTGCAAGAACACCAAACTAGTCAATCCTAAAGGAAATCAGCCCTGCATATTCATCGGAAGGACTGATGCTAAAGCTGAAACGCCAATACTTTGGGCACCTGCTGTGAAGAGTCGACTGATTGGAAAAGACCCTGATGCTGGGAAAGATTGAAGGCTAGAGGAGAAGGAGACAAGAGGATGAGATGATTGTATGGCATCATTGACTCAATGGACATGAGTCTGTTCAAGCCCTGGGAGTTGGTGGTGGACAGGGAGGTCTGGCGTGCTGCAGTCCACGGGGTCACAAAGAGTCTGACACAAATGAGCAACTGAACAACAATATATGCGGTGAAGAGTTTATACATGAATTAACCCAAACCTCTCAAAGTTCTTTTGAAGTCAGCATTACTCCTCATTTCACCAATATGGAAAATAAATTTCAACAGATTAAGTAACACACACCCAAGGCCATACTATTACTAAAGCAAATATAAGTCTCAAATTCAATTATTCAGATTGAATAATTCTTTTTGCTCCCTGCAGGTTTCCAAATGATTTTTTTTTTTAAGGAAACAGAAGTTTGCTGAGAATTCTTATTAATGTTGAACTGGGGGACTTCCCAGTATCATGTGCTAAGTGGAGAAGTCAAGCTGCTTTTATTGGTAGCCCAGAGCCAGAGATCTTCTCCCAGCAGAACAAGGCCTCCCATTTTAACCAGCAGTCAGACTGGCAGCCAGAAGGTCTAATCTATATTATAAATAAGCTTTAATTGGATTTATACTGCTTTATTAATGAAAAAATTCATAAAAGTATCAATGACACACATTTGTGCTTACTACATAGAATTAATAAATGTATCCTTTTGACTTGTTTGCTTTCCTGTGTATATGTAGGTAAAACCTGAGTCCCTAATGTTTTCTTCATAATCTTAAATTCTTCCCCGCTTTCCCCAGAAGCAATCAGCCATGAATCAACTTCCGCTGGTCTCTATTTTAATTATAGGTATAGATTTCAAAATACAGGAAATTGCTTTATGTATTTCCAATTTAGGTAAATGGTAGCATGGCATATATACTGTTCTAGAATTTCTAATTTCCCCTCAAATCTGCTGTATTTTAAATCCATGCATACAATTACACATAACATCTACGTCATTTGTTTGAACCGTAGATAACACATATATTTAAATTGTTTGCTTTAAGTCCACAGTATGAATGTACCTCACCTGACAAATCCATTTCCTTCTGAGTAAGGTACTTGAGTTGATTCATTTTTTCACTGCTCTAAACAATGAGGCTACGAACTTTCAAATACATGTTTTCTTATCAACTTTGGCCCATTTTTATTTAATTGTGTCTGTTTTTTCAAATTTTATTTATCAGAGTTACTTAAATGTTTAAAATGCTAATCTTGCTTTTTTATATCTGTTCAAAATATATTTCATTTGTAATTTGTTATTTATTGCAATTTGTTTACTGTATCTTATCACATGGAAAATTTCAATGTTGATATAGTATAATTTGTTAATTTTTTCTATGAAGTTCACCTTTTGAATCTTGCTCAAAAAATCCTTTTAAATCACAGGACATAAAGATATTCTACTATTGGAACAGTGGTGTTTTTGAAATTTCATATAAAATTACTTTTAGACACAGCACATTCTCTCTTGTTCACCGCAAACCCCAGCAGGGGTTCGTTTATCATACCTAGTCAATTTAACACATTTATCCTTAGGTACATGATGTTGTAAACTGTGGATTAGACACTCAAACAATAAGGTTCCACAAACTAGATTTCACAGACTTGGGTTTTTTTTGAGTTAAATTATGATTATAGCTGTACAACCCCAGTCTAGGTTTCCATGGAAATGAAGCCTTGATAGAATTCATTCTGGGAGATTGACAGCCTCTATTAAGTATAATTTAAGTGTTGCAAAGGTGCACTCCAATGTAGAGAAGCTGAATGATTTAGTTTATTCCCTGCCTATAACAAGCTTTACAGGCATTTTTGTTTCCTATCTTTATATGTCAAACTAATGAATGTTAACCCTGTTGTGTGTGGCCCTTAGATGCTGGACTGGAGATTAGCAAGTGCACATTTTATCCTGACTATGACACTGATGCTCTGGAGCTCAGGAAAAGTGTTCTCAGTGGGTGTCACAACAGAGGTAATGGAAACTAGGGGCCATGTTTTTTAATGAACTTAAATCATTTTTCCTAAGGTCAGTAGCAGGTGCTGCTGACAAATATGGAGAAGTTTCAATAACACAAAAATCAAGTAAATAGATATTTCTTTCTATGCTGTGTCCTCACAATGGATTCAGAGAAAACCTGGTATGTAAATATTTAAAAGAAAAAAACCTGTAAGTAACAACAAAGATTGGTATTCCATAAACCAAAAACTTTAGGAGAAAATTCATTGTAATTTCAGCCATATATATTATATATATATACATATATATAATTGAATGAATTATATAAAGATGAAGTGCTTTTATGTGAAATTTAAAGTTGTTTACATGTCAGGATTTGAATCACTTGGCCAAAATTTTATCACTCTACAAATATTTTCTTGTTGCCAATACTAAACTACAAAGGAAAAGAAATGTGAGGACATCTTGACACAAAGAAAAGTTAACTTGGATCATTTGATCTTAAGAGAAATATGCATTCTTTGTACTTTCTTAAATAGCATGAAGTGAGACTCTGAAATGTATTTTACTGAAGGGCAAGTTTTATAAAAGGTTTGTGCCTTTTTTCCTGAGGATTAGGAATATCTTTAAAAAGAAAGAAAGCTTGACTTTGTATGTATATCAGTAGGAAGAATTAACACATATTTTTTGGAGGACCTTCTGAGAAATAATAAAAAATCTCTTTGCCCTTTGATTTTTCTCCTGATCTTCATTATTTCTTTCTCATGATTATTTCCTCTTTAGTTTCTATGCTTCCAAGTTTATGTAGGAAAGTAATTGAAGTTAAGATTTTTAAAAAGGAGTTCTGGACTTTGCATTGTAAGTAACAAAGGGTTATACAGATTTTAATTTTTTTTATATGATGAAAGTAGTGTTTGGAGACAATTTACTTCATGGCAGTACTCAGGACAGAATAGAAAAGAGACAGAGAGAGGGGACAACTAAATTATATGAGGATTCAGAGTGTGCACTGAGTGAAGAGGTTGTTGCTGTTGTTCAGTTGCTGAGTCGTGTCTGATTCTTTGAGACTGTGAACTACAGCATGCGAGGCTCCCTTGTCCTTCATTATCTCTCAGAGTTTGTTCAAATTCTTGTCCATTTAGTTGGGGATTATATCTAACCATCTCATCCTCTGCTGCCAAGAGGATCTGATATCAATCACTCCTGATAGGAATCAGAAAGAGCAGGGCAAGAGGAGTTTTCCAAGAATAACTAGCCATACTTAGAGCAGATTTGACTTGTTTAGGAAAGAAGTTCAATGGCCATTAGTCTCAAGAGCTTTGAGGCAGACTGCAAGTATTCCAAAAGAAAAATGTTTGAGTAGACGATGAAAAGGTTTAGAAAGTGCTACTCTTTCATTTTATTGAGGGAAAAAAATGCACGGAAGAGAAAGAGAATGAGATAAATAATTCAAAAACAAAGACAGGATGTGAAAAAAGATAAGTCCTGCTCACACCAAGAGTCGGGCTGTAGTTAATGTTTCTTCTCAGAGGGGAATATTCTCAAACTCTTAGGAAAGAAGTTATATCCCCTGGACTACAGAATGACTCCAGATTGTTAATAGAAGCATTTTTTTTAAATGCTGTGATTGGGCCTGAGAAAGGAAGATAGACTTCATAAACCAGACACTTACACACCTTTATGACTTGGATGGAGTACAAAGTGGCAATATGTGTAAATAAACAAATAAGAAATTTGACATGGGACAATAAAATCCTTGAAATAGCTCTGACTCGCTGTAGATACTGATTGTTATTTGCTAGTAAATCACACTGGTAGAGATGGTAAGCTCCCCCAAAGCACAGATTGGATTTTTCTTATTTTTGTATTTCTTTGATCAAATACAGGACCTACATAGTGGATATTTAGCGGTTTGAATGAATGAATGAGTAGTGAAAAGAAAACAGCAAGAGGTTTATATTTTTTCAGAATTCATTCAATAAATATTCATTAGAAATGTACTAATTAGTGCAATAATAATGGGCAAAATACTTAAACAGAGATTGAATAGCACAAACAAAAAGCTGATTAGACATAATCTTGGACTTCAAGTTACTCACAGTCTAATATGCAACATACATATGTTTTAGTTAATATAATACAAGGGAAAATGAAATAATTGTACAGATGGAAGAAGTATAGATAAAACACTATTAGAGTGATAAGAATGCAGTTGTTACTGGGAAAGAATCTGAGAGAATAATTAGTTAATATACTAAATTTTAGAGGCACGTCTGGAGTTTATCCTTTCTTTCTTTGTATGTACGTATGTGTGTGTGTTATTTTCATTTCTTTTGGATAAACTTCAACCCTATGTGTTTTTCTCCTCCAAAGTCTTTCCCTCTGGATCATAGCTCCATGAGTAACCAAGTTTCGTGACATGTGAGCTGAAAAATAGTAAAATCCAAATGTAGATAGATGATTGTATGTATACTCTTTCTCTTAATGAATGGACTCACCTTTCTTGCCCAATAGGCCTTTGATTCTGGAGTCTTAGGTGTTCAGTTATCACCCACAGTCAGAGAAGATAAGTCGGCCACTGACCTGGCAGCAAAACTCTTACTTCTTGATGAACTTGTGTCTCTGGAGAATGATGTGATTGAAACAAAGAAGAAAAGAAGCTTCTCTGGGTTTGGTTCTCCCCTGGACAGACTCTCAGCTGGCTCTGTAAGTCATAAAGGTAAACAGAGGTAAGTGCACTCTTGTAGAAGGAACATTTCCATTTTCTAATTCCTCCACACAGGTTGAGAAACAGGGAGAATTCTACCTAGAAAAAAGTACAATGAAAATCTTGTAGGTAAACAGATTTGAAAGTGTCTTAGCTCATTTCTGAGTTTAAAGGCATAATTTTGGAAATAAAGTTTGGGAAGCAAAATGACTGCCATTTTTGAATTATCAAAGTACTTAAAATTGAATCTGTGCACTAATATGCACAATATGCACTAATATTTTCATCAAAATATTTTCTGAAGATTCTGTTGCATGTAGATATAAAGTAATTATTACTAAAGATATATAGCATTTGGGAGGTAAGGGCAAAAGAATATACTGTGAGATAAATGTTCCAGTCAATTAAGTTTTCTCTTTAATAGAGGTAACTAGAATTCCATTTTTATTTTTACCCTTGTTACAAAGTTTGCCAAATGATATGAGTAAGTCCCCTCTCCTATACCAAGAAGGTAGTAAAGATCTCTCAGGACCTAGAGTCAAAACAAATGTGTCTATGTCAAATTTCTTATTATTTCTAGCCATGTGATTTGTATAAGGATCTTACACTCTGTGATCCTCAGTTTATTTATCTGGAAAGTGGGGATAATTACTTACCTCCAGAAAAATCAAATGAGAACTTTGCAAACTGTTAATTATTATAATAAAATTAAAGTAATTAAATCTCTCTTTAATCAGTAAGCAATTGTCAGTACTTTAAAGCAGCCATTCTAAACTTAATTCATTTTCTACCTCTTCAAAATCTATTCCTTGTGCTGCTGCTGCTAAGTCACTTCAGTCGTGCCCAACTCCATACAACTGGATAGATGGCAGCCCACCAGGCTCCCCACTCCCTGGGATTCTCCAGGCAAGAATACCGGAGCGGGCTGCCATTTCCTTCTCCAACACATGAAAGTGCTAGACACTTCATATTAACAGTAGCCCAAGAGACTACCCAGTTCCCATAGTCTGGAATTTGGGGAATATACTAGAACACAGGATTCCTCACAGGATTCCTTTTGCTCACAGGATTCACTTGAAATTTCTTCACTTGAAACACTTTGTTTTTCACTAAATTCTTTAAATTTTGTTTGTTTTTTATGTTAAATATCTCCAAGATAGCCTTTCACATGAAGACTTTCTTAATACTGGCCTAAATGATCTTTTCACCTTTTCTTTCTCCAGTCTTCCCTCATCTCTTCTTCCACCATCATCCTCACTTTTTTAGATCACCAGGTGTATCTTTTACTACCAGAGGAATTATCTAACACTTCGTGAAAAGTTCCCATTGCTTACAAGAGAAAAGCAAACTCCTTAGGAAATCCTGTGGAGAATTTCATTTACTGACACCTCATTTCTTCCTGCACCCATCTCCACATCCTTTAGTCCAGTTTTACTTGGTCACTTGGAATTCTAGGACTTGTCATATTTGTTCCTGGTGAATGATTTTGCTTTCACTTTGATTTTCAACATACAGGATGCAATTACTAGGCTTCTGTTCAGAAAGATTCTCAAAGCAACACTAGGAAATAAAATCACTCTGGGACTAGATTTATCCTACATATACTTGACAAAAATTTCACACCTGTATTTTGAAATTCAGATCCTATTTTAATTTTAAAAATACAAGTTAGTTTCACTTATGTTCTAGGCACTGTGTTGGACTATGATGGAAAAAAGTAGAAAAATATAGTCTCTGTCCCTCAAATAAATCACATGCCAATTAAAAGCAGAAATATTTTTAGCCAATTATAACACAAAACAAGAAGAGATACATTTAAAAGCAATTTATAAAGAAGAATATGGAAGAGCAAAGGATAAGTGGAGAAAAGATTATGCCTTTTAATAAACAGAATTTCTCTGATTCCTGGATCTTGCAGCACAGTCTACAAAATAATTTGAAAATCAATATGTAAATGTTTATGTAAAACTTGTATATGAATTTATAATATTGCATAAATATAAATATATAGAATCTACATGGAGGTTTCATCATAACAATTTCTTTAAGATATCAGGAGATATAATCTACATGCTGCTAAGTCACTTCAGTCATGTCCGACTCTGTGAGACCCCATAGACGGCAGCCCACCAGGCTCCCCCGTCCCTGGGATTCTCCAGGCAAGAACACTGGAGTGGGTTGCCATTTCCTTCTCCAATGCATGAAAGTGAGAAGTGAAAAGTGAAGTCGCTCAGTCATGTCTGACTCTTTGCGACTCCATGGACTGCAGCCTACCAGGCTCCTCCATCCATGGGATTTTCCAGGCATGAGTACTGGAGTGGGTGGCCATTGCCCTCTCCAATAATCTACCTAACATAGCTCAATTTATAGGCAATAAGGGGACATTGGTAAACATTTAATATTCATTTCAACAGCATTTCATATTTGAAGGCTAAAAATAAACTATTACAACTGTTTAAAAGATTAAGGAGAGATCAAATTGCCAACATACGCTGGATCATGGAAAAAGAAAGAGAGTTCCAGAAAAACATTTATTTCTGCTTTATTGACTATGCCAAAGCCTTTGACTGTGTGGATCACAATAAACTGTGGAAAATTCTGAAAGAAATGGGAATACCAGTCCACCTGACCTGCCTCTTGAGAAATCTATATGCAGGTCAGGAAGCAACAGTTAGAACTGGACATGGAACAACAGACTGGTTCCAAATTGGAAAAAGAGTATGTCAAGGCTGTACTTTGTCACCCTGCTTATTTAACTTATATGCAAGGTAGATCATGAGAAACGCTGGACTGGAAGAAACACAAGCTGGAATCAAGATTGCCAGGAGAAATATCAATAACAGATATGCAGATGACACCACCCTTATGGCAGAAAGTGAAGAGGAGCTAAAAAGCCTCTTGATGAAGGTGAAAGAGGAGAGCAAAAAAGTTGGCTTAAAGCTCAACATTCAGAAAACAAAGATCATGGCATCCGGTCCCATCANGGATGAGATGGCTGGATGGCATCACGGACACGATGGCCGTGAGTCTGAGTGAACTCCGGGAGATGGTGATGGACAGGGAGGGCTGGCATGCTGCGATTCATGGGGTCGCAAAGAGTCGGACACGACTGAGCGACTGAACTGAACTGAACTGAACTGTTCTCATGAGTAGTATTTCCTGAGGAGGCTACTAGATGAATTTGTTCAGTCAAAATGACTAGAGTTACCCCCATAAGAACTGGTGCAAGCATAACTTTAGAATTAGAGTGTAATGACGGTTGCAAAACAAAAGAATACCATGAATTATAGTTATGCAGTCTGACAATATAGATATAGCAAAATATCAAGCAATTTAGGGACAGTAGTGAGAGCATATAAAATTTAGAGTAAGTTTTTGATTGCTTCATGGCTATTAACTTAGCATAAAAGGATATTACAACAAATAGTTGCTTGCAAACACAAAGAAGAAAAGGTAGAATTTTCTCTTTATAAAATTTGTACAGCTAAAGTAATGAAGAAACAATACACATAGTAGATGAGGTCGAAATTTTCCTTTATATAATTATTCCAGGTAATAAGTAAAGGAGGAATGATAGTATTAGAATGTCTCCATTTTGCAAACCCTAAAGAAATGATAGCTCTAGACAATGATTGTCAATTTTCTGTTAGCATCACAAGAGAAAAAAGCGCAAGTCATGATACGCCCTATGTTGAACTAATTCAGTACTACTTATATAATAGAATTGCAAAAGAAAATTCTTGCCTCGAGCTCCACCTGCCAATTTTCAGGAAATATGAGAAGACAGAGAAATGACCAGAAACAATGCAGGGAATCTGGGACTTCCTTGGCAGTCCAATAGTTAATAATGTAGTTAATAATATGCTTTGTAATGCAGAGCGTGCCGGTTCTATCCCTGTCCGGGAGATAAGACTGCACCTGCCCTGCAACCAAAAAAATCATAAACATAAAACAGAAGCAATGTTGTAACAAATTGGTACATGACCCCAGATTTTAAAGCTCTGTCTCAAGCATATGAAAGATATTATTTTATTTTCAGTTACTATAAAATATTCAGAAAAGAAAAAATTTTAAATCTGCTTTTGGAAAGGTCCATAAGAGATGGAAATAGAAGAATGAATGAACAGCTAGAGAAAAATAAAAGTGAAAACAAGCATAAGAAAACAGGACAAAGTCTATGTCAAATCATAATAAAATGAAGCAAAGAATCGTCTATTGTTTCCTATTTTATATTTGTTTAATATTTATTCCACCTGATTATGACACTAGCTTCGTTTTCAATTGAATGTGCAAGTTACTTTAATTCTCAGAGCAGGGTTATCTCAACCATGCTGAAATCTAAAATATTTTCTCCATTCAGTTCACTTGTTTAAAGCCTGAAGAAGCCATTCAGTTTATGAAAAATAAAAGGAAGTAGCTTCCAGGTCATCTACTGTTTGAATGACCTTTAACATTAGAAGATACTGGAATTTTTCTAAAAAGTGGTTTATCTCTCTTTTTCACACAAAACTGAAAATGCCTTGTAAAATATTAACAATAATAATACTTTATATTTGAATTTAATTAGGGTAAATATTTTCACAACTGTATTGTTCTAATTCTCCCATTAATATTTTGAGGTCAGGAAAGGAAGTAACATCATGGTGTTAGTCAGCGTTTTCACAGGAAACAGGCAAGACATTTGAAACAGGAATTGAGAAGGGTTTAGACACAGCAAGACTATGAAATTCTGGGAGAGGCAAATCATATTGTATGGCACAATAGCCCAGGAAACTGGTCTTTGAAGAGTCAGATTCCTTGGGAGAAGCTATGACCTCCAGTTAAGAGGAAGTGATCTTGCAAGGAGGGAGCAAGTGGAAAAGTATCTTGATTTTACTTCCTCTCTCCTTCCAGTCTCTTATGTCAAGGTTGCCCATTGCCTGCCCCAAACCAAGGCCAGGGAGTACAGGAATGTTTGTGGGATCCAGAAAGGTTAATTTCCTGGACTGAAAAGGCAGAGGGTGTATCTGGAGAACAGATGGAAGTTACCCAGCACAGTCACATACATTCTACAGATTCAGGTCAATAAACACTTTGCTTTTAACATTGTTTCTATAATCACTTAATTAAAAGAGGACTTTATAGAACATAAATAGAAAAGCAACTTTACTCCTCACCCACATGCATTCAAACACATTCAATAGGAGTTGCTATTTTCTATCTTTTGGGTAAAAACAAAAGAAGGTACTATGACTCTGTGGGTCACACTGAAATAACAAACATTTTTCTGATCATTTTTATTAGAAAAATAATCTTATTTCAGTAATTAAAATAACTACTCATATGTCTTAGCTGTTGTTCAGTCACTAAGTCCTGTCTGACTCTTTGCGACACCATGAACTGCAGCATGCCAGGCTTCCCTGTCCTTCACCATCTCCCTGAGTTTGCTCAAACTCATGTCCATTAAGTCGGTGATACCATCCAACCATCTCATCCTCTGTCAACCCCTTTTCCTCTTGCTCTCAGTCTTTCCCGGTATCAGGGTCTTTTCCAATGAGTCGACTCTTCACATCAGATGGACAAAATATTGCAGCTTCAACAACAGTCTCAGACCAAACTATCAGTATTAAAAGTGTTTCTCCTTTTCTAGCTGGAGAGCTGCAGTGGGAAAGGGTTTGTGTCCGTCTACCCTTCCCCCTTCCCCTACCACTCTGCGCTGTCTTAAGTTTCCTCCAGTACTAGGGATGAAAGGTGCAAAGAAGCAAAGAAAAGTCTTACTTTATTGATACTATCATGACTTGACTTTTATGTTCTCTGCCCTCAGTGAATGCTCAAAGCTGACTTCTCACCTTGGGCTGTTTTTGTGGGGTCACTGCATAACCGCTGTGAACACTGACATAAACACCCTCGCCTCCAGCAATGCTTCTCTTTCAGCAGATCAGTTTTGCTCCTCACCTTTATCTTATTCGCTTGGTTTCTTCATTTGACACCACCATCACCAGCGTCCTACTGAGGCCACATCACCCATAACCCCTGGCCGAAAGCAGGGGAAGTTTCCTTTTATAATTAACCTAGGCCAACTCTACCCACATGCTTGCTCTACATCTGTTCCACAGAAAACCCACATCCTTGACTCTGGTCACTGAAAGTAAAGCTGTTGCTTATGTAACCATCTCTTCACTCTGGAATTGAGCCAGTTCTCACAGCTTCCTGCCCTTTAGATTTCATAGTCGGTTCTATGAGGTCTACCCTGCCTTAAAGGGTATTTGTTGTTGTTTAGTTGCTTAGTCATGTCCAACTGTTTTGTGTATCCATGAACTGCAGCCCCCCAGGCTCCTCTGCCAAAGCATAAAGACTGACTGAGGAACAAGATTTTCTTGAAGTCCTCTCTCCATATGAAAAAAGAGGGAAATGTCCCTGTTCTCCAATAATTTGCTCCAGGGAAATTCTCCTTATTTACCTATTCAGTATCAATCTTTTTTTTTTTTTTTTGGTTTACGTTTGGAAAAATAGTTTATAGCATCCTTCTTTACAAATATTGCATAACTCTAGCACCCTACTTTGGAATGCAAGAAGAAATACAATCCTTTTCTCCCCCTCAGTTTTTCTGGGCTATAGCCAAAACTGTGACAGAAAGAATCCCATTTTAACATTCCAATACACTGGGTTTTTTAATATTATCCCCTTTTTATTAGTATATTTTCACAGGTATAAAATGACTTCCTGGCTATAATCTAGCTAGAACACCAGGTTCTTGAACCTCAAGTCCAGTGACTTTCTAGAGAAATAAGTTGCTTATGATAAAGAGATTAAATTATGTGTGAATAAGGCACTTGTCCAAGGCCAGAAAAAGTGAGATTCACTTAGAATGACTACATTAAATAAATCATTTTAGAAAAACTGTACCAATGATATATATGTTTCTATCCTAAGACAGACATAAAGTTTAAATTAAATTGAGAATAGCAATTCCAACTTCAATTTTTCAGACACAATTGTTCTTCTTGACCAAAGATTAAAGGTGAAAAATCCTAAGATTTCACCGTTTTAATTCATTGTAAAGCAATGCCACAGACTAAGGCCGATCCAGTTACTCCATGATTTTTTACTTCTTTCCAGCTTTTAATTGTTAATGTCTAAAGCAGATAGTTCAGAATGGGCTCCATTCCATGGTGAAGAACACAGAGAAAGAACTCAGAATGTGATGCCCTATTTTCATATTTCCTTCTTTATATTCAAAAGTCTGTCTGTTCTATAGGAAATGCCCTTGATCATTACCTTGGGCCGCTTTTCCCAATAATTGTTCTTTATTACTTGCTTCTTACACCCCAACTCAGGTCCATGAAAAGAAACAGTTCCTTTACCTTTTACTTCTAACCTAACTCATGCATGACGGTTTAAAACTTTCCCCCAAAAGGGATAATGCTTAATTCCATATATGGGTTTTGAAATGTACATTATCCACTCCCCACAAAAGAAAATTATAGAAGACATTTTTGTGTAAATTCATTTGCTGGATAGAAATTCCAAGTGTCATTAGTCCCGAAAAGAGGCTCATGAGCCAAGTAAATGAAAATCCTTTCCGCCTAGTCCTACAGATCTACAGGAGCTTCCAAATCAGGCATGTCTGATTTGGAACCCTTTAAATCTCGCTATTTAATTCCAGAGCTCTTAGTTTGTTGCTGAATGCCTGTTAATAGGGCCTGTTTGGGGGATAATATTTCAGAAGCTGACATTATGCCTAGTCAGCACCATCATCGAAAATTTAATAGAATCTACTTAAGATTGAATTACCACTTTTGAGGTAGAACTCCAAAAGTCATAAGTCAACTGTGTGCTAATGAAGTAGCAGTTTCTTTCATCATTCCAAACATATCCCATTTATTAAGTCATATTTTCCAGCCTCATGTTTCCAAGTAGAGGAACTCCAGTTAGAAAAATACTGACCCCAAGCATTAATCCTCTATCCATTCTTTCCCCAAGGAGAAGTAATCATGCACCAGACAGGTTAATTTGTGATAAATTGTGAGCATGTTCAGCTCATCCTTTTTCTTCTTGTTTTTGTTTGATAATTAGGACTAATTGTGTAAATCTATCTAATCCTCAGAGAAAATGTAGGAAAGTCATTTAAATGCAAATTGAGTCTTATTCTACATTCAGCTTAAACAAAATGACGTTTTGATCTCTATACATTGATTATTCATATCACTTTTACTTTGTGTCTCAAGATGGACTCAGAAGAAAAAAAGGGGGGGACATTATGTATTGGTCCCTAAAAAATTACATCGTCACTCAGACTTCTGTGGTCTTTCATCAGAACATTCTGGAATTTGAATTTGAAAACCCAATTGTCTCTTTTAAATTTAAAAATCCATTTAAAAGTTAACCTTTGATTCATTCTCATTTTTTACAGGTCCTTGCTGAGTCTCCTTCATATTAGTCTGTCTCATATATTAGTTTTTCTAAGCTCTTATATTTATATCTAACTTCCTATGTCATTTGTTAATTCTATAATTTTACATTGTGATAAACAAGATTGCAGGACTGGGGGATCACCGTTTGTTTTATTGTTTCCATAGGTTCCATAAGTTCCTCCTGGAACCCTCAAATTTGGCTATGATCTCTTCTCTTGTGGAATCCCAAAGCCCTTTGAGTCTTACTGTATTAGGTATCTATTGCTATGCAAGCAAGTTACCCAAATACAGCAGCTTAAGACAATAAGGAAATGGCAACCCACTCCAGTATTCTCGCCTAGGGAATCCCATGGACAGAGGAGCCTGGTGGCTACAGTCCATGGGGTCAAAGAGAGTTGGACACGACTCAGTGACTGAGCAGCAGGAGCAAGACAAGAATACACATTTATGTTCCCACTTGGTTTTTGTGCATCACAAATCCAGGAAAAGTTTGCCTGAGTGATTCTGGCTCAGGGTCTGTCCCAAGGTTGCAGTGAAGAAGCTGACCAGGATTGCAATAATCTGAAGGCTGGGGATATCCATTTCCAAAATGGCCCACTCACAAGGCTAATGGCAGGAAGTCTCAGGCCCTTGCTAGCTCTTGGCAGGAAGCCTAAGTTCCTTGTCATGTAAACCTCTCTAAAGGACTGTAGGATGGCAAGTGATTTCCCCTAGAGTGAGAGATCCAACAAAGCAAGGCAGAAGCTGCAGCATTTTTCATTACTTAGCTCTAGAAATCATTTCCACAATATGCTATTGATGACAGAGGTCCGTCTTGTTCAATGTGGAAGGAGACTGCATTATAGTAGAATTATGGGAGTTTATCTTGGAGCGTGGCTACTATATGCACCTAAACTTTAAAGTATACATATTTAATTCTGTGTTTTATTAACTTAAACTACTGAACTATTTATTTGGCCATACCACACAGCATGCAGGGTCTTAGTTCTCCCACCAGGGAGCCAAGTGGAATCTTGGAGTCTTAACCACTGGACTGCCAGGGAAGTCCCAGTTGCTGAACTATTTAAATGAGCATCCTCTGTTAGCCATTACTATATTTTTCCTTTCTGCTGTTACTCAATGTTGGTGGAGCTATATGCCCTTCTTGAAAGAGTCCAGATATTTTATCATCCTTTTAAGATGTAGTGGCAAATCATTGTTTTGTGAGAACACTCTCCACACTAAACTTAATTCCTAAGTTTTTCTCTTTGAAACTCAAAACTTTAAGCAGAATCAATAAAAGTTGTTGTGTACCCTACAAATGGTGAGGAAAATAAGTTCACATGAAACAACTGTTAAAATTAAATAAGTATCTGTTCACAAAATAAGCCTTAACATTTTTAAAGGCTNNATTATCATACAGAACATAGTCTCAGAGCATGAAACAATTAAATAAATAACAAAATAATACCTAAGAGAGAAGGTATAGTTTCAATTCATTTCATGAGAATAGCATTATTTGGACACCAAAACCATGTATGTAAAAGAGTAAGAGTAAAGTAAGTAAAAAGAGTAAGAAAAGAAAATTACAGTATAACTTCATCAATAATTACAGATATAAACTTACTGGCAAAATTAAAAGTCCAGAACGCAAAGGTTGGCACAGATTTGAAACAATAAAAATTGTCATACACTGCTCTCTGGTGTGTAAATAGGTACCAATTTGAAAAGCAGTATGGCATTATGTAGTAAAATTAAGTATAAGAATACCTAGCAATTCTACTAAAAATTTACTATAGAGAAATCCTCAAATGTGCATTACAGGCATGTAAATGAAAAAAAATTAGCTGAACAGTACATAACAATAATAACAAAAAAGGAAATACCTCAAATTACTATCAGTAAAATGAGTTAGCAAGCTGTTGCATATTCATTATCCATACAATGAAATACTATACAACAGTGAACATAAAAAAACTATATCTACAGAAGTCAACATGGACAAATCTGAAAACAGGAAACATATTTTTTGAAAGAAGTCAAGAAGAATTCACAGATCATTTCTTTCAAATAAAATTCTAGAACCATCTGAACTAACCAAGAGATTTTTGAAGAATACATATAGATTATAAAGAAAATCAAGGGAACTATTAGATAAAAATTCATCCTTCAGATTACCTCTGTGACCAAGTTATGGGGGGAATCAATTTGGGAGGAAGAACACTGAGGACTTCTAAGTAATGGTAATATTTTATTTCTTAATTTGGTGCTATCAATAAGGATGTTTGTTTTATTTTTTAAGACTGAACATAGATAAATTTATAGACTCTTGGATATGTGTGATTCTAAACAAAAAGTATAAATACAAGTTTCCCAACAGTTGTTTTAGAATGATGAACATCTTTTGAAATTGAATTATCAAAGACTATAAATGACTTAGGCTGTCTATATTTTAGTGTGAAGTTTAAAGTTATATTTAAAATAATCCATCTTCATTATATTACTTTGCTCTATATTCTGTATCCTTAAACTACTTTCAGAATATTTTAGAATGGAAAAGACGGACTGTTTTCAATGAATATATAAGCCATGTCATTCCATTATTTTGTCACAAGAGGGACTAGATAGTTAGAAAGTATGGTTTTCCCTTTTGGTCTTAAGAATATTTTTCTGTGTTAGCATTTAAGTTTCATACACTCTGTATTCATGTCAGTGTATGTGCTGAAGAGTGTAGTATTGTTATATATATTTCATATCAGCAAAAATGTTAAGATAAATGATAGCTTGCCATTTTGCTTCTGAATTGATAGAAAAGTATATAGAAATTATTTGACTTAGCTATTCTCATTTTTGGTAAGTAGAAGAAATAAATAGAATATAAGTCAATATCTCCTAATTTCTAATACTTTTTGGATCAAATCTGGGGAAAACAAGGGAAAGAAAGAACAGGGAATGAGGGAAGATGGAAGGAGAAAGAGTTTATTTTCTTTTTATCACACCATTGTGTGTTGTAGTCGCTCAGTAGTGTCTCTTTGTGACCCTATGGGGTGTAGTTTGCCAGGGTCCTCCTTCCGTGTGATTTTCCAGGCAAGAACACTGGAGTGGGTAGCCATTTCCTTCTCCAGGGAATCTTCCTGACCTAGGGATCAAACCTGGGTCTCCTGCATTGCAGGCAGACTCTTTACTGTCTGAGCCACCAGGAAAGCCTGTAGCGCCCTCCCATCTACTTGAGCAGGAAAAGTAGATTAACTGTAGTACAGAAAGAAAAAAATGCTATTTTCATTAATTTTACTTTCACTTTTGAAAGTATATATCGGTAATACGGACCCATGCATGTTCTGTTCTAATTTATAATAATGAGTGAAACCAAACCATCATGCTGTTGCATTGTGCTGTGCTGTGATCACTCATGTCTGACTCTGCGGCCCCATGGACTTTAGCTCGCCAGGCTCCTCTGTCCATGGAATTCTCCAGGCAAGAATACCAGAGTGGGTTGCCATTTCCAACTCCAAGGGATCTTCCCCACCCAGGGATCTTCCCCACCCCTTTTGCATCTTCTGCATTGGCAGGCAGATTCTTTACCACTGAGCCACCTGGGAAGCCCTGAAACCATCACACTTCTCTAAAAAAGTAAAAGGATTATTTCTGGTGACACTATCCACTCCACAGAAGCTTTCAGAGGTCAGTTCACGTGTGGGCCACTACTCTTTTCCCAGCTGCCATATCCTTTCTCTTCTCATCAGTGCTTTAAACACCTGGAAGTGCTAGTTTCTCACTTCCTCTTCTATTGTCTGGGACTTCCCCAGAGTATTCTTCTCTATCCCAGGATGGCTTCTACCTTATCTCTGGAGTTATAATGGGAGTTGTTCATGAAGGAATTTGAGAACTCAAGGAATAAAAATCACATATGCTTCATGTTTTTAGGTATTAGCTGTAATACACTCAGACATCAACCCTAAATCATACAAACAAACATATTCAGTTTTTTATTGCTGTGGTAGTGAATTAACACAAACATCTGGGTTTAAAACCCCACAAATTTATGTATTATCTTACAACTGTTTGGGTCAGAAGTACAGTATATTGTCTCATTCAGTTGCTCAGTTGTGTCTGACTCTTTGAGATGCCATTTACTGCAGCCTGCCAGGCTCCTCTGTCCATGGAATTTTCCAGGCAAGAATACTGGAGTGGGTTGGCATTTCCTCCTCCAGGGGATCTTCCCAACCCAGGGATTAAACCCACGTCTCTTGCATCTCTTATACTGGCATTTGAATTCTCTACCATTTTTCCACCTGGGAAGACTTTGTAGATGATGTAGTTTTAGTGTTTAAATTATATAGTCAATACTGACAATATAATGCAAGTAATTAGAAAAAAACAAATTAAAAAAAACTGTTGAAAATGCTCTGAAACAAATCTTGAAACTCTTTAAACTGTTGAATATTGACGAAGTTGTCTTGAGAGGCAATTAGATCCTCCTCACTGAGATTTTCAAGTGATAAGCTGTATCATCACTGATCAAAAATTGAAGTTGATATTCTTACGTTTGGGTACAAGAATTAACTTTAAGACTCTTTCCTATTCAAAAATATTTGATTGCTGGTAATGTTCTATTTCTTAATCTGGGTAGTAATTGTGTTTATAATCTGTATATATCTCATATTGTTCACTTACAAAATATCCTATTTTTTGTATGCATATTATGTCAATAAAAAGTCCAAAAAATCTGTTAAGTCAATTCCCCTCAGCTGTGAGACAAGTCACTTACTTACATGGCTTTCTTAGTTTCCCCCTATTTCTATCTTTCTTAAGAAGATTAAAACTTCTTTAAAATCCAAGGCCAGTGAAAGTTATTCATTCACAGCTCTGGGACCTTTCCTGTTAGCATTTTGACTTGCTAGAACTAAGTAATGGCAATCACAAATCAAATTAAAATGTGTCTTTTTAAAGAGATAATTCCTAAAACACACAAATTGTAAGGCCTCTTGTAGAATTTTTAAACTTTATTTTAATAATGAAGTTTTTTTTTTTCCCCAAACAATATTTGAACATATATAACAAATATAGACTATCCCACACAAAGCTTCTCTAGGTAGAATCTGAGTGAAGACCTGAGGGGCGCACTTACTCCGTATCCAGTCTTGGCTCCAGCGTCTGTTCCTCTTCCACCACCATCCTTCCCCAGGAAAGCCGTTGTAAGGAAGAGGGGAGGGAAAACACTGACCTGGTGCAACCTTACTCAAGTGACAGAGGAACACACCAAAATCTGAAGAGGGGAAAGGGGCTTACCCAAACTAAGCACTTATCAGATTGGTATGCTGGTAAGATCTTGTTTTCCATCTGGCTATTTGATTTTGGATAAGTCGCTTAATTTCTCTAAGCCTCAGTGTCCTCAGATATAAAATGGAAGTGGGCATACCTACTTCAACAGATGTCCAAAAGATAAGAGAGAGTGTCTGACACACACTGGGTGCTGATGAATAAGAACTGCTAGTCATTCCTACTTCAGAAGAAAGCCCCCAGATCTGCGGGAAATAAAAGAGCAAAACTAATTGGACATTAGCTTAAATATGTTATTTTTGGTTTATTTCAGGAAAGTAGTAGATCATCCAAAAAGGCGATTTGGTATCCCTATGGATCGGATTGGAAGAAACCGGCTTTCAAATTCCAGAGGCTAATAGATTCCAGTCGTGAGTAAAATTTGAAGAAATAACAATACCTGCAGGCTTTGATTAATATTTCACAGTGGGCTAATTGATCCATCTTGGTTTATAAATCCCCCTTTGGATCTCTTGGCTTATAAACTCAGTTTTTCAAACATTTCTGTACTTGATTAGTATATTGATGTTAAATAATTTAAATGACATTAAAAAACAAGGCCTAGATCTAAAACTTTGCCCTAAAAAGACTTATTCTCACAAACTTGCATATTGAACATTAATATGCAAAGATTAAAGTTATAATTATCAATAAATCATTTTCATAAATATAAATAAACACGTAGCCATCCCTCTGTTATTAAGAAGACACATTCTGGTGATATACACCATCTTGTTGCTCATAACTAAACTACCCAATTATCATCATGAACCAGGAGAGAAAGTGATATAGCAGAAAGGGTATCAGGCATGAAATCAGGACATGTAATCCAAATCCTGGTTCTGTCGTTCATTCTCTCATTTCCATCAAGATAACTTATTTCTCTGCAGCTTGTACATTTAGATAATAACATGAAGGGTGTTGTGAAGATTAAATTAGATGCCTGTACTAATCCTAAATTGTATTAGACAAACAATATGTGCAAGTGATAAGAGTTTATATTACAGTTCTGAAAATTAACTCTATGCTGAGCCCTATACTTAGTTTTATTTACTCATCATGTTCCATAAAGTAAGTACTATTACTATTCCAATATCTTGAAAAGTAGTACAGTATAAGGGGTAAAATACCAGGTGGACAGGTCTGGTTTTGTGGGTCATATCCTGGATCATCTATCTATTAGCTGTGGCAACTTGCTTAAATTCTGAAATCCTCCTTCATAAAATGAGGATAATAATAATTTCAACCACATTGCATTGTCCTGAAGATAAATGGATTGGTATACACTAAGATGGCTGGATGGTATCACTGACTCGATGGACGCGAGTCTGAGTGAACTCCGGGAGCTGGTGATGGACAGGGAGGCCTGGTGTGCTGCGATTCATGGGGTCGCAAAGAGTCGGACACGACTGAGCGACTGAACTGAACTGAACTGAACTGACGCACCTAGAATTGTGCCAGACATAACTAAGTACTCAATAATAATAATTATTATTGTACAATTAAGTGGAAAGCTTATATTAATTAACTCAATGACACAAGTAGAATTCAATTCCAGAAAGCTTAAATCATTAGCTTATATTTTAAATGTATTTAATTATACATATTATTTGTTTTAAACAGTAAATATTTTTTGGACACACAATCTAGGCACTCCCAATAAGGCTTACAGAGAGGGTGCATCCTTTCTCCCAAACATATTAAGACAGCTCAGAACTGTTTTGACAGTTTCAGACTACAGAGAGAAAACTGTTTTTTGCTTTTCTCAAGATAATCCTCAGACCAATGATGAAGAGGCCCAGAAGCACCACATTAGCCTTGACCCTCTTAATTTGTCATGCTGTTTTGCCTCCTCATCAAATACTCTCAACCACAATGAAAAATCAGTATTTTACCTCAACTATCTCATTCACAGAATGGCAATTAAAATAATTTTTCCCTCTATGGAATCATTGGTCAGTGAAGTGGCAAGGTTACTGAATGTCCATAACCGCAGGAGGACTTACTGAAAATAACCAATGACACTGCCTTTTGAGCAGCACCATCTTCAAAACTCAGGTTGAATTTTTTTTATTTCTAGAGATATACTAAGAATGGTTACTCTTCAGGGATGTTAAAAAATCACCACATTATATTTGAGTAGGAACTAATTGCTATTAAAAGTTAAATAACTCCTAGAAATCGGGGCCACAACCCTGCAGTTTCTTGATGTATTGAGAACATTATGACACTGAGATTAAAATAATTAAATTCAGTTGGTTTCCACATATATCCCATCACCTTTGCAACTCTGGTTTATCAACCATTTTAATATTTCTGAATTTAACCAAAACACATGTATGGCATAAAAATCATATAAGAAGTTCATAATTTTTACATATGTTTTAGACCATAAAAACTCCAGAGAGTTATTAAACTATGAAAAGGGAGTTGAATTAATATTTTCTGAATCATTGCTATGTGAAATCCAAATTAATATATTATGTCCTTTACTTAATAGATTTTATAGAGCATCAAGGGGTTCCCTAGTTGGTAAAGCCTGCAATGCAGGAGACCCAGGTTCAATCCCTAGTTAGGGAAGATCCCCAAAACTGTCCTTATTATTAAAACCTAAAGATAGTAACATCATAAAAATATGTTGAGAAGAGAGTTTAATACCATACATTTTTCTCTTTCCCTTTCTTCAATCATTGTGGGTTAACCTGCTCAACCATAGTTTCTATTCTTTACTTCCTGCCACTATCACCGAGATTTCTCAGACATTTTTTGACTTCCTCGTGTAAAGTTTCATGTTTTTATATTTTAAGAATAATAAAGGCTATCAAAATATGTTTTTAATTTCCATTTAACTTTTCAAAATTATTTTTGCTGTGTTATTTCTTATTGTCACAATATTCCTTTGAATTAAACAGGAGATGTAATATATGAATCATTTAATAGATAACATGAATAATTAAATAATTTTCACATAATCATGCAACGAAATCATTTGAGATTCAAGAATATAAAGTCTCCTTCAACCTAAATCATTTTTGTAAATGAATGAGAACACAGGTTTTGAGAGGAATCTGATTTACCCAAAATTTTACACACTTTTAGACAAAGCAAGCTCCAGGTGCCAGCCTCTGGACTTATAAGCCAACATTCTCTTCATAGCTCATAAGACCTGTGTGCTAAATTGTTACTGCTGACTTCACTGATTATCCATCTCTTAAACAAACAGAAATAGTATTTAAGACTTTATGAAAATCTTTGTTTCACTTCTGTAGGAGCTGCTATACACTCTTTTGGGGCAGTTTTATTTGTGGGTTTTCACCTTCTGGGTTTCACTGTAAGTCTTCACACTAATAATGAAACTGGTACTAACATGGAAGTTTTTCTTGGTTTGAGGTCAAGTCTAGATACAGCTGCTGTGTGTTACATAGTTTCCAGAATAAATGTTCATCTCTTCCTGATACACATTTTGGAAAGGATGCTAATCTGCTTTTTACACAATGTCCTCCTCAAATTGTTAATATATTGGACCAAAGTTTTGAGTTTTTAATAGGCTTCAGTTCTAAGCAACTCAAATTCAGAGTGGTAAGGCATTGTAGCTTCTTTAGCAGCGTTAGCAAAGTTCTAGGTCTCTGCTGTTGAAACAGGATACCAACTTAATGAAATGTGGTAAATATGATCATTAATTGTGCTACCCCTTGCTGCCACAGTGCCTTAAGACTTTAAAAATGTAAAACACATGTTGTTGCATTATACTGACAATTTTTATTTTAGAACAATATTGACACACTATCATTCTGATAAAGCAACATACCTCTCAAATAACAGAAATATTATGTTTAAATACCAGCATATATTTGGATCCTTTAAAAAGAGCAAAATATACAATTATCAACATGTTAACAATAAACAGAAAGTAGTAATGAAATTTTATTTATCTTTCCCTTGTAACAGCAACATCCTTTGACCTAAGATTGGAAACTCAAAAGAAATAGAGGTAGGAGAAGAAAGGAGATGTGGTTTCAGCATAAGCACCTACCTGTTACATTTAAAATACATTTTTTAATAAATTTTTACCTGAAATTATCATTTTGTATTATTGTCTCGGCAATAAAAGACATGGCACTTAAATAAAAGCTATAATGAAACCTCATGTAATTAAAGTTTTAGCTCTTCTCAATTCAAGTTGCTGGATTTCCCCTTATGCAGAGGTCTCATTAGCTGTAACAATTTCAACTTTCATTTTTGCAGACACAACTTCCTTGGGTGAAATGTCACAGAAACATGGAAGATATTTTGGTGAAGTTCTTCACACTCCTTAATGATTAGACTTCTAAGGAAACTTCTGTCATCCTTTCCAGAGCTTGAACTTCTGTTCATCACATCACAGTATTGTTATAACTTCAATTAAATTGTGCAGATAATTTCAATGCATGGATATTTTTAAAATATATATTATAGTTATTCATGAATGGTTACTATACCCCAAACATTACTTTTCTAAGAAACACAATACAGTGAAATGCTTTCTGTGTGCCTTTATCATTTACATATATGAAATTGAGGAATAATAACTAAAGACTGACTGATTTACAATCCATTTGATCATCACTGGGGAACAAGGAAAGACGATGCTGTGTATTTTCTCTTGAAGACTTTTACTTCTCTCATCTTTTGTCTATGAGCCTCTTGGGTAATGATTACGAAATTAGGCTTCTTTTACATTCAAATGTCAATTTGGTTCAACCAAATAAAACACAATCCCAGTTCCAATATAAGAGAAAAACTCTCCGAGCAAGAAAAACAGCAGTAATTAAGCCCATAAATTTTACACTGACTTAGAATCAGGAATTGAAGAATATTATTCATTTGCCGAGTTTGGCTATCTCGTGTCCCCTAACAACTTTCCATTTCTCTAAGTTATAACTTACAGTTAATTAAGAGTAGTGTGGCTGATTAGGAGAGCTATTTACAGAAATAATAGATGAAATTGTGGGGGAAGTCAAATAGGAAACCACCAGAGCTCTTGGGGCCAGTTCAGTTCACCTAATTGAAGCACAGTACATTTTAGCACGCTACAATAAGCAGTCTTCTTAATGTTAACCACCCATCTATGAATCCATTTAATCTGTTTCATACATTGTGTTTAATAAAGCATTGAAGAGTATAATATATTTGAGAATGATTTCTTTAAAATGATTCAAATTATTTTTAATTCTCCTATGAAAGCACAAGGTTTGGTATTCTGGAAAGCCGTCCTCAGCAAAAACTGCATTGTTGCTGTAATTTAAGTGCATAAGTCCATTGCACATTGTATATGCTTTAAAAACATACAGAGAATTTATCACTTGAACAAGAGATTTAGCATAAATTAGCAGAAGTTTAAAAAGCCTCTACCACTTCTTTAAACTCTAGTAATCACTGTCAAGCAGACCTGATATGTGAGAAAAAAAAAGTTTGACCAGTAGAGAAAGGTTTATTTTAGTTAAAAAGGAAGAGTGTAATGAGAAGGTTCAGTTATACTGGAAGAAGAGGAGAGAAGTGAGTAGTTGTTGATCTTAACTAAAAATAAATCAACATTCCATCCAAAGAATAAAATAAACTCAAACACAGAAATGAGCATATACAATTAGCATTGTACACAAAGTGATTTTGTATGTAGTTTCTTTAGGGGAGAAATATTCTAACTGCTGAAAATCTTTACATTTAATTTAGGAAAAAAACTGAAAATGAATTATTCTTTGAATTGTAATAGAGGAACCTTAGCAAAGAAGAGTAAATTTTGAGAAAGCTCACAGATTCTTTGATTTCTGTTCATACTCTTGCACTAGAAATTTAGCAGTGGTACACAGACTAAGATCCTGCAGGACTTACTGTTTGAAAGAATTATTTAAGTTATACTTTATCTTGCCCAACTTTGTGATGATTTTTGGAAATGTATCCTATTCCTTAGCAACTCTTTCATTTTTCTTTCATTTGGATATTTGTCAGACTCTGCCTGCAATGCAGAAGACCTGGCTTTGATCCCTGGGTCAGGAAGATCTCCTGGAGAAGGGAATGGCTACCCACTCCAGTATTCTTGCCTGGAGAATTCCATGGACAGAAGAGACTGGCAGGCTACAGTCCATGGTGTCACAAAGAGCTGGACGTGACTGAGTGATTAACACTCCTCTCTATTCCAATCCAACTGGGTGCTGCTGCTTTATGCTTTGACAAAAGGTATTAAAACCTAGCATCCCTAAAAATTTCTCATGGTAAAGATTTAAAGTTGGATTAAACAAATTGATTTCCTATCTTCTTTAATTTTTAAATTCAAAATTATGCTTATGGGCTTCCATTTTAAAGAAAGAAGTCACAGTATATTGATTTACACTTTGTTCTAATGTGTAATGCATTTGTCTCATAGCATATACACCAGACTTACATGAAGAAAAAAAGAAAAATATTTTCTCTATGTGTAACTATTTGATTTCATATTTTAATTTCTACCGCTACTTTATATAGAGTAGAACAATCGTGAGCGGTATTCTAGTTTAAAATAAGATATTTGTTTAACATATCAGGAAATTAAGTCATAATTTCTCTTAAGAATATGACAAGTCATCTCATCAATTTGTATAATGTATTGTGTATTACTAAATCCAGCTATATGTCATTGAAAGTTACCAGCTTGAAGGGACTTTTTGTCTAGTTTCAAAGAAATAGATTACCTTTTCTTCCTCTTTGTTCCTGTGTGAAGCTTCATGGAGAAGTGATAGGGATTTCTGAATTTTGGTGTTGATTACATAACTAATTTTTCATGGGGAATGTTAATTACTGACTACAAAAACAAAAAATATCTAGGGAATTCTACCTTTACAGATATTGTTAGGGAATTAAACTTCTTAAGGCAAATTTTAAAAAATAACAAATTATAAGAAAAACTATTAATAACTTTCTCTAAAAGGATAAAGTATCAGAAACTTTTTAAATAACATTACCCGTAAAGTTTAAAAATGCTTAAATATCATTCAACTGCACCAAAGTTAATAAACATGAGATGATGAAAACAGGCATTTTATCTTTGTTTACAATAATATCATGCTTGTGTTCACAGCAGATGTAAATATGGGAGAAACATTCGGGCATTATTAAGCAACTGTATATTTATGTACATTCAAGTGGTTCCTAACAAGTTTATTTAAAGCACTACAGGTATATTACTCAACTTGGTCTGATTTATGAATTTTTAATTGTTTTTCACTTAATAACACTCATTCTAGGTCATGAGATAGTTTTATTGTTAAGACCCACACAATTAGTATATGTAGATAAACTACATTTCCCCTGTACTGTGATATAAGGGAACGCCCATAGACTATCTGGCCATTGATAGTCTACCATTGATATTCTTTAATTACAAACTTCCTTTGACAATGTTTCGGTGTCACCACAGGTGGCAAATAGAAGTGAAGTTGGATTCCCAGCCTTGAATTGATTAAAGAAGTTTGTTCAGACATAAGTTAGAGCAGTTTAATGTGAAGATGTAAGAAAGAAATGAATGAAAGAAAAAAACTCAAAGAGTTTTTATGTTTTGTTTGATGTTTTTAGTACACTGAATCTAGTCTCCCACAGACATGCTAAAAGTCTCAATTTCTGATACTGTGGTGAAGGCAGAGATAAGAATTAACGGGCCCAAAGGCAAATTGTTATGTAAGAAAATTGTCTTAATATCTCTGTCAAACACCTAGTACTGCTTTTTCCTAGAGTCTGATAACAAGCCTTCTGCTCCCTCGTAATACATTCGCTTGGTAGCAGGAGTCTTGTGGACAATTATCCTAATGAACAGGAAAGAGAGAGTAGCCAGAAAATCACAAAAAAAGAGAAAGAACAAAGATACATATTTTCCACATAGACTCAGACAATATAATTTAATTTTCCAAAGCAATTTTTAAATTTTTTGATTGATAACTCAACAGCTTAGTCATCACTGAACAAAATGATATGTAGACAATGAATTTATGGAAAGCAGACAATAGGTACAGCACTCTCAACTTTAGCTCTACAGAGTCATTCTTATAGTCCATGCCATTCAAGTGCAACTAATTTGTCACTATGATTCACAGCATAAACTTTAAGCATGTAACAAGCTGTATAAACTTTGCCACTATTTTTCTATGCTTGAAATAGCTTCTATCTTTAAACAGTAGAGTGGGTAGTTATATAACGTTTTCTAATGTTCTTATCCTTTTTTGCATCCAGAGCAAAAACTTTAGACACAGTATTTCCAAAAACAAGCTAGAAAAGAAACAAAACAATTCTTTACTAGAAAGATTTTTGATAAAAATATTACATTTAAATAAAATAGTTTAAGCATGCCTGAGTATGAGAAAGTTTTCTAAAACAGATATTTAGTGGTAGTCAGCCTCATATGGATCTTTAATCAAAATTAAATAAATTTTTGAAGATTCAGCTTCTCTATAATACTAACCAACTTTTAAATGCTCAACAGATGACCAGAATGGGCAGTGCAAATTAGAGAATGGTTACCTCATTAAAGAAAGTTCTAATGGACAGCTCTGTTTTACATTATAATGTATATAATACAATTCAAAAAATACAATAGGCCATCCTACTAGATGTACTCCTTATTTTAGAAGGGCTTCCTGGTGGCTCAACTGATAAAGAATATGTCTGTAGTGTGGGAGACCTGGGTTTGATCCCTGGGTTGGGAAGATTACCCACTCCAGTATTCTGGCCTGGAGAACTCCACAGACTATTCCATAGGGTCACAAAGAGTCAGACTCGACTGAGCAACTTTCACTTTCTATTTAGAGTTGTCATAAATCACTTTATGGAAAATAGATGGGGAAACAGTGGAAACAGTGTCAGACTTTATTTTGGGGGGCTCCAAAATCACTGCAGATGGTGACTGCAGCCATGAAATTAAAAGACACTTACTCCTTGGAAGTAAAGTTACCACCAACCTAGATAGCATATTGAAAAGCAGAGACATTACTTTGCCAACAAAGATCCGTCTAGTCAAGGCTATAGTTTCTCCGGTAATGTATGGATGTGAGAGTTGGACTGTGGAGAAAGCTGAGAGTCAAAGAATTGATGCTTTTGAACTGTGGTGTTGGAGAAGACTCTTGAGAGTCCCTTGGACTGCAAGGAGGTCCAACCAGTCCATTCTGAAGGAGATCAGCCCTGGGTGTTCGTTGGAAGGACTAATGCTAAAGCTGAAACTCCAGTACTTTGGCTACCTCATGCGAAGAGTTGACTCATTAGAAAAGACTCTGATGCTGGGAGGGATTGGGGGCAGGAGGAGAAGGGGATGACAGAGGATGAGATGGCTGGATGGCATCACTGATTCGATGGATGTGAGTGTGAGTGAACTCTGGGAGTTGGTGATGGACAGGGAAGCCTGGCGTTCTGCAATTCATGGGGTCGCAAAGAGTTGAACATGACTGAGCGATTGAACTGAACTGAACTTAAGTCCCAAAGAGGACTAAGCAAATAAGGAAAATCAGTGATAAATATGCTTCTATTTACTGGAGGAAAAAGAAGGAAGAGAATTTAAACTTCACTTTGCAAAGCACCAAATGATATTTATGTAATTTGATTGTCAAATTGAGTCTCACATTCTGATCATAAAGTGATTCTTCAGAAAAAAAAATCAAACTAATTCAAGCAGCATTTTAATCTTTAAATGCATGAATGAGTGATTTTAAATCTTCTGTGGATTGTTCCCAATCAATTGTCTGACTTAATGTCAGCTTCACCTAATTAATTACAAATTTCTCTAATTTCTTTCAAACTGAAGCGACTTAGCAGCAGCAGAGTGATTCGAGAGTTTCATCACAATACCAAGCAATACGGACATGCAGGTAACTGTCATATTTAGATCTCCAGTCTCAGCTACTTCCCTAAGCTCCAGATTTATATACTCAGGTAGATAAATAGATAGTGAAGTCGCTCAGTCGTGTCCGACTCTTTGCGACCCCATGGACAGTAGCCAACCAGGCTCCTCCATCCATGGGATTTTCCAGGCAAGAATACTGGAGTGGATTGCCATTTCCTTCTCCAGGGGATCTTCCCAACCCAGGGATTGAATCCGGGTCTTGCGCATTGTAGGCAGACGCTTTACCATCTGAGCCACCAGGGAAGTCACATATATACTCAGGGGTTTACTCAAATCACTACTGGGAAGATTTTGTTATACATGGCATAACAAGCTCAAAATGTTTATAGTAGAGATAGGATTCTCCAACTGTTCATTGTGTTTCTTGACATTTCCCAGGTGCTCCCCTAATCCCATTAAGATATATTGAGAACATGTGCCTAATTTTGGAAGGTAAGGATGCATTTTCCTCCATATCTTTCCTATCCTGCCGACCCATGGGGTAGGCACAAAGTGAAGGAAAATAACCAAGGTACACAAGGCTCTGTGTAAACATGAAATAAATCTTAAACCAACTTACATCACTGAATTTTTAAGGTTATTTTGTTGATGTGATTTGCCTAATTTATCCCAAAATATACCTTAATAACTTGAAGGAGGGTGCTGCTCTAAGAGGAAGCTAAGTCATGGCACAGCCTCAGCAACTGATTAATGGCAGACAAGGAAATTGATGTCACAGGCTAGAAAGAAGAAGAGTCATTTTACAAAGTAGCAAAATGTGCGGTGAAACTGAGGTCTATAAGAGTTCAGATTCAGAATGTGTTCCTTGGAACTTCTAGAAGAAAAAGGTAAGGAAATAGAACATTGGCAGGATGTTTAGGTCTCTGGTGGATACACTTAGCCAGGTATTACAAGAAATAGTAAGCTTAGGGGAAAATGGTGTCTTTACAAATAAATAAAAATGAAACAAAGGTAGTTCAGAAATACAAGACCTTGAAATATTTCAGGAGCTGTTTCTAGATCCTAAAACTATAAAAAGGGATTTAAAATGATTCTAAGTGAGTGAAGTCAGGTAAGTATCAATTGAAATAAGGAATTTAGGGCAAAAAATTAGATTAAGTGTTACTTTTCAAAGTATATTCTTCAAGGCAACTCAGTCGGGGCTGAGAATACAAAATAGTTAAAATAGTTTTTTAAAAACTGTGAAGCAATAGTTGAGAAGCTGTCTAAATTGGTACAAGAAATCATTGTCAAAGACAGCATAAACCTTAGAACTAAAAATATCTTTGACACTTTAAAATGAAATAAACCTTGGGCCTCCAACTTTGTGAGAGTAGGAAGAGGCCTGAAAAAAACATTCAGGCCTCAAAGAGAATATTCCCCCAAAAGCACATCAGCTGTGTTGAGGGATGAAAAATGAAAAAAAAAATAAAGGCAAAAACTTCGGAAAAGATGGAGCCAGGGGAAACAACACAATGGACAAAAGCCTCCTCCTACACAGTGAAACTGAAACTGAAGTCACTCAGTCGTGTCCGACTCTTTGCAATCCCATGGACTGTAGCCTACCAGGCTCCTCAGTCCATGGAATTTTCCAGGCAAGAGTACTGGAGTGGGTTGCCATTTCCTTCTCCAGGGGATCTTCCCAACCCAGGGATTGAACCCGGGTCTCCTGCACTGCAGGCAGACGCTTTACCATCTGAGCCACCAGGCAAGACACTTTTCTCCATCTCCATAGTAGGAGACCTTTATAATATTTGCCCTGTGGGATTTCAGAATTGCTAGGGGTTACCACTCATCTCTCATGTTCTTTTCCTTTATGAATAAGATGATTGATTGTTGTTATCCTTTCCCCATTCCCATGCTAATTACTGAATTTGTCCTTTTAGCTAACAAGTCTGTGAATGAAGTGGAGCCACATTGTATTTGAAAAAAATTAGTATCTCCTGGAAAGCCTGTTTGTTCAGGGTGCAGCAGTGAAAGGAATTTGGGGTTGTCTTCTAATAGTTGAGTGCAGTCTATGTGGTTAAGAAAAGATCAAAGGATTGACTGTGGTGGAGCGGTACTCCCCATGTACTTTTATAAGTGCTTTCTCACTTTTATTAGCTTGTTCTTCCAATATTTTGGTAGCAGCTCAAGTGACTAATTAAAGGCAGTGGATCAGAAGAAGTGATGCTTGTCCTTGAACTGAGGCAACTGAGGCTGAGATGCAGCCTCTATCCCTCTCCTTCATCTTGGTAGTCTTGGAGGCAGTAAAGTTACAGCAACAATCTAGTTGATACAGCCACAAAATAGAAGAGGCTTGTACTAATACTATGTGCACTGAACTTATGGATTTCCTTATATTAAGTCTCTGAGATTTGGACTAAAATTTGTAACATATCACAGCCTAGGCCATACTGACTATGAAAAGATTCAACAAATCTCTATACCAACTCTTTTCCATCACCAAACCCTTGCACCATGTTGCTTCTTCCAACTCTCTGTCCCCATTGGAATTTTCCAGGCAAGAATACTGAAATGGGTAGCCATTCTCCTCTTCAGGGGATCTTCCCCGCCGAGAGATCAAACCTGAGTTTCCTGCATTGCAGGCAGATTATTACCTTCCGAGCCATCAGGGAAGCCCTCGATAAACAGAAATTGCCCTTTTATCCCTAGTCACTTAGAACAAAACCTTGGAGTCATTTACAAACCTTCCTCTTTTTTTCCACAACTCACATATAATTTTAGAGCAAATTTTGTTGACTTTTTTTTTTCAAAATATATCTAGTATCAGACTCCTTCTTATTAATTCACTACTGCCACCCTAATTAAAGTTACCACCATTTATTATCTAGATCCTTAATTAGCCTCATTAAAGGTCTCTCTGCTTACATTTTTGCTCCTTTTTGCAGTGTATTCTGGAGAAGGAAATGGCAATACACTCCAGTGTCTGCCTGGAGAATCCTGTGGACAGAGGAGCCTGGTGGGCTGCTTAGCATGCATGCATGCATTGGAGAAGGAAATGGCAACCCACTCCAGGGTTCTTGCCTGGAGAATCCCAGGGACAGAGGAACTTGACGGGCTCCTGCCATCTATGGGGTCACACAGTCAGACACGACTGAAGTGACTTAGCAGCAGCAGCAGCAGGATATTCTGCACTAAACATAAAGAGTGGTTCTGTTGAAACTTATTTCTTAGCACTCACTTGCCCCAAATGTTCAGTGATTTCCCATATAATAATTGTTCAGCCACTAAGTAGTGTCCAACTCTGTGATTCTACGAATTGATTACAAGGATTGAGAGAAGCACACCAGACTCCTCCATCCTCCATTATTTCCCAAAGTGTGCTCAAATTCATGTCCATTAAGTCAGTGATGTCAACGCACCGTCTTATCCTCTGCCACCCCTTTCTCATTTTGCTTCAGTCTTACCCAGTATGACAGTTAGTAAAAGCTAATGTCCTTTAAAAGCCAGAAGATTCTCTCCCTTCCACCTTCCAATATTTCCTCTACCAGTGTCCTTCAGGCTCACTGGTTAAATCACTTAGTAACTGGGTTATTTTCAGCATGCTACTTAACCCTTCTGAGATGTAATTTTCCCATCTATAATATAAGCATAGTAATAGCTATCTTATGGTGATTATGATGAAAATAAAATAATAATTATAGTAATAATGATCAAAATGAATTTTTAAAGTTAGGCTTACATAGTACTGATTACATGCCAGATATTGTTCTAAGTGACTTTCATATATTAACTTATAAAATCCTCCTAACAATCCCATAAAGATGATTATTATTATTTGCATTTGGGGGCAAAGAAAATGAGGCACATAAAGNCATAAAGTTAGATAATATACCAAGGTCACACACGTAGGATATATCAATATTACAATTTAAACCCAGGCAGTCTAACTATAGACTCTATATACTTAACCATAACAACCTGAGATAGTAAAATATAAAATGTCTGGTATATGCTGTGTCTAAAGAATGCTGTTTCATCCTCTTCCATTGTAAAAACCGCTTTTTTACAGCAGTTAAAGACAAACTTGAGAGGAAGGGGACAAGTGAAAATGAATAAAACATGCCTTAGCAAATCTCATATCACAACGTGAATAAAGAGACATATATGCAATTTTTTCATACACAAGAATTTTCCAAGAATGTTATAAAAAGAAATGGGGATCCAAAAGACAAATCTTTCTAAAGCTAAATATTATAAATCAAAACCTGGACTAAGTGCTATAGCAATGAGAGTACTCTTTACTCTCCAGTGTTAAAGCAAAATAGCAAGGGTGAGACACAGGTTTAAACAATGAAAGTCTGCTGCTGCTGCTGCTGCTGCTAAGTCACATCAGTCATGTCCAACTCTGTGTGACCCCATAGACGGCAGCCCATCAAGCTTCTCTGTCCCTGGGATTCTCCAGGCAAGAACACTGGAGTGGGTTGCCATTTCCTTATCCAATGCATGAAAGTGAAAAGTCAAAGTGAAGTCGCCCAGTCGTGTCCAACTCATATCGACCCCATGGACTGTAGCCTCCCAGGCTCCTCTGTCCATGGGATTTCCCAGGCAAGAGTACTGGAGTAGGGTGCCATTGCCTTCTCTGAATGAAAGTCTAATTTTACTTAAATCTGGAATATATGACCTTGCTAACCATGTTGTATATGTGACAGAGTTCACAGACATTTAATGCCTTCATTTGAATGTCTGTGTGCTCAGTCACTCAGTTGTGTCCTACTCTGAGATCACATGGACTATAGCCCAACACGCTCCTCTGTCCATGGAATTCTCCAGGCAAGAATACTGGAGTGGGTAGCCATTCCCTTCTCCAAAGGTCTTCCCAACCCAGGGATTGAAGCCCAGTCTCCCACATTCTTTATCATCTGAGCCATTGAGGAAGACTTGGAATTTTTTTTTTTAATATGAGCTTTGATCTGATCATCAACATAAGATAAAGAAGTGTCAACTTAATTTCTTCCCTTTCAGAAATACTTGCAAAAGTAATCTTAGAATTCAATGTTAAGACTTTGAAGTGAAAACTTACCTCGCTTATTAGGATGGGAAGAAGATAGACCATCTATTGCATAGGACATCTCAGCATCCTTTGCTTCCGTGAGCTGCTCTTTCAGCTTTTCCAGCTGTTAAAAATCAAATATGAAAATTATTAGTCTTTAATAACAACAATACTGTTTTCTATGAAAGAAGAAAGAGCAAGAAAAGGAGGAAGAAGGAAAGATGGACAAAAGGAAGGAGGAAAAAGCAACAGAAAAGGAAACAAGAGTAATAAAAAAAATAATTAAACAGAAAAATAAAAGGAAACTTGCATTTAGAAACTGACTCAACAGACAATTAGGAACAAGCAGGTTTATGGTGAAGGAAGTCAAGTCTCAGTGTTCATTAATGGGAAGCCTGTAAACACAGCCTGTGTAGCTGGACTTGATTTGATGTCACCCAAAATGACCAGTCCTTTTCAAGGAGATTCAAAGACTTTATGTGTATGTTCAAATTTCCTGAAATATTTGTCCTTCCTAGCGGGAAAGAAGTATTTTGAGACCCTAAGGTTTCCATCCAGAGTGTAAGCCAAATTGATCTTTATAGCAAGATCACTGATTGCCTAAACCCTGGAGATCTAACTCTATCAAAATAGAATTCAGCTTGAGCTACTGCATGTATCCGTGTCCTAGCTGCTAATAATTGACGGGGCATACTTCTCTCTCACAGCCACATGGTTTATATGATAATGAATTTGCATGCAGTTGTGTTTGAAAGAGTTGAGAAATAATCTAATGCAATGATTTTCCAATTTTCCTCATAGAGAGAAGTTGGGGGATAAGGTTGCTAAGGGGTTCCCTGTACCGAGGAAAGACAGGTCAAGAATGCAGCACTTCAGTCCCTCTCCTCCCAAACTAGCTGCTTCAAGGAGAGCAGCTCCACTTTCATATGTTTCATTTACTGGGAACACATAGAATTTTGTTTGGAAAAAAATATTTCCACTTTGAAAAGTAATAATAGCTTTTGAAAACCACCAATCTAATTATAGCCTCTTATTTTAGAGATGAGGAGATTTAGATCCAGAGAATTTTAATTCTTCCATGGTTTCCTAGGTAATTGGAGAGCTGGATCTAAAATCCAGATTTCTAGACATTTTATCCCATGATCACTTCAGTTATAGTTTTGTCTTGTTTTCCTTTTCTTCTTTTTTTAGTAGAATTTGATTGTTTTTCCTAGTGAATTACTTCACTCTTTTTCTAACAAGAATAATAGTTTTACAATATAGAATTAATAATTTTAAAAACTACTGTTTCAAAAGAAATTGTCTTATAATAATTATGAAAATTAAGATTTCATGTGTTTCGCATTCTCACCTGGTTAGGTTCCTCCAATTTGTTAGCCAGTTCTATATCTGCAAGACACATTTGTCATATGAAAAATGTACATTGCAAGTAATATTTACTTCACTTCAGGTCACACATTCAGAAAGACAAGGTATTTTTTTTTTTGTATGATTTGAGATCACCCATGTATCTCTAATATAAAGCCCCAAACATTTTTCAGTGTCTGTAATGTTGAAATATAATCAGTACTATAATGAGCAAGCATCTAATTTCTATAATAAATACAGAGTTTTCCTAAATAGGGACTTTTCATAGTTCTAATAAGGACTAGTATTTAGAAGTAAATTTTTACACTGGCATGGAGACATTCTCATGAAAAAATATTAAGTAAAAAAAAAGGCAGGCCAAAATCTTATCTGTAAAATTTAATCAAGAGGGAAATTTCCCAAAATACTAATAGTAATCTCTCTGGGTTTTACAATTTGAGTACAGATTTTTCTTTTCATAATCATGTTCAATTTCCTCAATGAAACATCTTATTTCTAATTTTTAAATCCTGTATTTTTAAGTGTTTATTAAGACATTCTTTTAACCAGTGCCCTGTCCCATGAATAGACAGTTTTTTTAGAACAGACGTTTTCTGAGAGAGCACTACATTATCATATTGTCACACTGTCTCTCAGGTTAGGCCTGCTAAATTTCTGACAATATCTGTCATTTCTTGGAGACCAATCTGATGCATAATTGTAAATCAGATTATCCTGTACTTCAAAGAAAAAAAACCTTGGTGGAGCCTAAATTTCTCAATGGTTTTTACTCCAGTCATTTCCCAAATTGAAAGAATCTGATTGCAAAAAAATATCACAAAACCACAGTTAATTTGATAAATTTCTAGTGGAAACCTATTTCAAAACATTTAATACTACCCTGGAAGCATTTAGTAAAAGAAAATATTAACTGTACCTGTGGAGAGTAACATAGATGAGAGGGAAAAATATAAGTAAAGATAACTGTTTTGTAACTCGACAGTTACTAATCCCATGAGAATACTCTATTTGAACAAAATAAGATTCTAATGTTTTTTAATAATGCCATTGCTTTTAGCGTGAATATGAAATAACAGACACTTAAGCCTTCAGTGCAGCTTTAAATTAGTAATTATTACTCTTTAATATAAATTAACATGTAGAGAAAACAGGTCTGAAGATGGAATGAATAATGTTTGACTTTATTCTTAACTCACCAATGTTGGAAGATCTTTGGAAGCCAAAATTTTTATTCAGTAAAGCCAGCAACAGTTCTTCACCATCTGTATCTTCTTTATCTGGAAGCAATTCATTTCCTGTAATAATTACCTCAGTGTAGTGAAAGCTCTTTTCAATCTGTGTCACTTGAGTGTCTTTCTGATTAAATAAATTTTACAGGTAACTATTAACGTGCACGTGTGATCAGCTGCTCAGTCGTGTCCGACTCTCTGCGACCCCATGCACTACAGTGTAACCCCTAGGCCCCTCTGTCCATAGAGTTTTCAAGGGAAGAATAATGGAGTGGGTTGTCATTTCCTCCTCCAGAGGATCTTCCTGACCCATGGATAGAAACTGAGTCTCTTGCATCTCCTGCATCGACAGGCAGATTCCTCACCACTGCACAACCTGGAAAGTGTGTATACTTGCCAAAAAAATGTGTATATAGAGAGATGTGTAATATAAAAAAGACAAGCTGTTTTAAAACTCATTGAATGTTTATGAACACTCAAAAAGAGATTGTGAGAAAGAGAAAGAAGCAGAGATGGAGAATATACCTGGAAGTTTACAGTCTAAAACTTACCCGTACTTATTTCTGCCTTAGTAGAATTACAGAAAATTGTACTTTCTATTTTTTCATCTGTATTTAAAAAAATTTTTTTCTACTATTGTGTTTAACATAAGAAATATAAATTAAAAGTTATTTTTAAGATAAAATATAAAATTTGACTTTGAGATTTTATACACATATAAATATGAGCCATTTTGTGTTCTAGGAATTGCCTTGAACCATCCAAGGCAACCTTGTGGAAGTGGTCAGATGATGCCTAGTTTTTCTGTGATCATAGCTTTACATCTTTGTCCATTTACCTCCTAGCCCACTCTCTCAGCACTCTAAAAACAGAAAAATCAACCAAATTTTCCTAAATATTTTGATTCTGGGGTAGAAATCAGGACAATAGACTTTATTCAAGCTTTAAAAAATAAAGATTCAACAGGATTGTAATGCAATTAAGATAATAATTAGTGTCTTATAAACAAAATGAACTTTGTAAGGTGGCCTAAAATAATCACACCTTTATTATATAATTTCTATAGGATCATTCTTCCCTCTCTTTTTCTCCTCATGTTACCAAACCCAGGTCCAGCTGCTGCCACTCAAAAGCCATTTAAAGAGGCCAGCTTAGTGGAAAGGAAAGTTTGCTTTATTTTGGATGCCAGCAACCAGGAGGGTTGGGGAGGGCAGAGACCTGTCCAATGTCTGGCTGCCCCCTGACTCCCCCTTTAATAGGCTGAGGGAGGGGGCTACATGCATAAACATGTCAGCTCTGATAGTCATCTTGAAATTGGTCATCAGTGGTCTGACCAGCGTAATCTTGTTTATTTTAGGTACCCTTAATCTTCAGTTCCAGCATCAGTTTGTTTCAGTTTCTTTGAGGCCAGTTCTCATAATTGTGGCTGCTTATGTCATGACTACAGTCTGGTGGTCAGGTAGTTAATTTCTCCACCTGATATTTCAGTATCTATAAGACAGCTCACAGGATATGGCTCAGAATATTATCTATGGCCCTTGAGAAGGGACTAAAGGGCCTTGATTATGCTTAAAGACTACATTATTATTATTGGCCTTTCTTTGACTGTTTCCCTTTGTTTCTTCATTTTCTCTGTTCTCCAATTAAACTTATTCTTTGTCTAAAGTTTTTCCACAGGAAAAAAAATAAAGGAAGTCTGAGGACATAGGCAAGGGGGTTGGGGGGCAAGGACCATAAGGTCCTCTTCCATTTCAGTCATAACAACTGATATTGTGTGGACAAAAGATAGATTAGTGAGTTTAAAATTTTAAAGTGGGAATATTGAGGCTTCAGTTAGAGAAATGGCTCATAATTTAACTAGACTTTTCCTTTATATTGTCTCCTATTCCCTGTGTCTCCAAAATGTCAATTAATGAACTCAAATAACTAAATGGCTAATTAAAGGAATAAACAATTTGCTGAGAAAGACAATAAATGACCTGCGGTAAGTGGCATCATCAAAAGTTTCTACATTGACAAACTCATTTATTGTTGCTCAATTTCCTCAATGTTAAAGCTCGTCAATTTCCATTACTTCATAGGCATAGAAATTATTTGTGAAATTCTGGGGTTCTTTTTTCTTTGAGTAGTTAAAATAATAGACTATCAATGGAACTTTTGCTTAACATCAATTAAACAAAGACCCTCAGGAATAATTTAGTTTAAGAGAGAGATATGACTATGCAATAGTGTAGCAAATTTTATTATAGCTACTTATTAAAATGTTAAATTATAATCTTTAAAATGCTTTCATTGAAAAAAATGAAGAACATTGTGTAGCCAGGTGATAATGATTATTTGTTTTAGAAAGAGAACTGTGATAAAAGAAACAGACTCATCGCCTTCAATTTAGGGAATTTATAAAACTAGAAGGAAGGTAACTAGAAAATGTTACCTTCTGAACCTTTTGTTGGCTTAATTTACAGTCCCCTTCTCTGTGTGTTTAAGTGGAACATTTTTCAAAAGAGAAAATTAATGTATTTACCATTCTTTACCCATTTGGTTTCCAGTGATTACACACTGTCCTCAGTAATTCTTGCCACTACCTTTTAAGAAAACCACCTTTTATAGGATACTCTGAGGAAAAGTTTTTTCAAGAAATTTTTTTAAATTTTTTTCTAAAGTAAAACATTAGAAAGATAAGAAAAATAGTAGAAAATAAGTCTTTTTTTCTCATTTTTATTTTTAGTCTTAAAATAGATACAGCTTTAAAAGAAAAAAACTGCATGTACTTATAATATTTCTGTCTTTAAACTAAAAGTTAGTGTTGATAAAGAAACTGTTTGAATAAAAAGCTATCCAAGTGTCGATGTCCCTTTGCAAAAAGGATGGCAAATTTACTCAGAAATGAGAGAGTGATTACTTTTGCAATATACAGGAAAAAAAAAAAAAGACAACGACTCATTACTACCTGAGACACTGAAGCTTAAAAGACGCAGTTGTGTCCTTGCTTGTCATTTGAATGTGATGCTTTTTATGGGATATTGATAAGAAATTTTGCCAGAAAGAAAACTGGAATACCCTCAAATGATAATATTCCAAAAATTTTTAAATTTCTAGTCATGATATTCATTGCTGTTCATTTTACGGTGGGCAATTTGTCCAGTTTCAGGCTTATGAGGCATGATTTCATTGTGACCCCCAAAACAGAGGAAACCTGGCAGATTGTGTTCTTGGTCTTGGATGGCATCTAACACAGAGGATGGTGACCCCACCTTTGTGGTCTGTCAGTAGACAAATGCTTATTTGAAAACAGCATGTTAAAAGACTAAAATAAGTCAAACATTTAGTTGCTTTGAAAAATGGTGAGAAGTTCACTCTAATCCTGGACAATTTAGATTAGAAAATAAACTTCCCAATAACTTGTCTTCTCTATTTACATATAATGAAACTGAGATCAAGGGCTCCCAGAGAAAAACCTTTCCTATACGTTGCCAATGATATATGGACATCAGTGTGTGGCATTCTGGGGTCAGAGATGTTATCTATTTGTAATCTTGTAAAAAGTTTGAGTTGGATTTTTCTGTATTTCATATACATGATATCAGAAGTTAAAATACAGTTACCACTAACATCCGCATTTTGCAGAGTCTTCTGTGAATGACCAGTTGTTTCCTTCCTCACACATTTACACTGTTAAGAAGACTGAAAATCCCATTATTTCATAGGAAAAGCAATGAAGGCCTACCAAGTACAATGATTTTGGCTGGCCAAAGACAAAATGTGAATGCCAGGGATAAAATCCAGATTCTTTCATCCCCAAGCTTATATTTAGGTCTTGCAGTTAGGTCCCAGGCTTGTATTTGTTTTTCAAAGGGAAAACCCTATAAATAAATAACAAGGGTTTATGCAATTTTATTTCCACTATCAAAAGAACTGTTCTAATTTTCATTGACTTTTAAAACCTCATTTGAGACAAAATGGTCTACTAAAGTTGGATTAGATCTTAAAGAGGAAACTTAATTCCTTTTCTCAACCCAGAGTCATGTAAACAAAATTTATTGAATTCTGTCTTGGTTTCCCTAAGAAAGCAAAAGCAAAGGCTGTCTGCCTCCTTCTTCCTGACAAAGAGGTCAGTTAGATGATAGACTCAAATTGGATGAGATATAAAAGAGCACTATTTTTAAGTTACTGTTTTTAAAAGGTAAAGACATATATAAAAGTGTCAATGAGGTTAGGTTGTTTGCCTAGTAAGGCAGCATTAAATCTAACTCCACTGATTCCCAGATTAAAAGCTATTTCCACTACAGAATCCAGTGAAAATTTTTTTAAAAGATCAAATTCCAATATGACCAAAATAGAAACTTATTTTCTCTAAATTTCTCATGGTATTTGTAGACATCAAAAATTACATTACTTCATTTAATATAAGTACTCTGAGTATTTAGAAATCTGATTACAGTCAATGAATAATGTGGGTCTTAACAGCCTCCTCCTGAAAGTACTATATAAATTTCCCAATGCATCATTCTCCCCAGGTCTCTACACACACAAGTGTTGTCTTGGTATGTTCTCAGAGTCATTCTCCTTTTATAAGCAGTTTACTAATCATCTCACTGGATGAAACTCTTTTTTTCCCCTGAAGATGTACTTTTCAAATATGCATGGAACTGTATTACTATTTATACATCGCCATCTTTGCTAATGGAATAGAAATAAGAAGAGACAAATGCAGTTGAAATTAATTTAGTACAGTGTCAGTTAAAATTAATTAACTTGAGAACAGCATCACAGATTACATTTAATTTAAAACAGCAACTACTAAAGAGTTGTCTGAAGATTAAATTATATTGATGTTTAAAACATTATTGGCATAATGATAGAAAAATCAAAGCAACGCAAATAGGAGGATAAGGATTATTTACCCACCTGTAGAATTTTACATTCATGTGTACATACCTTGAATAAAATATGGCAGTCCATGTACCGATTCTAAAAAGACCATTACAGATAACAAAGTTAGGAGTCCAAAGCAAAGAGTGGTTGATAAAATCATGTTCATATTAAAAATCTTCTTCCGTGCTAGCAGAGAAACTGACTATCCTGGTCAAGACGAATATTTCAATGGCTCTGGAATGCTGCAGAGATCACTTTTAAAAGGTGGCAAATGTGCTTCAACTACAAATGATCTGAACAAAGGAAAAAAAAAGCTTATAAAATGTATTGCTCTCTGTCAACATGATTCACTACTTGGAGAAGTGACAGGTTTTCTACTCAATCAATGGCAGGAAGAACCCAATCAATATATCTCATATCTGCCCATTTCACTAAAAGCAGGCATTCCTGTTCATGCACACACACTCAGACACATGCACCTCATAAAGCTAAAACTAAGACTAGAGAACCTGTCAGTTAGATTTTCATAACAATGAAATGGGAACAATGCCTTTCATTTGGCTAATTTAGAACCCAGTATAGTCTTCTGGATACTGTTGTTATTTGCAACCATCACTTCATTTTTAACCAACCAAACAGATTTGAGCTGTGAAGAGTTCAAATTTGAAATGAATCATAATGGGAACATTAATGTCTTACTCTACCATTTTGCTGCAGCCAACACTTTTAAAAATTAAGACTGACTCTAATTAATTCAAAGTTGGCAAATGTCCCATCAATTACTCTCTTTAATACTTGCTTTAATTGTACTTTTTTTTTTTTAAGTAAAAGTCTTTTGGTATATCTATAGTTACAATTTTATGACTGAAGATGCAGTAGTGACCTCTGGCCTTGGCATTTTCTTTTTCTCCCAAGAGACTTAAGATGTATTTCCTCTAAAACTGTATTAGAGACATGTTCAGCTCATGGTTCCCTAATTTTAAAATAAAAAATATTTTTAAATGTAAATAAGGTTATTCTGAAATTTTTTTTAATTCTGTTATACAAAACAAGGAACCCTGTTCTCACAGGGTTTGCCTTCTAATAAGAGGCTAAATAATTGACTTGTCTTCTCAGATAAGGTTGGGTAGTGATGACTTCTTCCTAAACAAAATTATGTTTGGTTTCTTTCCGCAAAGCCTTTTTCAGGATATCTGATACAACTTTCTGAACCTTTTCTTCTGTTATGTTTTAGTTGATGTTGGCAATTTAATGACAAATAAGTTCCTTATTCATTCACGACCATCCATTCACTTTGGGAAAAAAACTTACAAAGACCTTTCATTAAACCATTCAATCCTCTCTCCCTAACAATCAAATTATTTTGCTAAATTCTTCTCATGAGTGTATAGCCAAACTAATTGTTCAAAGAAAAACAAACTTTCACTATTGACTGTGCTAGGTAAATGAAGTTAGCATGTTTGTTCCTGGAACCATTAGTATGCTGCTGCTGTGGCTTGGTCGCTTCAGTCGTGTCTGACTCTGTGCGACCCTATGGTCTGCAGCCTGCCAGGCTCCTCTGTCCCTGTGATTCTCTAGGCAAGAAGAGTACTGGAATGGGTGGCCATGCCCTCCCCCAGGGGATCTTCTTGACCTAGGGATCGAACGCGGGTCTCCTGCATTGCAGGCAGATTTATTATTTCTAACCCACCAGAGAAGCCTGCCATTAAGTAGACACAGTAATAATACAGACTGAGGTTATTGTTGCTTTCAGTGAGCAGTCATCCCATGTCAGCTCCTGTTCTAAGCACTTCACATACTGTATCTTATTTAATTCCCACCTCAATCCCTCAAAAATTATATGATTGTTGTAACATTTCACCTTCTTCGGCAAAGGGAGAAAGTTGTGGAACCAAAAGTGAAACCTAGATCTATCCAACTGCAAAGTCACATTCTTAACCCAAGTTGTCTCTTTCCCATATATAGGGAAAAACAGATTGTTCCAATCATAGAGACCTGATCTTTAAGAGAAGCTTCCCAGGTAACCTAGTGGTTAAAGAATCCACCTGCAATGCAGGAGACACAGGAGATGAGGGTTCAATGCTTGGGTTGGGAAGATTCCCTAGAGAAGGAAACGGCAACTCACTCCAGTATTCTTGCCTGAAGAATCTCATGGATAGAGGAGCCTGGGGGTTACAGTCCATGGGATCACAGAGTCGGACACAACTGAAGCACCTGAGCACGCACACATGCAAGTTTAAGAAACAACACTTTCACTTCACATTTTCAAGAGCAATTTTTTAGTCATTTAATCTGTATTTCAATTACAGCAGATAAATAACATTTTTATTTTGTCAGTAAAGACATTTTAAAGTTATAATTTACAGATAGCTTTAAGATTCACATACATTTTATCTGTTTCTCATGATGAGCAACAGGAAAAAAGCAGAGAGTCAGGGTCCATATGGTGACTCTAACACACTTTTTGACTCTATTAAACTCTTGGGCTTTTTTCCCAGTAAGTAGAAAAATTGAACAATTTCATTCTGATCTCTGCCTGACCCTGTTAGTTCTTGGTAAAATTCCTGACACATCAGTTAAATGAGTGAATAAAAGCAGCAGGCAGGAGGAAGGCAAAAGCAGAGACTCTGAAATTCTGACAAGTCAGTACATAGATTTTTTTTAAGGGTTCAGAATGGCCTTTATCAAGATTAAATAGAAATGTCTATCCAAATACCTTAAAAAAAATTTAATTGAGTTATTTATCTTTTTATTATCAAGTTATAAGGCTTCTTCATATCCAGATACTAGTGCCTTATTAGATGTATAATTGGCAAACTTACTTTATATTCTGTCAACTGTCTTTTCACTTTGTTGATAGTGTCCTCTGAAACACAAAAGTTTTTATTTGGGTAAACTCCAATTATCTATTTTTTTTTTAAATCTGTCGTTTTGTGTTTTGAGTATGGTATCTAAGAAACCATTGCCTAGTACAACGTCATGGGGCCTTTTTTTGTTGTTGTTGTTTTTTTTTTTTTTTTTTTGAGTTTTGAGTTTTGTAGTTCTGGCTCTGAAATGTAGGCATTTGACCCATTTTGTATTAAGTTTTGCATATGATGTGAAGAAGGGGTCCAGCTTATTCTTTTACATGTGGACGTTTAGTTGTCCCAGCACCACTTGTTGAAATTTCCCCATTGAATGATCTCAGCATCAGGTCTATATCAATTGACTGTTATTGTTCAGTCCCTAAGCTGTGTCTAACTCTTTGTGACCCCATGGACTGCAGCATGCCAAGCTTCCTTGTCTTTCACTATCTCTCAGAGTTTACTCAAACTCATGTCCATTGAGTTGGTGATATTATCTAACCATCTCATTCTCTGCTGGCTTCTTCTCCTTCTGCCTTCAATCTTTCACAGCGTCAGGGTCTTTTCCAGTGAGTTGGCTCTTCACATCAGGCAGCCAAAGTGTTGGAGCTGGAGCTTCAGCTTCACCATCAGTCCTTCCAGTGAATGTTCAGGACTGATTTCCTTTAGGATGGACTGGTTTGATCTCCTTGCAGTGCAAAGGACTCTCCTTGCCATCTTCTCCAGCACCACAGTTGAAAAGCATCAATTCTTCAGGACCCAGCCTTCTTTATGGTCCAACTCTCACATCCATACATGACTACTGGAAAAACCATTGCTTTGACTATATGAACCTTTGTTGGCAAAGTGGTGTCTCTGCTTTTTAATATGCTGTCTAGGTTTGTCACAGCTTTTCTACCAAGGAGCAAGTGTCTTTTAATTTCACGGTGGCAGTCACCATTCATAGTGATTTTGGAGCCTAAGAAAATAAAATCTATCGCTGCTTCCACTTTTCCCCATCTATTTGCAATGAAGTGATGGGACTGGATGCCATAATCTTAGTTTTTTGAATGTTGAGTTTTAAGCCAGCTGTTTCACTCTCTTTTTTGTAGTAAGCTGTGAAATCAAGGAGTATGAGACTTCTAACATTTTCATTTATTCTGTATCACTTGTACTTCTACATAAATTTTTGGATTAGCTTGTCAATATCTGTGGGGAAAAAAAAGCAACTGGGATTTTGACAGGAATGGTCTTGAATTTGTAGGATCAATTTGGGAAATATCACCATCAAGTCTTTCAATCCATAAATCCAGGATATCTAACTATTTATGTCTTTTATTACTTTCAAAGTTGTCTCATAGTTTTCAGTGAACAAGTCTCACAGTAATTTTGTTGAATTTAAATCTACATAGCTTTTTGTTACTGTCATAAATGGAATTATTTTGTTAACTCAATATTTGCACTGTTCATTGCCAGTGTATAAAATATAATTGATGATCTTATTTCTTGCAAACTTGCTGATCTCACTTATTAACTCTGACATTTTTGTTTGTGTGCTTTGCAGATTTCTGCAGAGTTTCAGTAAGATGATCATATCATCCACAACTACAGTTGTACTCTATCCTTTCCAATCTAGATGCGAAGTGGTAAGAATAGATTTACCTTGTTCTGATCTTAGGTGGAAAAGATTTCAGTCTTTCACCTTTAAGTTTGATATTAGTTCTGGACTTTTTGTAGATGCACTTTACTAGGTTGAAGAAATTCCCTTCAACTCCTAGTCTGTTGAGTGTTGCTATTATAAAAGAGTGTTGGATTTTGTCAAATTTTTTTTCTCATCCACTGTGGTTTTTCACATCTATTGTGGTCATGTGGTTTTATTCTTTATTCTACTAACATGTTGTAGTACATTGATTTTTGTGTGTTAAATGACATTTGTATTCCTGGGGTGAATTCCATTTGGTCGTGGTATATGATTTTCTGATTATGTTACTAGATTCAGTTCGCTAGTATTTTATGGGGTTTTTTACACCTATATTTAAAGGGATATTATCCCGTAGTTTTCCTTTCCTTGCTATGTCATTTTCCAGCTTTGGTATGAAGAGAACAATGGCATCATAGAATTAATTGGGAAGTGTTCTCTTATCTTCTAATTCTTAAGAGTTTCTGAAGGATAAGTGTTTACTCTTCTTTAAATATTTGGTAGAATTTGACAGTAGAGTCATCTGTTCCTGTACTTTTCTTTGTGGAAAATTTTTCTGAAATACTAGTCAATCTTATTTCTCAAGGGCTATTCTACTTCTTGATTTAGTTTTAGCAGTCTGTATTTATCTAGGAATTTGTCCATTTCATCTAGGTTATCTAATTGTTGGCATACATTTTTTTCATAGTATTCTTTTATATGCTTTTTTGGAATAAATAATTTGATTATATATGTTTTAAATCTAGAAACAAAATACTGAGATACTTGTCACTTTTTATCAAGAAAAGCCATGAGATATAGAGAACTCTCTGGCAGAATCCAATGCACAGTAATAGTAATAATAACATATACAACATATATTAAACAGCAATAAGAACTGAATCCAGAAAAGGCTTTACTGCAGTGGTTAAACATGGCAGCAGGAATTTCTGCTGCTACAGCTGCTAAGTCACTTCAGCCGTGTCCAACTCTGTGTGACCCTATGGACCGCAGCCCACCAAGGTTCCTCTGTCTCTGGGATTCTCTAGGCAAGAATACTGGAGTGGGCTGCCATTTCCTTCTCCAAGCAGGAATTTCTAGGTACCTGCATAATATAATGTGGGAGTTTAGCTTATTTTCAAGTAGCATTTTTGATAATGATTGACAGCATGGTAAATATTTGAGTAGAAGTTAAATAGAGGCTTAGATTTTGGCCCAGATTGGGGACTTAAAATATATGCTTCCAGACCTGTAGTACTTGATGCAAGACAGAACATCATTCAGAACTGTAACCAAGGTGAAACCACAGAGCAAAAAATCATATGAAATACAGACTATGGGAACAGAAAGAGAAAAATTGGATTCAAAATCCAGGATCTACCAGAGAATGTAAAATTAAATTAGCAGTGTTTCTGAAAGAAAAAAGTTTATCTAAGTGCAAAGATGTTGTAAACAGCACGAAGTTAGACTCTTAGAATTGACATGAGAGGAAAAATCTCAAGAATTTTGGGCGTATTTTAGGTTTGGGTCTCCTTGACCAACAGGGGATCTGGGTTATAAAATATGTCTCAAAATTCACCATCTTCCTTCAGTTTCCACAGAGACGGTAGCTGTGAAGACAGTCTATCCTTCTATCATGGATCAGGAATTCCATGTGCCACTATCACTTCAGTTCAGTTCAGTCGCTCAGTTGTGTCCAACTCTGCAAACCGAAGAATCGCAGCATGCCAGGCCTCCCTGTCCATCATCAACTCCTGGAGTTTACCCAAACACATGTCCATCGAGTCGGTGTTGCCATCCAGCCATCTCATCCACTGTTGTCCCCTTCTTCTCCTGCCCCCAAACCCTCCCAGCATCAGGGTCTTTTCCAATGAGTCAACTCTTTGCATGAGGTGGCCAAAGTATGGAGTTTCAGCTTTAGCATCAGTCCTTCCAATGAACACCCAGGAATGATCTCCTTTAGGATGGACTGGTTGGATCTCCTTGCAGTTCAAGGGACTCTCAAGAGTCTTCTCTAACACCACAGTTCAAAAGCATCCATTCTTCAGCACTCAGCTTTATTCACAGTCCAACTCTCACCTCCATACATGACCACTGGAAAAACCATAGCCTTGACTAGACGGACCTTTGTTGGGAAAGTAATGTCTCTGCTTTTGAATATGCTATCTAGGTTGGTCATAACTTTTCTTCCAAGGAGTAAGCAAGCGTCTTATAATTTCATGGCTGCAATCACCATCTGCAGTGATTTGGGAGCCCAAAAAAATAAAGTCTGACACTGTTTCCACTGTTTCCCCATATATTTGCCATGAAGTGATGGGACCAGCTGACATGATCTTTGTTTTCTGAATGTTGAGCTTTAAGCCAACTTTTTCACTCTCCTCTTTCACTTTCATCAAGAGGCTTTTTAGTTCCTCTTCACTTTCTGCCATAAGGGTGGTGTCATCTGCACATTGGAGGTTACTAATATTTCTCCCAGCAGTCTTGATTCCAGCTTGTGTTTCTTCCAGCCCAGCGTTTCTCATGATGTACTCTGCATATAAGTTAAGTAAGCAAGGTGACAATATACAGCCTTGACATACTCCTTTTCCTATTTAGAACCCATCTGTTGTTCCATGTCAAGTTCTAACTGTTGCTTCCTGACCTGCATACAGATTTCTCAAGAGGCAAGTCAGGTGGTCTGGTATTCCTATCTCTTTCAGAATTTTCCACAGTTTGTTGTGATCCACGCAGTCAAAGACTTTGGCATAGTCAATAAAGCAGAAATAGATGTTGTTCTGGAACTCTCTTGTTTTTTCAATGGCCCAGCGGATATTGGCAATTTCATCTCTGGTTCCACTACCTTTTCTAAAACCGGCTTGAACATCAGGAAGTTCACGGTTCATGTATTGCTGAAGCCTGGCTTGGAGAATTTTGAGCATTACTTTACTAGTATGTGAGATGAGTGCAATTGTCCGGTAGTTTGAGCATTCTTTGGCATTGCCTTTCTTTGGGATTGGAATGAAAACTGACCTTTTCCAGTCCTGTGGCCACTGCTGAGTTTTCCAAATTTGCTGGCATATTGAGTGCAGCACTTTCACAGCATCATCTTTCAGGACTTGAAATAGCTCAACTGGAATTCCATCACCTCCACTACCTTTGTTCGTACTCAAGGCTTTTTTCTCTCACATCTTAAAACAAACAGGAAATAAACTTTATTAAACTACTCACATAGTCTTTCAACTATGTTCCTAGTTTCTGCATTCCACCAAGGCCAAACTTCCTGAAATAATTTGTTGCTCCCAGTTCTTTCTCATATATTTACTTCACTGCTGCTGCTGCTGCTAAGTCGTTTCAGTCGTGTCCAACTCTGTGTGACTCCATACACAGCAGCCCACCAGGCTCCCCTGTCCCTGGGATTCTCCAGGCAAAAACACTGGAGTGGGTTGCCATTTCCTTCTCCAACACATGAAAGTGAAAAGTGAAAGTGAAGACACTCAGCCAAGTCCTACTCTTCGCAACCCCATGGACTGCAGCCTACCAGGCTCCTCCATCCTTGGGGTTTTCCAGGCAAGAGTACTGGAGTGGCTTGCTATTGCCATCTCTGATATTTACTTTAGCCTATTTCAATCTTGCTTTCAGCTTCCTCTTCCGAACTCTATTGAAATGGTCCTTCCCAATGACCTTATTCAGTTCAGTTCAGTTCAGTTCAGTTCAGTCACTCAGTCGTGTCTGACTCTTTGCGAACCCATGAATCACAGCACACCAGGCCTCCCTGTCCATCACCAACTCCCGGAGTTCACTCNACACATAGACATCACCAGATGGTCAACACCGAAATCAGATTGATTATATTCTATGCAGCCAAAGATGGAGAAGCTCTATACAGTCAACAAGAACAAAACCAGGAGCTGACTGTGGCTCAGATCATGAACTCCTTATTGCCACATTCAGACTTAACTTGAAGAAAGTAGGGAAAAACCACTAGACCATTCAGGTATGACCTAAATCAAATTCCTTATGATTATACAGTGGAGGTGAGAAATAGATTTAAGGGCCTAGATCTGATTGACAGAGTGCCTGATGAACTATGGACTGAGGTTCGTGACATTGTACAGGAGACAGGGATCAAGACCATCCCCATGGAAAAGAAATGCAAAAAAGAAAAATGGCTGTCTGGGAGGCCTNCTGGGGAGGCCTTACAAATAGCTGTGAAAAGAAGAGAGGCAAAAAGCAAAGGAGAAAAGGAAAGATATAAGCATCTGAATGCAGAGTTCCAAAGAATATCAAGAAGAGCTAAGAAAGCCTTCTTCAGTGATCAATGCAAAGAAATAGAGGAAAACAAAAGAATGGGAAAGACTAGAGATCTCTTCAAGAAAATTAGAGATTCCAAGGGAACATTTCATGGAAAGATTGGCTCGATAAAGGACAGAAATGATCTGGACCTAACAGAAGCAGAAGATATTAAGAGGTGGCAAGAACACACGGAAGAACTGTACAAAAAAGATCTACATGACCCAGATAATCATGATGATGTGATCACTAATCTAGAGCCAGACATCTTGGAATGTGAAGTCAAGTGGGCCTTAGAAAGCATCACTACAAACAAAGCTAGTGGAGGTGGTGGAATTCCAGTTGAGCTCTTTCAAATCCTGAAAGATGATGCTGTGAAAGTGCCGCATTCAATATGCCAGCAAATTTGGAAAACTCAGCAGTGGCCACAGGACTGGAAAAGGTCAGTTTCATTCTGATTCCAAAGAAAGGCAATGCCAAAGAATGCTCAAACTACCGGACAATTGCACTCATCTCACATGCTAGTAAAGTAATGCTCAAAATTCTCCAAGCCAGGCTTCAGCAATAGGTGAACCATGGAATCCCTGATGTTCAAGCTGGTTTTAGAAAAGGCAGAGGAACCAGAGATCAAATTGCCAACATCTGCTGGATCATGGAAAAAACAAGAGAGTTCCAGAAAAACATCTATTTCTGCTTTATGGACTATGCCAAAGCCTTTGACTGTGTGGATCACAATAAGCTGTTGAAATGACCTTATTACTGCTTAGGTTTTCCTTTTCGTGGATATCTTTTCAGAATCTCCTTGGTTGACCACACTCTTCTTCGTGAAAAACTCCCTGGTGTTCTCCTACTTTGCTAGTCATTCTTCTTCAGTTTCTTTTACCATTTCCTCCTCTTCTGACCTTTAAAAGATGAACTTCCTCAGGTTTTGATTCTAGATTCTTTTTTCTTATCAGGCTTCAATCTCTTCCAGGAAATGTATGACTTTAATTATCTACATACCAGGGACTCAAAAATGTATCTCTCACCTCACCTTTCTTTGGTTACAATGCCTGGTTTTCTTACAATTTTCTCAGCCATATACAAAAGAGAACCATTCATTTGTCACTCTAGTGCTTCGCTTCTGTTAATGTTTACTACCTGAGTAAATAGGAGGGCCCTTACCAAGTTATTCAGGAAAACCCTTCCTCTCCATCTTTTCCAATCAAGAACAAAGTGCTGTCTAAACCTCATAAGTGTTTTTTAGATCTTTCCATTTCTATCTTTAATACCACCTCCCTAGACCAAGAAGATGTCATTCACACTTAGGTTACTGAAGTACACTTTTTACCAAGTCTCTTCACATCCACTTTTGTCCCTTTCAATCCATTTTCCAGAACGCTTTTAGAGTAATTTTTGAAACTGAAAATACCAGTGTGTAATACTCCTACTTAAAACCCTTCAACTTCTTTCCATTGCACTTAGGATAAAGATGAAAAGGCATAATATGGTCAATGAGGTCCTACACTCTCCACTTCTATCTACATCTTCCATCTTGTCCAGACGCACCTTTCTCTCACCACAGTTCAGCCACAATGACCTTCTTTCAATTCTTCAAAAATGTCATTTTTTTTTCTGCCACAAGGTCTTAGTACCAGCAGGAAGTCACACTCTCCTCTCCCCCACCCCGCATCACACACACACATTCCTCAGTTAAAATCATCATTTCCTTGGCAAAATCTCTGATTTTTCCATACTGGATGAGTCCTCCCATCATGGCCTCCCACCGCACCATATTTTTCTGAAGGGCACATATCTTAACTTGAAATCAATTACTCCTGTGCGTCTTTGTGCATTGTCTGTCTCCATTGCACTATAAGTTTCACTATTCCTGTAAGGTTTATGTTTATCTTGCTCATAACTATATCCCCAGCAACCAGAGAGGTCCTAGTATATAATAGTCTTCCACAGAATATCTAATGATTAAGGCTCCATTTGTAGTCCTGTTTGTGCTTGGATGTCTTCCATTAGTATGACTAATTTAAACTCCACCTGCTAGAGGCAAGAAGGCTCTGAACTATTTTAGACATAGAATAAGGCTATTTCAAGAAAAGTGGAAGGATGCCTAAAATTAGGCAGGGCTGAGAATCTCAGAGCCCAGAGGAAAAGCGGACAAGAGAAAACAAAGGCTGGCATATATTATGTATTTTTTTGTTGTTCTCCTAAGTTAGGAAATAGCTGGCATTGAGCATGATTTTGAATTAATAGGCAAACTAATTGATAATATATATATGAACATCTTAATGTGTATATAGACCAAGCAACAAACTATAATTATGCTTGCTATCCTTGAGAAAGAATGTTGTTATCTGTAGGGAAGAACAGTGTTGAAAACCAAATGATGTCAGAAAAGGAACCTGGCAGGCATCCTGCAGTTCACTTAGAGCCTGAATCAAGGCTTCTCCTAGAGAAGCTCAGGAGCCAAAAGCAGATTTTAATGAGAATCTCTTCAAATAAAGAGCTTCCCTATAAGTGTTTTTCTCTTTCTCCTTGTGTGTGACTTTGGGATTTGGACTGCAGATTAACTTAAAGATTTTGTCCCTTGTAAGTGTCTGATGCATAGAGTAATTCATATATGTTTGGCCATTCCTGACTTTATTCCTGTTAGGAACTAACCTCAGGAGTCCTATTTGCCCTTCTCTAACCTTAATTTCAGCTTTTTTCCTTTCTCTTGCTTTGAGATCTAGTTTCTTAAAATTTGCCTCACTCCGCAGTGGAGTTAGGAAAGTACTGTCGAGAGATCATTCTTTTGTTCCTACAGTTCCCATCATTGAGAAGATTCTTAACCTTCGTATAACCTACCTTGGAAATTCATTTTTAAAAAACAGAAATCCAAGATTGTATTTTTCAATTAACAGTTATAAAATCTCCTTAGGGAGGAATAAATTGTTTCTTTTCCATATATTTATAGTATAATATAGTTTTATGTGTTACTGCACTTGTTGCATAATATTGTTTGCTACTTAAGTCAGCATCTGGATCACTGTCTAAATCTGAGTTGCTTAAAGACAAGGATAGTTATTCCTTATTTTTCACTGTAATATATATCTTCCAGCCTGTGGTGAGAATTAAGCAAGAAAATATGAGATGTAAAAAAATGAGCATGGTTTGTGGTTATAAATGTTGGTCAAAGTGAATTAATGAATTTCACCATTCATTATCTTCATTTAGATGATCTCTATTTACTAAGAAAATTAATTTAAGAAAATATTATTCATTAAAAAAATGTACTTAAAGAAATATGCTCATTTTTATCCAGTCAGGTTCAATGCTCTTCTGTCACTTACCTTAGAGAAACAATGAATACAATTTGCTCTACCGTGTAATATTGGGACTTTGAAGATCTGGACTCCAGTCTTCCCCATGTAAGATGCTGAGATTAATTATATCTTAGATTCTTTCTCCTTAAATATTCTGTGCAAAATTTTGCTAAACACTTTCTTATAAGCTATATTGTCATGCAAAATCATCTTAAAAATAATGCTAAATTCTTGTCATATATTTTCATGCCCAACATAATACTGAACACAATAATAGGTCCGTAGTAGCTTCATAAAAAATCCATCAATATAAACTATGAAAAGATCACTGTTTTGTTTAACTTAGAATGTGTATTGTGTTAGTCACCGAATCATATCTGACTCTTCACAACCCCATAGACTGTCGTCCACAAGCCTCCTCTGTCCATTCTCCAGGCAAGAATACCAGAGTGGATAGCCATTCCCTTCTCCAGGGGATCTTCTGGACCCAGGGATCAAACCTGGGTCTCCTGCATTCCATGCAGATTCTTTACTGTCTGAATTTCCAGGGAAGCCCTTAACTTAGAATGGTTACTATTTTTCCCTCATTAAATCAATTTTGTGTGTCTGTGTATGTATTCTAGTTTATTATTCTTTTTCTTCCATTTATAGTAGTGACTTACTCCTTACCACAATATGTCACTTTCCTCTCCTTGACTGAGTCATCTCCTCCCCTTTTGTTGAATTCCAGGAAGTCTTTCTGGGTGGCTAAACAAATGTAAGAACTTATGTAAGCCTTAGTCAAACCAACAAAAGAATTTGTCTCATTTTAACTGTTGACCTGAAGATTTGAATGGAACACAGTCATTCAAATTTGCTTGGCTTCACATAATCCATTTTACTCAGTCTTAGCTGATTCACAATACTACCTTGCCACCCACAAATTTCCTTTTATTTCTCATTACAATATTTTTCAAGATTTCACTGTGAGAAATCTTCTATGCTATCAATACATTAAGTAATGGATGAAATTAGATGTTGAACAATTCAGTTTTATTAACTAAATTCTTAATGATATTAGTGCACCCAGAGAACTTCAGTGCAAAGAGCAGTTCTTTTGGAAGAAGATGCCATTATCATAATGAGATTTTTTCCTTTGACATAAACCATTAGGTGGAGTCAATATTTATGAAGCTTTTATCCTGACTTGTATAATTTGTAACTCCTGCCTGGGTACAACTTTTCAGCTCAGCTCCTCTTAAGTCCATTAAGTACTATAACAGGATGAGCTCAGATTTATTGCCACTACTGAGAGCTTTTCTAAGATGTGTGAGTTGAGAGGAAAAGAGTCTTTGGGAAGTGAAGATGTAGAAACAATCAATTTTGTTGACTGCTGAGATTCACCTCCATACACATCTTCATCAGTACCCCTTGGAAGAAATATTTTCTCTGGGAATGGAGAACTTAAGAATTGGACAGTAGTACCTAGGAACATATTCTCTTTATAAAACAAAAAAAAAAATCTTACAGTTAATTCACAAGTACGTATTTAACCGCAACCATGTAACCATCAGTGAGCCAAGTGATATAAAGGATAAAAATGTTAGGTAGGTAGAATAGGGAAAAGTAGTCCAGAATAACGGTGATTAAAAGAAAAGGAAGGGAAAAGCCTGCAAAAATAGAACAAGGGAAGGTCCAAGGGCCAGAGTGAGGACCTCGGGTAGAACAAACAGCACCCCTGGCTAGCCCAATTTACATAGGCCAGGCCCAAGGGGAGGAAAAAAACATTTAAAAAGAGGAGCCAAAGGGCCTGGTCTCTCTCTGTCCACACCCCCCACAACTCCTCCCTCCGCCGTCCCAGCCCTCGACATGCAGGCGCTCTCTGTCTCTCTTTCTTTCTCTCTCTCTTCTCTTCCGCACCTTTTGGGTTGGCATGCCCTCACGCCTCGAGGATGTATTCTCCTTTATTTTCTAAATAAAACTGATCTGTCCAAGATCTATGGACTGTGCAAGAGCTGTGATGCGCTGAGGGGTTTAACATCCGTCACTTCAAATTTTTGTTGAGACGAGACAGAACCGAGCAGATTACACTCCCCTGACAAAATCATTTAATAAGCTGTGCTACATAATAGTAAGAAGCTATCACTAAGATTCAGAATGCTTCAATTCAGTCTGTGATGCACTTTTCATGAATGTCACAATGCCTGGTGAATCCTGATTTCTTTATCTTCTCCGTCATCCACTCTTCTTCCCAGTATTTCAAGCTGATGGTACAATAAGCAACTGTTCATTGTCTGTGGAACATTATACATATGATACAGACCCGCACCCAAGCCACCTGGAATTATAGCTTTCTGTGTAGCCAGAGACATTACTTTACCAACAAAGGTCCATCTAGTCAAAGCTATGGTTTTTCCAGTAGTCATGTATGAATGTGAGAGTTGGACTATAAGAAAGCTGAGCACCGGAGAACTGATGCTTTTGATCTGTGGTGCTGGAGAAGACTTGAGAGTCCCCTGGCCTGCAAGGAAATCTCACCAGTCCATCCTAAAGGAAATCAGTCCTGAGTGTTCATTGGCGTTACTGATGCTGAAGCTGAAGCTCCAATACTTTGGCCACCTGATGTGAAGAGCTGACTCATTTGAAAAGATCCTGATCCTGGGAAAGATTGAAGGCAGGAGGAGAAAAGGATGACAGAGGATGATATGGTTGGATGGCATCACTGACTCAATGGCATGAGTTTGAGTAAATTCCAGGTGTTGATGATGGACCGGGAGGCCTGGCCTGTCACAGTTCATGGGGTTGCAAAGAGTCAGACATGACTGAGTGACTGAACTGAACTGAATAAGACATAGAATAAGATGAGACATACTTGTTTAGGGCCAACTTGGTGAAGGATCTGTTGCAGAAAAGAGACTTAACTGATGGCTTTCAAATTATATCTAGTAAAGTTCCTGAGACAGCCTTCATCCAATGAAGGGATTCAATAAATAATTGTGTTGGTTTCCTTGACCTTGAGTGGGACAACTCTGAAGCATGTTCTTCACTGACAGCCCAAGTTCCCTCTTAGATTAGGTTCCAGGTGTCCACAGTAGTAGCCTACTTGATAACATACTCTATCAGCCTTCTTCCTTTCCTAGGCTCATTACTCCTATCCCCATCAATCTCTTCTGGTATTTCCTCCCAAATAAACTACTTTTATTGAATCCTTGTCTAAAGGTGCACTTCTGCTGAAAGCAAATTAAGACACCTTTAATGCAATGCATATATAATATTAACATCAAATATTAACCTCAAAACTCCATTGTACATAAATTCAACAAAAACAAGTTATGTACATATTGTTTATCTTTTCCCTCACTTACCCTATAAAATAAAGAAGGACTACATTAATATAAAAACATAAAGAGCACAAATTCACTTCAGAGACATGGTCAACCTGTTCACAGATTTCCTCATCTAGAGATTAGGTGTAATGATGATTTAACTCTAGTACGTTTACAACTTGCAGATAATCTGTTTGGGTTAATAGACATTTCTTATCTAAAATGTCCAATGGCATATTTGGTCCACACCAAATGGACAGGACCAAATGGTCATGCAAATATAAAAACATTTTGGCATGGACCAAATATCTAGTGGACCAAATGTCTTAGGGAGTTTCCATAGTGGCTCAGTGGTAAATAATCCACCTGCCAATGCAGGAGACACAGGTTTGATCCCTGGATCGAGAAGAGGGAAATGGCAACTCACTTCAGTATTCTTGCCAGGATTATACCAAGGCCAGAGGAGCCTGGGGGGCTACAGTCCATTGGGATGCGAAAGAGTCAGATATGACAATGAGCAAACAATAAAAACAACAACCAAGTATCTTATAGACATTTTGGACAGGACCTAATGTCCTGCAAAGATCTGCTTGTCATGCATTTTTTTAGTTTACTCTATGTCTTTTCTTGTTTTATGCCCCGGCCCAAATTTGTCAGAAATAAACAATAACCACTAGATTTGTATCAGTTTCAGAAATTGCCTAAAGCGTGATAGAAATATTGATAAGTAGACAAAAGACCTGCTTTGGGGTTCTTTAGCTGCTTAAGCACTAAATCGTCCCCTCCGGTAAGGATCGGGAAATTTCTCGCTGGAGGTTGCTGCAGAATTCTCATTAACTAATTCCCTGAAGAAGCTTTGCTTCACCTCTGGCAGATCTTTTCTCTCCAGCACATGAGAGATGGGCTACTGACAGGAATGAGAGTGCAACCCACGTAATTAAATGAAAGAGAGGTTCATAGGAATTATGTGAAGAGAATGAATCAGCAATCCGTTCCCTAGTTTAATTAGCTAATGAATGCCTGGACAGGCACCGAGTCACTTTATTGACGCAGAATTCCATTCGACCACTCTGTTTGAATACAGAATCATAGATTCTTGGAACCTTCGCTTGCTTTGAATGCTGAGCTTGACACTGAAGGCTCTTCCTGACCTAGCCTAACCTGCCTCAACCTATCCCTATAGGTTCCTTGCTGACTATATTTCCATATAACCTCTATATACCAGTACCCTGTGTTTTAGACCAAGTATTTTACAGAAGAAAATTTGAGGCAAAATTACATGCTGATGAGGGTACTGAAGGGTGACAGAATATGCCACTTTAAAATATGCCACTTTGACATGAGGATTATTTTGAGCTAAAGACACACTTGAAAATTGAAAGCAAGTGAAATGATCTTGCTGGTCACTTTTCTACTCAATTAACTACCCTAGCTCTAGCCTCTCTATTTTGCCACGTTCTCATGATTTACTAGTCTTCATCCAATTCAGAATAAATATGCATTCAAATCTAACAGCTTCATTGGGTCTTCAGTTACTTTTGAGGGCTCTCTAGCCTGCAAAACACATGTTAAATTCATTTTTATACATTTCTCCATTAATCTGTCTATGTCAATTTAATTCTGAGTTCCAGCCAAAAACTCTAAGAGGCTTAGAGGTACTATTTTGCCTCCCAAACGGTACAAAAAGGGAACGTACCGTGTGGAAAGAGGAAAAGCAGATCCAGAGCAATGTGCTGCTGTGCTGGCCACAGTCTCCCATGACTCACCTGAGTCCGGCGGGTGAATCCGCTCTGAGTTCAAGGAAGCACTGCCCCTCAAAAGAGTCCATGGTGGATCCGGAGGGTGAAAGTGAAAGTGTTAGTTGTTCAGTTGTGTCCACTCTTGGCGACCCCATGGAGTAGCCTGCCAGGCTCCTCTGTCTATGGAATTCTCCAGGAAAGAGTACTGGAGTGGGTAGCCATTCCCTTCTCCAGGGGATCTTCCTGATCCAGGGATCGAACCCAGGTGTCCCACCTTGCCTGGGAAGGCCAAGGGATATATCTTTCAGATATCTGATGGTGGTTCAAATCTCTTCAATTCCTTTGGGATGTGATATTGTTTCTTACTTATAAGTGCTGGTAATGCTGTAGGAAATTGATTTAAAATTATTTATTCTCTAACTGCTGCTGCTGCTGCTGCTAAGTCGCTTCAGTCATGTCCGACTCTATGCAACCCCATAGACGACAGTTCATCAGGCTCCCCTGTCCCCGGGATTCTCCAGGCAAGAACACTGGAGTGGGTTGCTATTTCCCTCTCCAATGCATGAAAGAGAAAAGTGAAAGTGAAGACGCTCAGTAATGTCCGACTCTAGCGACCCCATGGACTGCAGCCTACCAGGCTCTTCGTCCATGGGATTTTCCAGGCAAGAGTACTGGAGTGGGGTGCCCTCACCTTCTCCGCTAATTGTTGCTAGTATACAAAAATACAATTGATTTTTGTGTGTTGAACTTGTACTCTATGCCTTGTTAAATGTATTACTTCCAATAGTTGCTTCCCTTCTAGTTTCTATTTAAACGATCATGTCAAATATAACTAGAGTCTATTTCTTTTCCAATCTAAGTGGACTTTATTTTCTATCCTTACTGCACTGTGGAATGTTGCACAGTAAAATATTGAATAATAATAAGGAGAATTGATATCCTTTCACTGTTCCCAGCTTAGGAGCAAACAGTGCAGTATTTCATGAACCTCTATTTTTTCTTCTTATTTTTCATAAATACCTTTTACAATATTGAAGAGGCTTCCTTCTATTCCTGGCCTGGTAAGAGTCGCTTCTCTTAAAAGTATGAATTGGTTTTCCATTTTCTCAAGATTATTTTTGATACTTTATACTGAGATGATCAAGATGTTGAGTTACAGTGACTGATTTTTAAATATTAAGTCAATTTTACACTCCTAGAAGTAACCTCAATTGGTGTCTATGTGTTATTCCTTTTGTATATTTCTACTGACCTACTAACATTTTGTTGAGAACTTTTGCATCGATCTTCATCAGGGTTATTGGTCTATATTACTCTCTTCATATAGTATCTTTGTCAGGTTTTGTATTCAGTGTTATGCTGCACACACAGAATAAATAGGGTCATGCTTTCCACCTCCTGATTCATTCAAGTCTTCTCTTTTCACACTTCAACCTCCTAGTACTTCAATTTCATTTTTCTATCTATTACTTCATGCTTTTTGTTATCATGAATCTTATTTTTAAATACTTTATAAACACTACCTATAATGAACTATTTGCTTTAAGCAGACAGTTGTCTTTTAGAAAAATAAAGGAAAAAAGAAAAGAAGCTAGTCTTCCTTGAACTTGAACTTCTTTTAGTATTTCTTGTAGTGTAGATATGATGGCTACACATTTTCTGAGCTTTCATCTTTCATAAGTTACCTTTATTTTATTTTTGAAGGGCCATTTTGTAACATATTGAATATTCATTTGATAGGTATTTGTTGTTATTACTTTACAGTTGTAATCTTTATTTTCTAACCTGTATTGTTTCCAGTTAGAAGTCAATCATCATTTACATACATTTTCCCTTGTATATATTGAATTGGTCAAAAACTTCTTTCAGGTTTTTCCAAACAATGTTATGGAAAAACCCAAACCAACTTTTTGCCCAGCCCAATAATATGTCATTTTTCTTTGGATGTTTTGAAGATTTTCTGTTCCTCTGTGGTTGTCACCCATTTTGACTAAAGTGGTTTAAGTGCTTTTTCTTTGTATTTCTCCTTCTTGGGTTTTCCTGAGCTTCATGGACCTGTAGACTGATGCTTTGAAATAAAATCTGGGAAATTTTCAACCATTATTTTCTCAAGGTTTTTTTTTTTGGTCACTATCTTTCTCTCCTATCTTGTGTCCTTAAGCCTCTGTGTTATAAACAGTATAGTATTATTCCACTGGTAATAAGGTGTTTTTGTTTTTTTGTTTTTAAAAAAGAAATGTTTTCTCTTTTTTTCTGATTAAATAATTTCTATTCATCTGTTCTCAAGTTCACTGAGTCTGTATCTGCCATCTCCAATATATCATTAAGTCCATCAGTGATTTTTTTTTTCCACTTTAGAAATTGAAATTTTTGTTTCTAGGATTTCCATTTATGTTTTTGGTTTTTATCTGCTAAAATTATATGTTTGTTCACTGTTTTTTTGTATAATTTTGATTTCACTACTGAGTTTCTGGGCTTCCCTGGTGGCTTAGTGGTAAAGAATCTGCCTGCTAATGCAGGAGATTCAGGTTTGATCCCGGAGTTGGGAAGATGGCCTGCAGAAGGAAATGGCAACCCAGGCCAGTATTCTTGACTGGGAAATCCCATGGACAAAGGAGCATGGCAGGCTACAGTTGATGAGGTCGAAGAAGAGTCGGACATGACTTAGTGACTGAACAACTGAGAGTTTTTAGCTATTTATTCATTATGACCACATATTTTGCTCTAAGTCCTTAAAAATATTTCTCAGTTCAGTTCAGTTCAGTCGCTCAGTCGTGTCCGACTCTTTGCGACCCCATAAATCGCAGCATGCCAGGTCTCCCTGTCCATCACCAACTCCCATAACTGCTAAAAATAGTCCTTTTATGTCCTTGACTGCTGAATTCAACATCTGGGTCATCTTGGTGTTTGTTTCCTCTGATTGCCTNGACTCTTTGCGACCCCATAAATCGCAGCACGCCAGGTCTCCCTGTCCATCACCAACTCCCATAACTGCTAAAAATAGTCCTTTTATGTCCTTGACTGCTGAATTCAACATCTGGGTCATCTTGGTGTTTGTTTCCTCTGATTGCCTTTTTCTGGATTATTCATCACGTTTACCTGTCTAGTCATTTTGGGTAGGAAAACTTTTCTTTTCTCATGAACATTTTGAATGATACATTGTAAGGAATCTGGGTTAAATTAACTTTTTTTTTTTTTTTCTTAATGACTGTTGAGTTTTGTTACAGCAGGCAGTTATATGCTAGAAGTTCTTTCTGTCGAAGCTTGGTTTTAGGGTGTGTTAGATTAGAGTAGCTACAGAATATTCTTGACAAGTAGGCTATCCGTATAATTTATGGCCTCTTTGGTAGTTTACCTGAATACCAGATGTGTTAATGAGATCTCTCCACTCTCAGTGTATCTTTAACATTTGCCTGCATCTGGTGCCCTCTAAATGGCCGTTCCATCCTCTATTTTGTGGATGCTGCTTTCTGTTAGGCCTCATAGGGTTGGTTTCATCAGACAGATATGCAATGCCGGCTTTGACCAAGGACGTGGGAACTCCTGTGTGCAGTTTCTGCTTCTTCAGTCCCCTGCCCCACAAGTTCTAATTGTGTCAGAAGCCCTGAACTCTATTTTATGACTCCCCAGAGAGAGTGCTGGGACTCCACTCCCTTTATAAAAGTTGGAATATTGTACCAAATTAAAAAGTTTATAAGAGCATGGGAGCTCACCCACATATTTGTCTTCTCCCAGGGATCATATTGCCGAAAGCCCAGGACTTTAAAACATTTGCCACATATGTTTTCTACAGCATTATACTTGTTTATGGAGGGAGGACATGCTTGGAACTATGACTCTATCTGAGCAAGAAGTGCAAGTCTAAATAGGCTTTTAAATTTTGAATGATGAAATATGTAATATTTTGTATGTAAAGAAAAAAATGGAAAATATCACCACACCAGACCAAAGTCAGTAATTTTCCATACTAGCCTCAAATATGTGGCTTTTTCCTCAAAGAATCAAAACTTTACAGATATAATTGAAATACACTCTTTTGCTTATTTACTGCTGTATATACCATTCTGGGCTTCTTTAATGGCTCAGTGGTAAAGAATCCACCTGCAATGGAGGAGATGCAGGAGACTCATGTTTGATCCCTGGGTTGAGAAGATTCCATGGAGGAGGACATGTCAATACACTCCAGTATTGCCTGGAAAATCCCATGGACACAGGAGCTTGACAGGCTATAGTCAATGATGTTGCAAAGAGTCAGATACAACCGAAGCAACTGAGCACAATATATCATTCTACAGCTTCTTAATTTTAAATAATAACATTCATTTCTTTATTCGATATTCAGCAAATTGATGGTTTCCTTGGTGGCTCAGACAGTAAAGAATCTGCCTGCAATGCAGGGGATGAAGGTTTCATCTACAGGTCATGTAAATCCTCTGGAGAAGGAAATGGCAACCCACTCCAGTATTTTTGCCTGGGAAATCCCATGGACAGAGGAGACTGGTAGGCTACAGTCCACGGGGTCACAAAGAGTCAGACACAATTGAGCATCTATCGCTTTCACTTTTTGACAAATTGCTCCAGATCAGTGAAGACAGTTTATCTCTGTCGCACACGATTCTATCTGGAATGTCTCAACTGGACTTTGAAGATTCATTTTCAAAGTGCTTGGCGGTCCTCTTGGTGTTGGCTGTCAACTGGGAGCTCCACTAGGGGCTCAGGCTTGGGACCTTTGTTCCCCTACAGAGAGCCTCTCCACATGGCTAGAGGAGCTTCACACAGCGTGGAGCTGTCCAGATAGTCACAGTTCTTACAAGGCAACTTACTTCTCTCAGAGCATCAAAGCAGAAATTGCCTAGTCTTAATGTCAGGGCTTTCAAGTCTCAGAATGTTACTTCTGCTGCATTTTACTGGTCAGTGTAGTCACAGATCCAGCCCAGATTCAATGGGAGGAGAATTAGACTCCATGTGTCAATGAAGGTCTATAATATCATTATGCAAGAGGGTATGTATAATAGTGTTATGCCCAAGTCGTGAAATCTCCCAATGACCACCAGGGAGCCGGTATCCGATGCAAAAGCAAGAGAGATTTTATTACCAAGCTCGAGCTGGGGCTCCCGAGTTTTGGGTTACACTGCTTATATAGGGAATATTCAGGTGAAAGGCTAACAAAGGGAGTGTTCAGGCTGAAGGACTACTCATTGGTTACCCTCTTCTATAGGGTCGTGTGTGGATTTCTGATTGCTTTTTTTTACTTCCACAGTAGATCATTACTTTCAAGGTAAATCACAAAGGTAAATCATTACTTCCAAGGTAAATCACAAAGGTAAATCATTACTTCCAAGGTAAGTCACAAATTCTTGAACTTAAAGTCAGGAGGTTTAACCTAAGGGCTGATTGGCTCCTGCACAGTGGGGCAAGTTTAGGCAATATCCAAAGTCTAAGTCTGTTTGTCCGGTACCTTTGCAAAATGGAGTTCTTTTACAAGATGGAGTAGCTCAGGCTCTTCAATAGGATCCAAGATTGTGGTCATTTTTGCAAATATAATCTACAACTCACAATCTTTTGCATTCCTTATTCCTTCCCCTCCTCCTCTACCCAGGGGTAGCCACTGTAATCAATGTTTAAACTTCTTATTCATATTTTTATACCTTTATTAAAGCTCTCTCTAGCATAGAACACCTTTCATACTTCAAGCATTCTTTACATACAGCCAAACAAAGTATTGAAGAAATTTCACAAGGTGTAACATGACAGAAATTCCTTAGATGTATTTATCCAAGAATCTTTTAAGGCCATTACAGTGCTAACAATTTGAGTTACACAAGTTTATCCTGTTTCCTTCTCTCAATTTGAATTTATCGTCTTGCCCTTTTAGTTATAGGTATCATGGGGAAAATAACATGGAGGAAGAAGATTCCTAAATTATGGGTCTCCTGCAGAAAAACTGAGTATGCAATTCATCTTTAAGAGTGCATTCCAATCTTTTCTAGGTAGAAGATCTTTTAATTTAAACCTTCTTCATTCATAATTGCTTGTAGTTACTTTTGGTTGAAAAAAAAATATATCCACAGAAAGTTATGCTGACCTTAGTAATGTTTATAAAAAATTTTATATATGAATCACAAATGTACCTGAGTTCATTAAAAAAATGGAATTATGTTTTATGAGAGATTATTATTCATACAATTTGTAGATCATTTCATATATATATGTGTGTGTGTGTATACATATATATAAATTAGTGGAACTAATGATAGTAACTCCATCACACAAGATTTTTCCCCCAGAGGCTAGGAATATTTTACTATAGCTCACATTGCTGTATCTTGCTTTAGCTCTGTCTTAGGTCATGATCCTCCTCCTTGCATGAGTCAGAACCTGTGCCAGTGTACTTAACATCCCTGGATGTGAAGCCTGTTGACATATTACCCTAGTTGCTGCCAAGTCTCTTGGATGAGAATCCCTCGCTCTGGCTCCATGTAGACTCTCTTCATTGTTGTCTCTTGCCTGCACTCTCGTGGCAGCCATGAAAAACCCCCCAAATGACAGTGGTATCCATACTTACTTTTTATGGTCCTTATTTTTTCACTTAAGAAATGTATTTGTACATAAGAAATAAGTGTCCCATAAGCAAAAGTTAGACTTCAGGACGTGGTTATAAACAAGTTAAAGTTTCCTCTTGGCAAAGTTAGAGTTCTGTCTTTTTAACCTAGTTGTTCCTCTAAATCATTTCAAGGATGTTTGCAATCTAGTAAGGTCTAGATTTTTTTTTTTCTTAAAACTCATTTTTGAAAAAAAAATATTAAGAAATTTACTTTAAAAATATTGTTTGATCAGCATTTTAATACTTCTTTACCAAATACTTTATTCAACAATGTATTCAATACATGTTTCATGAGCAGTTATTATATGCCAACACTGTTCTATGTATACTTAGGATTCAGTAATAATTCACATAGGCAAAGATCCAATCCTCTCACCCAACTAGACAGATGTATTGAGTAAACATATAAACCTGTAATATCGGCAAGAATAACTGACGTGGAGAGAAAAAAAAGAGTGGACAGATATGGAATGACGATAAGGTCAGGAAATCTCTCTCTGAGAAGGTGGCATTTGAGTAAACACTTGAATGAAATTAGGTGAGACGTCATGAAGTTGTTTGGCAAGGGATTGTGTAGGGTGAAGGCTTTCCAGGAAGAAGGACCAGTTAAATCAAAGGTATTGATGCAAGAATAGGCATGGCCTAGGAGGAACAGCAAAGTGTCAGGGTGAAAGAAGGCCTCTTCCTTTCTTACAAGAGCAAGGAAATGAAATCAGAGTGGTAGGGGTGATTCCAGTAGATTATGGTATGCACTTTGGATTGTATTCTGAAGAAGATGGAATGTCACAGAGATTCAAGTGCAAAGGAGTAACATTCTTTGACTCTTATTTGAAAATGTGGGTGATTCTGCAGACATAGAGAAAAAACTAGTGGTTACCAGTGGGGAGGGGAAGGGAAGGAGAGAGGAGCAACACAGAGATGGGAAATTAAGAGCCACAAACTATAAAGTATAAAATAAACCACAGGATAGATGGTACCACATAGGAAATGTAGCCAGTATTTTATAACAACTATAAATGAAGTATAACCCTTAAAAATGTGAATTAATCTATTACACACCTGTAATTATAATATTGTATATAAATTATAACTCATTAAAAACTCAGAAAGCAGAAAAAAGAGATAAAAAGAAAGGTATTTCTTTGTGTGTTTCATGTGATTGAGTCACTATATCCATCCTCACCTGAAATCTATCCAGAGATGTTCAGTTACAGGAGCCAACAAGCTTCCTTCTCTCATGCACATCAGTATGGGCTGTGTTTTCTGTTACTTGCCACCAGGCACTTCCTGTCTGCTAGGAGCAACTTCCCATGTACATGCTGTCCACAGTTCTCAGGCAGAATGCTCTCACCACCTGGCATCTCAGAACACAGGAAACAGTCACCCCAGAAAATATGCAAACCATTTGAGGCTTAGGTCTGGAGAGTTACATCATGTTCTGAGAGAGGGAAGACCACCTTTGGAGGGTACACTGTCCCAAATTCTGGAGGAATGGATGCCGAGAACTGTCAGAGATCATCACCTGGCATCAGCTGATCTCGGCTGCTCCCTGAGTAGTGAGGGCTGAGCGTCCTTCCTGAAACAGAGGGTCTTCGGCAAACTTGCTTCTGGAAACTGATGTGTTTATGGTCATATCCGTCAGTTGCCAGAAGCATGGGGTGGAAACTGATTCTGAACGCACAGTTTCTGTGAATACTGACATTCTGCTTCAACGTTTATTTCTGAAAATGTTTTACCAGTTTGTGCTCCTTTCAGGGCAGTTTGGGTTCATGATGAACAGGACTACCTGGGCTTCTCTCCTCGCTTCTCTGGGGCTAATGAACCCCAAGGGGTCCAGGGCTGAGTTCAGCTGGCAGGTACAGACCTTACATTCCAGTCCCAGTAAATCCTCTGCTAGGCCCTTGAGATCTTCTAGGATTATCATAGGGTGGGCTTCCTACAGCCTGTTCTACCCAGTTGTCTTGATTGTCAGCAGTTTGAAGGGAATTCTAGTCTACTGATCATAAGCATCGACAGCCTGCTGCCAGACTGTTGGGATCTGCATCTTAGATCCCCACCAAGGACTGTGCAAATGACCTTACCTCTCCCTGCTTCAGCTTCCTCCTCTGTAAAATGGAGATAATAAAACCAAACACACACACACACACACACATTTTAAAATTTATATTTCAATGGGAGTGTGGCTTTGGTGCATTTTCAGCAGAGCTGAATTGGATACCTGGATTCAATCCACCATCTTTACTGAAACATCTCCATTCACTTTTTTCTTCTTAATAAATATATTTTATTGAAGTTTAATTGACTTACTATGTTTCAGGTGCACAGTAAGGTGATTTGGTTATACATATACACATCAATTGTTGCTTGTTACATGTCCATTTTTTAAAAGCAGGAATCTAGCATTCTATTCATACTGAGTCAAACAGATGGAATCAAAATGTCACACACTTTTTAGTTAGGAAAAAATTCATGTTTTCTAAAATATAAATATTATACATACTTTATATATATATTACTCCTTGGAAGGAAAGTTATGACCAACCCATATAGCATATTAAAAAGCAGAGACATTACTTTGTCAACAAAGGTCTGTCTAGTCAAGGCTATGGTTTTTCCAGTGGCCATGTATGGATGTGAGAGTTGGACTATAAAGACAGCCGAGTGCCGAAGAATTGATGCTTTTGAACCAGGAGATCAGTCCTGAATATTCATTGAAGGACTGATGCTGAAGCTGAAATTCCAATACTTTGGCCACCTGATGTGAAGAGCTGACTCATTTGAAAAGACCCTGATGCTTTGAAAGATTGAGGGCAGGAGGAGAAGGGGATGACAGAGGATGAGATGGTTGGATGGCATCACTGACTCAATGGACGTGAATTTGGGTGAACTCCGGGAGTTGGTGATGGACAGGGAGGCCTGGCGTGCTGCAGTTCATGGGGTTGCAAAGAGTTGGACATGACTGAGCGACTGAATTGAACGGATAAATACACAAAAAACTTTGTAATCTGATTACTCTCTCTCAACTCTCCTATTGTTGCTTCCTTAGGAATAACCTGGAAGTCAGTCAAAAGTTCTCTTTTCCAGTCCTTGTTGCCCTTATTTTGTCAACATATTTGATACTACAGCCAATCAAACCTTTAAATGAATATGAAACTTAGCAGTTGGATACATGAAGGTGGAACTCATGGAGAATTTGGGTTGAAAATTTAAATTTTGGAGTTTGTCAGAAGATTAGATTGAACCACATTAATTGTCAATTTTTTTGCAGTCAAAATTGCACCATACTGGCAATTTCATTTACCCAAGGGTTAATAATTAAAGCAAAGAGACTGGATTAATAACTAAAAGTAATAAGAATAGTTAGGAAGGAATAGTTTGAGTACTAAAGTGCAGTCTGAAACACTCCAGCATTTGAAGGTCTAGGAAATTGGGAGGAACCCATAAAGAAAGTCACATAGGAGTGTGTGTGTATGTGTGTTTAGTTTCGGTGTACATTCTAGGGGTGGTCAAGTTGCCTAACTAGGAATACAAACTGATGTGTTATAACCTAGGATTTTACCAGAAGGCTACACTCCAAAGAAAATTGTAATAGGAACATTAAGCTAATTTCAAAAAATTTAGATTAATAACAGAAATTTCATAGCACAATATAATGAATATTAGGAATCAGTTTAAATTTGGGGATATTTGAAATATATAGATATGTGAATTGGTTGAAATATTTTAAAGAAATTCCCCAGTCTTATTTGGGTAGGGTGTAAGAACCAACAGTCTTTCAGTCTTTAATTTTGACAATGGTGCTCAAGGCATGATTCCAAAATAATGTGTGTGTTTGCACAAATCTTTTATGGACTGTGTAGTTAGAGGCTATAAAAGGATAAGGAATTGAGGCTTTATTAAGTTTTCAGAGTGAATTTTATGACTTTTTGTGCCTAAATGTGTGTATATATGAATTTGGTTTCAGACATACTTCTTTTATAACCTGGTAAAAACAGCTAGGTGGAGTTGCTAGCTTATGTGTGTGTGTTCAGTTGTGTCTGACTCTATGACCCCATGGACTGTAGACTGCCAGGCTCCTCTGTCCACAGGATTTCCCAGGCAAGGATAATGGAGTGGGTTGCCATTCCCTTCGCCAGGGGATCTTTCCAACCCAAGGATCGAACCCTCATTTCCCGTATCTCCTGCACTGGCAGGCAGATTCTTTACCGTTGCATGACCTGGGAAGCCTATAACTATCTCCAATAATTGGCAGATACCAGTATCCAGAAGAACCCTCAAAAGTGAGCTTACATTGTTTGAATCATTTTTTAACAACATGGCTAGTGGTGTAGATAAGTGAGGGAGACAAATGAGGTAAGTGAAAATACAAAAACTAAAACCAGCCCCAAACAAAAAAATGTATTAAGAAGATGAGTTGAATCATATCTATTACATGGGAATGGTAAGCCAATAAGAGGAGAGCTGAGAATTGACTCCTGGATTTGGCAACATGGAGATCACTGTTAATTCTAATAAAAACAGCTGTTTCTTGGAGCAATGAGGCTAAAAACTATGACTGAAATAGTCAAGAAAGACCAAGAGAATAGGAAGTGGAGATCATATGAATAGATGCATATGTTTTATGGTCTTACAGTGATCATAAGAAATGTAGATGTTGTTAAGGAAAACAAAGCAATGACCCTTTGGCATATCTCAACTATACTAATCAGAGTCTAGGCAAAAGAAGGCACACTCAAAATGGTTAAACTGCAAAGAATATAATTAAGGGATTATTTACAATGATGTGGGTATGGTTAAGGGAACCAGTAACAGAGTGAAGCTATTACCATTCTAGGCCTGAAGGGGCACTGTAAATAAACGGTATTATGAGAGACTCAGGAGAGCTGGAACTCTGGGAAAAAGACAGGTGTTGTAGTCAGAGAGACACAGGATGACCAAAATTTTGGCCGAGGTAACATAAAGGAAAGGCATGTAATACACACCCTGACATTTCCCTCCTCCTTTTTTATCTTTTTCCAGTGTTGTGCACTGGTCTAACTCAAAAAGAAGCCACAGGGCAAGGAGACCCTGGTGATGTTTTCATAAATGTCACCCTCCCAGAGCAGAGCATGACAGAGGAATGAAGACAATGAATTTGGGGGAGGAAAACAGACAATACTGTTATTATAAATATTTTCTATGACCATGGAAGTTAAAAAAAAAAAGTCATGGAAGGCAGGCAACATAAAAATCCCCACAAAGCTACCTTTCTAATATTTCTATTTACACACTTAATTTGCTGGTATTCTTTCTGCTTAGTAATATGGTTGACTAACCTTTTCTGAAAATGGTCCAATAGTAAATATTTTATAATTTGAATACAAAGAGGCAAGATTGAAAATATTATGTTGTATTTCTATAAGCACTTAAATATTTAAACACATAAAAAGCAGCCATTCAAATCCACTGGCCTAGGGTTTGCCACCCTCTGGCTTAGAAAATCCTCTCTTAATTTTTTGCTAATCTTAAATCAATGGCAAGTCCAAATAAACCCTCCTCCATGTGGCCTCTCATACAGTTAGTTGCTCTTTGAGCTGTTGAGTGACAGAATATCAACTTTTACTAGTTTAAGGTAGTAAAATGTGCTAGCCTAAACTGACAAGATGCTGGAGGTAAATATCAGAATCCAGAGCAGTGGGAATCTCAGGGACCAGCTGGTTTGCTACCATGGTAACACCAGGACATACCCTCTTCATCTCTACTGTCTCCTTACCTTTACTTCTGTCTCCAGTTTGTCTATTAAGAAGAGTCAATCCTCCTCACAAGAAACAATGCTTATCTGTNCCTGGGTTTGATCCCTGAGTTGGGAAGATCTCGTGGAGGAGGGCATGGCAACTCACTACAGTATTCTTGTCTGGAGAATCCCCATGGACAGAGGAGCCTCATGGGCTATAGTCCACGGGGTTGCAAAGAGTCAGACACAACTCAGCACAGCACACAGTCATGTAGTGCTATGAATTTCCCTTGCTCGTGTAACGTGTTAGTGACCTGAAACAAACTGGAAACTGTCTTCCTATGTATGCATTTATATTACTCTTAGGTCTTTTGGTTTCTAACCAAGACATGAATGGTTTATTCCAGTATATTCTTTCTCAAGGGTTTCAACAAACACTTTCCATCTATAAATGCAAGATTTTTTCCATTGCTAAACTGTGGAGTTTAACTCATTTGGATTGGTTTTCGTTTTGCACAACTTGATGTGAAGCAGTCCAGTTTATATAATATGGTAAAGTGGTATGGAAATTTATGTAGCTGTTTCATTAAATTAGAATTACATATATTGATTTACTTTAAAGGTGGTTAGAAATTGTTGAGAAGATCATTGTTTTTGTAAGCATCTGATTTTTCTGGTTCAAAGATCATCAAAGGAAATGATACACTATACTAGGAATGTCCTAATGGCGGTGTGGTTTTTGTTCTGGGAAGTATTCACATCTAATAAAGTGTATCTTTCTCTAATATAACTCTTGATTATAGTCTGGTTGCTCCCTAATGATTTTTTTGGACCCTAATTAAAGAAAATAAAGTTGGTGACCATGATTGGGTAAAACATACACAAACATTGAGACTGTTCTTAATATTGAAACTCCAACTCAGTTTGAAAAGGAAGTTTAGTAATAATTTGCTTAATATTCTGCCATGGATTTTTAAACTCCAGTTTTAAAAACTCTACTTCTCTTATTAATGTAAACCTTTATATACAATCACAATTTGGAATCATTGGGCAGATTCCAGTGGAGACTGAGAACAATGCAGTGGATGTCTGCCCCTTCCCACTGCTCTTTTCTTTAGGAAGGGACCGGGCACACTGGGACTTTTTTGTGAACGTCTCAACAGAGGTCATGGTAGCAGCTGACTTTAGGGAAGGGGAATATTTGAAAACTTTTTTCTTCTAGGTTAAAATCTAACACTTGCTTAGTTTTAAGATGGTCAAAGATACTCATCATTTGGACAGACCTTTGAAAAAATTACTGCAGTATTTTTACCTTGGGAAATCCCTCTTAAATAGGAGACAGAGATGTGTTTGAGTTCATTTGTAGTGAAAAGAATTAAGTCAAGAATTAAGATGAATTTTAACACACATCATTGTTTCTGGGTTTAAAAGCTTTTTTTTTTGGAACATCTGCATACTTTTTGTAATGGAAATACTGTTGCCATTGTTTAGAAATAATGCTTTATTTCTTCAGAAACATTTGAGGTTCTCTGCTAGAAGATTTGAAATAATTCTCAACCATTTTTTAAATATCAGTAGATGTATATTTCAGATGCATCATGCAATTTGTGAATCCTAGACAAAAGTATACTCCAATAGAAAAAGGTTCCAAATTTTTTTTTAGTTTAGATAAAAGCTTTTTTTTCCCTTAAAAAAAAAAAGAGCACTTTCATTAGTTAACAAACTTAGATTTTTGGTCAGTTTTAGCCTCTGCTGAATTCTCTTTCTGAAACCACAATCCAGACTCCCCACTTTTTGCTCTCTCCAGTCTGTTTTCCATCTCTATGTGTCCGACTCTTTGTGACCCCCAAGGACTGTAGCCTGCCAGGCTCCTCTGTTCATGGGATTTTCCAGCCAAGAATATTGGAGTGGATTGCCGATTCATCGTCCAGGGGATCTTCCTGTCCCAGGGATCAAATCCATGTATCCTGTGTCTCCTGCTTTGGCAAGCGGATTCTTCACTGCAGAGACACTGGGGAAGCCGCTTCCATAACTCTACTTAGTTTTAATTGCTCACTGCTAATCTTGCTCTTTCTCATATTTAGCAGAGTTTTCACATTATCTTAAGATTTTGGTCTGAGAGATGTAGACTGTGCATCAAAGCCATTTCCAAACTCTAAAGTTTATTAACTCCTTTGCAGTTTTTTAGTCATTAGCATTTTCCCACTTTTAAACATTGAACACGAAATATACAATCTATAGTCCTCTCATCTGCCAGGCCAACCTTCTTTCTTCTTTCCTCTCAGCAGTAAGGGAATTTATTATACATTATGTATTTTTACTGTCCTTCAAGTGGGAAGTTCCAGCATCTCCAAAGTTAGTTTACTCACGATTAGCATCTGATGAGCACCTGTGCACTTGTGGTAGAGACATTTCTTGAAATGAAGGTAGCTAGCTATTCTGAGAGCAAATTCTTTTTCTTTAAAGATCAAAGTTAATGCATTTTCAGAAATATGCCTAGAAAGCACTGATTCATTTCAGAACACCATAGTGGCAAGATGAGGGTAAATTAAATTAATGGCCTAAGTCCAGAACTTTAAGCAGAAAGATACAAAATTATGTCGGTTACAGTAAGTTAGTCAAGTAGTCCCAGAGATCTAAAGGATGTGGCAGGCCCACAAGACACATAATGTGACGGAGGTCTCTAAGAGGTCCATTTACTGGCTCTCAGACAAACTCAGTTTCTCTTTTCCTCAAAATTCCGTAGGTTTTTTTTGGGGGTAGGGGGTGGTTATTTTTTTTTAATGAGACCACTGCTAAATCTTGACTTAGGGATGTGTCTTGTTTTTCTTTACCTTGATCTAGCTTCAGATCTTTCACATAGCTGGCAAAGATTCAGCAAATATGTGAATGTGTGAATGAATGAATAAATCATGACTACTACATGCTCTCTTGTTAGTTTAAAAATCCTATCTCTGGCGTAATTTCCTGTTCCTTCTCAGAGCATAAGCTCTTAGAGGGCAGAGATAATGCCTTTTAACCTTGACATCATGTACCTTAGTACCACTATTATATTTACGAAAATGTTTTATGTATTTTTTCTAGTGTTTTTTTTCATAGATATGTTATAAATGGAATCCATACAAAGTTATGGATAACATAGAAAGTAAAAAAAAAAGTCATTGCATGCTCTTCCTTATGACTTTGAAGGTAATCATTATTTAGAATAAAATTTTAGTAAAAACATTTTAAAAAATGCTATTTGGTGGTTTGAATTTTTTTTGAGTAATATGTTTAATTCCCCCCCCCCCACCCCGAGGTAAAATGCAAAGCAGCATCATATAATTTGGAAGCTGAAAAACTTGAGATACATATTTTTTAGAAATTTATGTGTGTCACCTGTTGTGTGAGGGTAGTTTCACAGTAAAAAGTGCCCTGTAGTGTATGGTGTGATCTTGACTGTGCTGGAAAGGCAGTCTTGTAGAGTTCAAAGAGTTGTTCAAGGAGTTGTAAAGAACTGTTGAAATTCCACCCAAAATGCTTCTCACATTTGCGTTATGCAGGTATGTAGTACCTTCTTAAATAAATACAGTGATTTTAAAAACTTGAAATAGCTGCTATTTGTAAAATAAAGATTATTTTAATAATTCAAGAAATGCCTTTTTTTATTTTTTAAACTGACAAGTACATAAAGGCCAACTTCTCCCTTGTGGGAAACTATTAGAAACCACTGCTCCACCAGATTTTCCAGATGAAAATCTGAGAGCCAGGATGGGGAAGTGAGTTGTAGTAAACCCCTTAGACCTAACTTATCTAAAAATTGTGATATGGGGCCTAAATTTAGAGAAGTTTAGAGTTGAGTATTCCACAGCTCAGTCTTCCCTCCTCTCTCCTTTTTCACCTTCCCCTTCCTTTCCCCTCTCCTCCCTTCGTCTGTCTTCTTTTGTTCCCTCTCTGTTTTCTTCTCTCTCTTTTCAAGTATTCTGTAGATAAAAAAGAATCACTCCTGAGGTATTTCCTTAATGTGTGTGTGTCTGTGTGTTCGCGCGCGCTCACTCAGTTGTATCCTTCTCTTTGCGGCCCCATAGACTGTAGCCTGGAGAAGGCAATGGCACCCAACTCCAGTACTCTTGCCTGGAAAATCCCATGGGCGGAGGAGCCTGGTGGGCTGCAGTCCATGGGGTTGCGAACAGTCGAACATGACTGAGCGACTTCACTTTCACTTTTCACTTTCATGCATTGGAGAAGGAAATGGCAACCCACTCCAGTGTTCTTGCCTGGAGAATCCCCAGGACGGGGGAGCCTGGTGGGCTGCCGTCTATGGGGTTGCACAGAGTCTGACACGACTGAAGTGACTTAGCAGCAGCAGCAGCAGCAGACTGTAGCCTGCCAGGCTCCCCTGTCCATGGAATCTCCCAGGCAAGAACACTGGAGTGTTGCTATTTTCTTCTTCAGGAAATCTTCCTGACCCAGGAATCGAACCTGCATCTCTTGTGTCTCCTGCATTGGCAGGCGGATTCTTTACTGCTAGATCCACTGGAGAAAAACAATGCTATAAAAATAATGAGTGGCAAAACAATTTCAGAGCTTTTTCTCAAGTTGTTTTAGGGATAATGTTTGATATAAATGTTAAAAAGTTGACCTAGGTTTTATTTTATTTTTTAATTAAAAGCTTTTTTTTTAAGGTTTTGCTTGATTCAGCAAATGAATTGCTGCATGAACTCTACAGGAGGTCATATTCCTGCCTCAGTGGTTTTTCCTACATAGAAGATGCATTTCCTCTCTGGTGCACTCAGCCTGGAGGGGCTAATATTTAGAGGCTTGGATATTTTAAGACAATTAAACATATTGTGGAAATAAAACCATGATCTATCCTTAGTCCTCTTCAGAGATGTAGAGTTTTGATTGAGACAAGTGAATTTTTGCCTCAGTAACAGAAAAGAGTGTGATACCGCAAAACTTTAGTAAACTTTTCTTGAAATCCCAGTTTTTTAGGTAAAGGAGTGTATTTTACGATTAACTACCCCGAACTATAGGGGGAAAAAAATAAACCTTATCACAGCTATGTTTGCAATTTCAGATGTAGCCACTGAAAGGATTGTTGGGTTAATGCTTTTAGCTGATGACCTATTTAAAAGTGTCCTGTGCTTCAAAACTGTAAAATTAGGGTGCCCTAGATCCTAAATAAGAACTACAAAGGATAATTGGTCTTATATACCTTGGGGTTATATAGACTCTTTATTCCCAGATGTTTGAATTTAGAAATGAGTGCAAGAATTCTTAGATACTGTTGTCCTGTTTGTGTGCTGTGCTTAGTTGCTCAGTTGTGTCTGACTCTTTGTGACCCCATGGACTGTAGCCCACCAGGCTCCTCTGTTCATGGGGATTCTCCAGGCCAGAATACTGGAGTGGGTTGCCCTGCCCTTCTCCAGGGGCTCTTTCCAAACCAGGGATCGAATCCAGGTCTCCTGCATTGCAGGCGGATTCTTTACGGATTGAGCTACCAGGGAAGCCCAGATACTGTTCTGTTGGCCAAAACAGAAGAGTTTTTCAGTGAGCTGGTACAGAAAACCTGAAAAAACTTTTTGGCCAACCCATTGATTATGTTCTTTGCAGCCAAACAGGGAGAAACTCTGTACAGTCAGCAAAAACAAGACCGGGAGCTGACTGTGGCTCAGATCATGAACTCCTTATTGCCAAATTATTATCAGACTTAAACTGAAGAAAGTAGGGAAAACCACTAGACTATTCAGGTATGACCTAAATCAAATCCCTTATGATTATACAGTGGAAATGACAAATAGATTCAAGGGATGAACTCTGATAGAGGGCCTGAAGAACTAGAGGTAGTAATCAAGACCATCCCCAAGAAAAAGAAATGCAAAGAGGCACAATGGTTGTCTGAGGAGTTCTTAACAAAGAGCTGAGAAAAGAAAGGATGTGAAAGGCAAAGGAGAAAAACAAAGATATACACATTTGAATGCAGAGTTCCAAAGACTAGCAAGGAGAGTTGAGAAAGCTTTCCTCAGTGATCAGTGTAAAGATATAGAGGAAACAATAGAATAGGAAAGACTAGAGATCTCTTCAAGAAAATTAAGAGATTCCCAGGGAACATTTCATGCATAGATGGGCACAATAAAGGACAGAAATGGTATGGATCTAACGGAAGCAGAAGATCTAAGAAGAGGTGGCAAGAATACACAGAAGAACTATACAAGAAAGATCTTCATGACCCAGATAACCACAATGCTGTGATCACTCACCTAGAGCCAGACATCATGGAATAAGTCAAGTGAGCCTTAGGAAGCATCACTACAAACAAAGCTAGTGGAGGTGATAGAATTCCAGTTGAGCTATTTCAAATACTAAAAGATGATGCAGTGAAAGTGCTGCACTCAGTATGCCAGTGAATTTGGAAAATTCAGTAGTGGCCACAGGACTGGAAAAGGTCAGTTTTCATTCCAATCCCAAAGAAAGGCAATGCCAAAGAATGCTCAAACTACCACACAATTGCACTCATCTCACATGCTACCAAAGCAATGCTCAAAATTTTTCAAGCCAGGCTTTAACAGTATGTGAACTGTGACCTTCCAGATGTTCAAGCTGGATTTAGAAAAGGCAGAGGAACCAGAGATCAAATTTCCAACATCTGTTGGATCATCAAAAAAGCAAGAGAGTTCCAGAAAAACATCTATTTCTGCTTTATTGACTATGCCAAAGTCTTTGACTGTGTGGATCACAACAAACTGTGGAAAATTCTAAAAGAGATAGGAATACCAGACCACCTGNGAAAAGTTATGACCGACCTAGACAACATATTAAAAAGCAGGGACATTACTTTCCCAACAAACGTGCATATAGTCAAAGCTCTGGTTTTTTGAGTAGTCATGTGTGGATGTGAGAGTTGGACTCTAAAGAAAGCTGAGCACTGAAGTATTGATGCTTCTGAATGGTGGTGTTGGAGAATACTCTTGAGAGTCCTTTGGACTGCAAGGAGATCCAACCAGTCCATCCTAAAGGAAATCAGTCCCGAATATTCATTGGAAGGAGTGATGTTGAAGCTGAAGCTCCAATTCTTTGGCCACCTGATGTGAAGAACTGACTCATTGGAAGAGACCCTGATGGTGGGAAAGATTGAAGGCAGGAGGGAAAGGGGACAACAGAGGATGAGATGGTTGGATGGCATCACCGACTTGATGGATATGAGTTTGAATAAGCTCCTGGAGTTGGTCATGGGCAGGGAAGCCTCCTGTGTTGCAGTTGACGGGGTCACAAAGAGTTGGACACAACTGAGTTGATGAAAGTGAAAGTGGAGAGTGAAAAAGTTGGCTTAAAGCTCAACATTCAGAAAACGAAGATCATGGCATCCGGCCCCATCACTTCATGGGAAATAGATGGGGAAACAGTGGAAATGTGTCAGACTTTATTTTTGGAGGGGCTCCAAAATCACTGCAGATGGTGACTGCAGCCATGAAATTAAAGGACGCTTACTCCTTGGAAGAAAAGTTATGACCAACCTAGATAGCATATTCAAAAGCAGAGACATTACTTTGCCGACTAAGGTCCGTCTAGTCAAGGCTATGGTTTTTCCTGTGGTCATGTATGGATGTGAGAGTTGGACTGTGAAGAAGGCTGAGCGCCGAAGAATTGATGCTTTTGGACTGGGATGTTGGAGAAGACTCTTGAGAGTCCCTTGGACTGCAAGGAGATACACCCAGTCCATTCTGAAGGAGATCAGCCCTGGGATTTCTTTGGAAGGAATGATGCTAAAGTTGAAACTCCAGTACTTGGCCACCTTATGCGAAGAGTTGACTCATTGGAAAAGACTCTGATGCTGGGAGGGATTGGGGGCAGGAGGAGAAGGGGACGACAGAGGATGAGATGGCTGGATGGCATCACGGACACGATGGCCGTGAGTCTGAGTGAACTCCGGGAGTTGGTGATAAGACAGGGAGGCCTGGTGTGCTGCAGTTCATGGGGTCGCAAAGAGTCGGACACGACTGAGCAACTGAACTGAACTGCATGACCAAAGTGAATGACTGATTATTTTTAGAAGGACACCACAAACACGCATACTCAAAAGAAGTGTTTTTTTTTTTTTTTTAGTATGTCATTATTTCAATAAAACAAATGCACACATCAAGATAGGTAGGTCTTCCTATGATATTGGTAACCATACAGTGACAGAAAAGCACTGAAAACTTTCTAATAAACCAGAGCCAGTATAAAACCAGTCTTGCTTATATATACCAGTGTTTTTTTCTTTTTAGCCAGGTTCATTGATATATAATTCATGTACAGTAAAAGTTCTTAATGTGCAGTTCTGAGTTTGACACATGTTTGGTCTTGTTACCACCACAGCAGTCAAGATATAGAACAATTGCATAACCCCCAATTTTTTCTACCCCTTCCTCCCCACTCCAACCAACCGCTGATTTGTTTTCTGGCCCTGTACTTTTTCCTTTATAAAAATGACATATAAATGGGATCACACAATAAATAGCTTTTTGTGTTTGCCTTCTTTCACTTAGCCTACTACATCTAATACCATGTGTGTATCAGTAATTTTGTTCCTTTTCATTGCTGAATTCCAGTGAATGGCTGTACCACATTTGCTTATCCAGTCACTGGTTGATGAATATTGAGGTGTTTTTACTTTTGGTGGTTATAAATAGTCTCTATAAACATTTGCATACAGTTTTTTTGTGTGTGTGAATGTGTTTTCACTTCTCTTGGGTTAGCACCTGTGCTTAGTTGCTCAGTCATGTAAGACTCTTTGTGACCCTTTGGACTGCAGCCCGCCAGGTTCGTCTGTCCATGGGCATTCTCCAGGCAAGAATACTGGAGTAGATTGCCATGACCTCCACCAGGGGATCTTGCCAATCCCAGGGACTCAGCCTAGGCCTCCTGCATTGCAGGCTGATTCTCTACCCACTGAGGCACCAGAGAAGCCCAAGAACACTGGAGTGGGTACTCTTATCCCTTCTCCAGGGGATCTTCCTGACCCAGGAAACAAACTTGGATCTCTTGCTTTGCAGGCTGATTCTTTACCAGCTGAGCTACCAGGGAAGCCCTGGGTTAGAACCTGGGGTAGGATTACTGGGTTGTATGGTGAATATGTGTTTAGCTTTATAAGAAACTACCAAACTGGTTTTCAAAGTAGCCATACCATTTTGCATTCCTGCAAGCAGTGTATGTGAGCTCCAACTGCTCTGCATCCTTGTCTGTACTTTACATTGTCAAGATATATTTTAAAAATTTTTAGTGATTTTCTTAAGGGTTTAAATTCTGGTTCTGTTTTTTTGTAGCTGTTATCTAGATTTTAATAGTGTAGTATTACCTCATGTGGCTTTAATTTGCATTCTGTAATGACTAGTGATTGGAGTCTCTTGTGCTTATTTCCTATTCTTACATCATTTGTTGAAGTGAGTGTTCTAAAGTTTGCCTTTAAAAAAACATCAGGCTGTTTTCTTTTTATTGAGCTTTGAGAACTCTTTCTATATTTGAATTCAACTCTCTTTCCAGATAATATTTTTTAAATATCAGTGGTCTTTGAACCTTGATGCAATGTTAGGAGCTTTGCTGTGAGCAGGTTCCTGCTGTACTTGATACCAGCTGAATCTCTTGGAGATGGTCCCAGGAAACTGTAGTCTTTTATACCCAGATTATACATTGGGCTTACAGTGGACATTTGGAATATACTGACTAAAAATACTGTGGCCCCCGTAATTCAGGGATGCATCCTGCCTTACTTTAATTTTTTGTTTTTTCAGTAGCAACTCATTACCTTTATCAGGGTGAAAGAATGGCAGCATTTTTTTCCTTTTAGTAGTTGAAATTTGTTCCTCTAGGATAGAAGTTTGCAAACTATAGCCTGTGGGCCAGTCCAGCTACCCACTTGCTTGTTTTTATCCAGTGGAGCTGAATATAGACTTCACATTTTTAAATGATTGAAGAAAAAGAGGAAGAAGAATGTTGTGTGACAGGTAAAAATGATATGAAATTCAAATTTCTGTGTCTGAAGTTTTATTGGATCATAACTTGACTCATTTGTCTACATAATGTCTGTGGCTGCTTTTATGCTTTAAAGGCTGAAATGAGTGAGTAATTACAGCAGAGAAAAACTTTACATTGTTTACTCTCTGTTACTCTGTGGAGAAAAGATAATTTCTCTTGGACCATTTCAATGAAACCTTTTAAAAACTTCCCTAATTGATATTTTTTTGATGCTTCATTAATCATTATAAACATCAGTTATCAAAACTTTTTTTGATATAGTGGTGCACTGTTGGAGACTATTATTGGTTGAACCCATGTGACAGCATGTATTATTTTTGTAGTGACTTTTAAAAATATAGACTTACATCTGATTTTCATTTTTTAAAGAAGAACATGTGCTTCTTTAAAAATGTCTAGGTACTTCAAAATTGATTATCAAAGTAGAAACCTTATGTAAAGTAAGAATAATCCATTTGCCAGTTCTGAGTAAGGGCCATTGGGGCTCTCATGAGTGAAGTGTATGAGTAAACATGTTCAACTTTTGAAAAGTTTGCTTATGATTCTTAGTTTATTACTTATTACTGACTCTCTTCAAAACACACAAACCAACATCTGCATGAATGAAGTGTCACTTTGTCTCTTGGAAACTTGCATCAGAAGTACCTGGGTTAATTTACCACTAAACTTTGAAGGCTCAATGTGTGATGAGCATTTCCAGTCCTGATACAGCTTCTCAATGACCAAAATCAGGGGAGTCTCCCCTGGACTTTTTGGCTTTTATTTTTCCAGTGACTCATAAAGACTGAGTCACTTTCCGTTAACATTACTCAAGGACTTTAATTGCATTTAGTAAAAGCAGGGATGACTTACAAGGATATCTTTCCCCCTTCTCTGCCTCCCCATCAACATTTTTTTTTTGGTCTGTTGAATATATAGAAAGTCCATGGTTTACTTTAAATATTATACTCACTAATTTTTGAGTTGCACTTCCCATTAAACACTTTAAAATATTGACTTTTTCTTTCATATTATGAAATTCTGCAAAATTCATACTGTTAAGGTTGGCAAATACATTCAGAATTTTTTTTTTTTTTTTAATTGTCTAGATGGGAAACCAGAAGTAGAGGAGGACAAAGAAGGGACTTGATTAAGATTCATATCCTCCCATCTGCACATGTTCAGTTTGGCCTAACATCTGCCAGCATCTATTTTAGAAAGGATTTTGCACTCTCAGTGTCTGCCTTTACAAGCGTTCCTTATCCTGTTAGTGATTGCTGGTTTCTAACTTACCATATCTAACTGACCATATCCATGGTCAGACCTCATTATTTTATTTAAATTGGACCTAGCTTACCCATGAAGTCTTTCTTTTTTTCTTTTCTCCTTGTAGTTTCCCCATGAAAACTCCAAAGAGCTGATCTTTGAAAGATTATTTTAGCTATGTGTGTGTGTGTGTTGGAGGGGAGAAGCTGGAGGTTTAGAAAATGGATAGTTAGGGAGCTCTTATCAATAAGACTCCAGTTTAATATGCTTTCAATATCCCCAAATTCCAGGAACTTGGTTGCAGTGGCACTCAAGCTCCCCAAACTGGGATACCTATTGAGGTTTAAAAGGAGTGCTGCCAAATCATTTATAGGACAAACCCAGACGCTTTGTGAGTAAAAAGGGCAATTTTAATAATTGTACCAGAATAGATATATATAAGAGATTGCTGAAATACCACAGGCAGTTGGATATGATGATGAAGTGAGGTCCTTGTTAAAAAACCCTGTCTGGATATATAAAGTTTTCATTGACAGTTACAGCGTAAAGAATACCTATCTCCCATAGACTGTCTTGAGATTCTTAATGGGTTTTCTATTTTATAACTGATACTAAATGAAACATGAAATCTGTTCTAATAGAAGGTAGTAGGATTAAAGTTTCATTAAGCTGTTCATCATTGAGTTTCCCAAAATTCTGCTTTTAGTTAGTTTTCTTATTTAGTTAGTTATTTATCTGTTCTCCCCATATATACCACCTGAAAGTGGGTAATGGGTGTTGAAAAGATTTGTGCAACCGAGGAGAGGTAAGAAATGCACACATTTCTGATTTCTACTTACTTGTCAGTATGTAACACAACTATCATTCTCTTCATTTTAAATGGAGTAGGAAGCTACCATTTTACTCTACGTTTCTGCTTATGTATCTTTTCAATAATTGAGCTCCTCCTAGAATTATTTTGCAGTATTTGCTCTAGTTTACCGATACATTAAATAATTTGTCCAGGTTGAAGTCAAGCTTGTATAAAATTTAGTTTAAGCAGACTAACTTCTTTGGAAAGAGAAGTATTTTGAACCTAGGCTTGTAAGACTTGGTTTCACATCTCCTCATTACTACTCATTTGAATGTAAGAACTCAGAGAAAACACTCAATGTCTTTCTTCAGTTTCCTTATCTGTTTATTGGCAATAACATTTACTATTTCTAATACATGGATTTTCCATGAGAGTTAATTGAAGAAATGGATATGAAAATTTTTGCAAAATGCAGTGTTGTATGTTCAGTCTCAATGATATTACTGTTCAAGTTACCCTGTAATGCTCCCACTTCTCTTTTTTTCCAGACCATTGTGTGAGCCCTAATCCTTGGCACGATACTTCCTTCTGTACTATCCAAATATAGCCTGTTTCTCTCCACTCATCCTCTCATCACCTCCTCAGGCCCAGCTCAAATGCTGATTCTCTGTTACATCTATCCTGCTTCTTTGCCGTGTGTCTCCTTAACCTACTCTTGAGGTTCGTAACTTCCTTAAGCCACATGTCTCACCCACTGTCTTGGTCTGCTAGCTCTCTGTCAAGACGAGCCTGGTAGCGGACTGATCTCAGTACTCCTTGGGGATCCTTATTCATAGGAGACACCCCAGAAAACTTGTCAGACTATGTGACAGGCCGTCGGACCTGCGCTGACTACGCTGATGACACTAGAGTAGGAGCTGCGGTTATTTGCATGAGTACAGTGGGGCTGGAACAGAGGATTAGAAGCAGTCACTTTCAGTTTCAGTTGCATGAATTTTCCCCATCTCTCAGGTTTCTGTAGGAGGCTGATTGGTGTTAAGGTTAACTCAAGGCCTAAACACATAGTAGGTTCCTTTGGAAACAATGATCTTACCTGTTTATGGGTTAATTTTAGTTATGTATGACCATATTACTGTGTGTAGACTTTCCAGGATTGTGATATGGTATCATTTTGTTGCTGTTACTAAAGGATCCAGTTAGTTTCTTAGATGGCATTGGATTCTATTCAGAATTTTTATGTTTATTATTTTCTTCTTTAGATTTATGCTTAGGAAGAGGGGTCAAAGATTTAACAAAACAGGTCACATGTAACATGTATTTTTAAGTTCTTGATTATGGAGGTGATTGTGAAGAATGTAAAAGTTATGAGTTAGAAACTAAGAAGATGAATGTACAAATTGTAAACTTGGTATGGTTTATGAGATCAAGAGAGAGTAGGAAGGCATGAGCAAAAGAGCTCAAGAGTTTCTTGCTTTGGGGGTGGTATGTTTAATTCATACTTATTTGAGGGTGGGTTTTGTCAATTAGGACATACAGTTTAGTCTGCTTTAACTTCATTCTGATGT
>SJYQ01104741.1:718938-761453 GCA_006410935.1 Redunca redunca
TAAGAATGCAGTATTTGAATCCTGATCTATATAGCTCTAAAGGTGTTTTTTTCTTTTCTGAAACACTTTTTAAACATTAAAAATCCAAATCAGAACCATGATGCCGTTTTATGTACCTGTTTACTTTTGTGTGGTTGAAGAAACCTCAGAGTACTCCTTATTGGAATTTATTACTGAACTTCAATTTTTGCTTCTCTCTTCCATTCACAGAGTTTCCAGTTTTCTTTGGGAATAGAGGACAATCAAAAGTTCACATCTAATTTAAATACCACTAAGGTGAATACAGATTTCTTCCTCAAAAAGAAAAAAAAAAAAAGTAAAATATCCCCTCTGATGAACTATCAATACACGGAAACCCAAAGTGATTGATAGAATCCTTTCTTAAAATCTGCACACAACTCCCTATTACCTGCTTAGGAAGTTTCTGGCTGTACTTTGGAACTCAGGCTCACTTCTTCCAGTTTGCTGTTGGGTCCTTAACCTTCTTCTGTATAGAGTATTTCTAGGAGAAGAACTCTGATTTTAGTGTAATCCTGCTTATAAGAGAAATCTCCTGGTATTCTAAGGACGCCATCCCCTAGTAAGTGTAAAAACAGTTGATTCTAGGAATGTACCCATGATCTTAAAGATACTTTACCAAAAAACAGATTTTTAGTCAGTAAACATGACCAATTATTGAACATATGGCAGTATATCAGAGTAAGATTCCAGAAATCTTGAGATCATCCATTTGTAGCAACCCACTCCAGTCCTCTTGCCTGGAAAATCCCATGGACAGAGGAGCCTGGTAGGCTGTAGTCCACGGGGTCTCAAAGAGTCGGACACGACTGAGTGACTTCACTTTCACTTTTCACTTTCCTGCATTGGAGAAGGAAATGGCAACCCACTCCAGTGTTCTTGCCTGGAGAATCCCAGGGACGGGGGAGCCTGGTGGGCTGCCGTCTATGGGGTCGCACAGAGTTGGACATGACTGAAGTGACTTAGCAGCATACTTTGGGATTTAGTCCAAGATTACTGGAAATGAGTGTAGAATTCTGACAAATGTTTATCGCAGTGGAACTGTGAATGTTGCAGTTTGCTTTATGGGAACAGATTGTAAGAATATTTTTCCCATACCTACTTATCCCATGAGCAGTTTTCTTTGTTTTTTTTTTAAATTTGAGTATTACTGTTCTCTCAAAATTTTGAAGCTGAAATGAATTTACTAATCCTAACATGAAAGTGCTAGCTAATGTATCTGCTTGCAGAAAAGTTGAAAGTGGAAATGTCTGACTCAAGGATAAATAAAACTTGCAGTAGCTAGTACTTAAGGAAACTTGTCATATGAACCCAATAAAGGCAAAATGGTTTTTCTTCCCTTGGTGTAAACTTGTACTTAAGTTGGATTGGTGTGATCTTTTGGGTTTTAATGGGCATGACTGGGTTTATCCTACAGAGGTTTAAGGAGATGGGTGGCTTTTCTTTCTAGGCTAAGGCAAACACAGAAACCAAACCATTTGAGGCCTGCCAAACCATTTGAGGGCTTAAGTGCCAGGAAAAGTGCCTCAAATAGAGGAACAGAATGTTGTAGTTTCTTTAGGGATACGTGGAGTAAAAATTAAAGAAATAGTTTTTTTTTTTTTCCTGAGGATATTCATAGTGGAAAATTGCTTTGAAAAAATTGTCTGCCACTGCTTATCTAGGGGTATTTTACCCTTTTGAAGGCCCCTGTAGTTATCAGTGGTCTGTTGTGTTCTACATAAAAGGTTTATCTCTGTTGGAATAGTTTGTGAGTACTTTTTTTTTTTTTTAAGAAACTGACACAACATTGTAAGGCAATTTTCCACCAATTAAAAAAAATTAAAAAAATACAAATTTCCTCTGATGCTTAAGTACCATAATGGTTATTATTACTCATATTACAGGTGAGCAAATGTAAGTGATATTAATTTATTTGAGATTATTCATCTAGTGAGTGTTAGAGCTAGGGTTAGAATCTAAGTAAGCATAGTTTTGGTTAAACTGCAAGTAGGTATCACTGAATATCTCCTTACCAGGACTCTATGCAGTGCACTACAGAAAACACTGTTTAAGAGATTCATATTTTCCTAAGTGTAATTTGATAGTCATCTTTTTTATGTTTAAATATGAAATTTTATAAATCTATTTGGAAATCAGCTGAATCATTTTAAAGCAAGAGTGCCTCTTTTTAAATCATTTTTATGTAATGTACACAGTAATTAGCTGCTGTGTAAATTCATATTTTCCTGAATTGTTCTGAAGTGAAGCACCCATGTAAAATGTAATTGTTCTTTAAGAAGGCCACCAAAGACAGTAAATTTAGAAGTCTTCTCTGGTTATGATTGATTTAATTTTATAAGACAGTTGAAATTCACAAATGCGTTTTTTTGCTAATGAGAATCCAGCATTCTTTGATGAATAATCAGTAAGGTATTAGAGATCTGATAGGCTTATTCAGTAGTGGTTGTATTTCACAGGATCAAATTACTGTAACTGTATTGAATTAACAGCTCACTTTGCTTTCCAAGAGGATATTTGTTCACTTTGTTTCTGTGACTATATCTGTGTAGTGATTACTTGATAAATGTAGAAAATCTCTTTTTCTTTTCATGCGGCTGAGGTTAGCAAAACTACCATCACGTAAAGGCTGAGGAAAAGAAGCATAAAACATTTTAAAATTAAATCAGTAGCTACTACAAGACTAGAAATACATTTAGGATCGTTGATTGCCCATACTGGCAAAGTGAGTTATATCTGTTGGTTAAAACATAAGCATGCATTCTCTCTCTCTTGCTCTCGTGTACACACACACACACACACACTCACTCTTTCACGCACACGATTAAAATGGTTTTAAATGCTGCTGAGTGGTCTGGTTGTCTAAATGGATACTGTCCTTTCTATTATACTGTGATTATTCAGAGTTGTCCAACAAATCTTCCATGGTGATGGAAGTACTCTGTATTTCTCACTGTCCAAAATGGTAAGCACCAGTTCTATATGTATTTAGCACTGGAAGTGTGGCTAGTGAGACTGAGGAATTGGGTTTTTATAATTTAATTTTAGTCAATTTAAATAGATAGCTATAGGTGACTAGCAGCTGCCATAAACAATGTGAAAACACTTTTTTTCTGACCCTAGTGGATAGAATAATGGATGGATAGAACATACAGAATTGGTTCCGTTTAAGGAAATCTTTTCTAATACCTGTTCCATCTGATGCTGGGCCGTCTGAACGCCTCCTGACTTGGGGTTTTGGAGAGTTGTAACTTTTCTTGGGTAACTTTTTTATTTTGTTACTGCCAATACAGAAGGGTTTGGCTTCAGAGCACCATTCCATGAAGTTTCTGCCTGTAGTCCAGGAAGCTTGTGAGGTACTTTGTGGGTATTTTTGTTTTTCGTAATCATTTATGGTAACTTGAGTCAGATATTTCCTAATGGAAAGTCTTCCCTCTGTCCAACAGTTCTACTGGGATAAGTAAAATTTGCTGTGTTTTCACGCTGCTACCTCCTTCCCTGTTTTCACTGTCCTTTTCTTCAGTATTTTTCTCATCGCCAGTCTTTCTCCCTGTCATATGGAAATTTCTGACTCAGCCATTTTCACTTTTCCAATAAGCTACCCAGTTACTCTGTGGTCTCTGATAATGATGTAGATGGTTTGTGATATTAAAGTGGTGCTTCTGATTTGAGGACATATTATCTCAGCATTTTCAAACCCACTTGCCTGCAATCTAGTGTGTCTGTGGTTAGCTATAATATATCTCCTTGCCAAACAAGTGGTTTGGGTTACTGAGGTTTTCATTTAACTTTGAATTGGGGGAGGTTGAGGGGGGCAGAGAGAAACTCAGGAACCTATTTTGATAAATTGCATCAGTTAAATGTTTGGATTAAATCACTTATTCTGCTTTTTTAACATCTCTTTACTGAGCTCAAGTTTGTGCTTTTTATTGAAGCTGTGTGTGTATATCTGTATATATGTAAACACAAGTTTAAAACTCAAACTGTATATGAGTCTATTATATAACTTAATGTTTGCTACTAAAGTTCCAGTGTGTTAACTGACCTTGCTTTCATTTTTGGTGCTAGTAAAGCATTTCTCTTCAGTCAGAAACTGGTGTTTTTTTCTCCTTTTTGATAATGAGAACTGAGCATCTTCTCATATTTTCCTGATTGCTTTGGTTCTCAGGAAGATCAGATACAAATTTGGGGCCTCACGTAGACTTTGTTTTTGTTAGCATACTTTTTTCCTTAAAAAAAGCTTATTCTCTAATCTTAAGGAAACGGTATTAAATAATTAAATTGAGTAAATAAACATTGCTGCTGCAACTCATTTTTTCCTCTAGTAAATATTTGCTGCTTTGCCGTTTAGATGCTTAAATAGGATTAAAAACATATATCTATCTTTTTATTATAAAATGTTATAAAATACTATGAAAGGGATTATGAATGATGATTCCATTTCATGATAGATAAATTAGAAAATAAAATATAAATACGTTTTAGAAGAAAAGCTACATTATAGTCCTACAGTACATAATGAGTGTTAGGACTTTGATGTTTATTCTTTCTAGTATTTTCTAAATGAAATTTAACTTGAAAAACCAGATATTTCAACCATAGTCCACGTACACTGTAGCGTACCTGTGTGCTCAGTCATGCGTGACTTTTTGCAACGCTGTGAACTGTAACCTGCCAGGCTCCTCTGTACATAGAATTTCCCAGGCAAGGATACTGGAGTGGGTTGCCATTTCCTACTCCAGGGGTTCTTCCCAACCCAGGGATCCACCCTTGTCTCCTCCTTTGGCAGGCACATTCTTTACCGCCGAGCTATCTGGGAAGCCCCCTGCTCTGTAGTATGGGCGTATACTAGACAGAGGCTCAGAGATCAGCCTTGGGCTCCACCCTAACTGTGTCTAGTACCTTCCGGACTTCCTTCAGCTGGGCATAGCTCATGTAATATGCCACGTGAATAGTCATCTATCGTGTATGCAAAATAACAGACTTCTGAGTGCCAGCGGTTTGTACAAAGCATCTACATACATTGTAGGAAAAGGTGAGTGCTCTGAGGCTGAAACTAGGACCAGGGTTATAGATTAGATATCTATAGATTAGCAGGAAAGTCCTTCCACACACAATTTTGTAGTTGTCTGAAAGCTATATGGAAAGGAAGTGGGCTTCCTGTGGTTAAATATTTAGGAGAAGTCCAAATGATTATTTGGACAGGATAAAGTTGGACATGGTAGCTACTCACACTGTTTCTGATAATCGGTTTCTATAATTTTAAGAAAGTGATGAATCAGCACCTTTCTGTGAACAGTGAGTGACATTTAGAAATATTTGAGGAAACTTGGGAACCTCAACCTATCACCCAGGAACTTTATTGTTTTCAGTGATATTTTGAGGGGATTAAAGCCTCTTGATATTCTAAGACATTGTGGATTTCTGACCAAGGTGGTGACTTTATAGATCAGATATTTGGTGGAGCTTTGCAGAAAATCTTGAGTTACACTGTTCTGGTCTTTGTGTTTTTTTGTTTTTTTTTTTTTAATAAAAAAGGGTAGCTTTCTGTCTTTCTGTAATGTTTATGGAAGGCTAATTAATCTTGAAAACATCTTTCTGTTACTAGACTTCTTAAGACTCCCCTGTACCCCCCTCATTTTTTTCTTGTCTCTGTCAATTTTGACTCGTTTTCCATTCACCTTATACTTAATTTATTAACATTTTCTAATCTTCAGGACTATTTAGCAGCCTGCAGCTCCAGTATTCTTGCCTGGAAAATCCCATGGACAGAGGAGCCTGTCGGGTTGCAGTCCTTGGGGTCACAAAGAGCTGGGCACGGCTTAGCGAGTGAGCATAATTGGAGAGGGCTTCTGAGGACATGAGACAGTTTTTTTTCAAACAAGTAACTCAGGGGATTAGCTCCAGATTCTGAAAATTCATGCCAGCTCTTTAATGCACAGTGTGCTCTGCTTCAAAACACCATGTACAGCCTATGTGCCCTGTTAGGCTGTTTAGACTAACAAACATGTCCTCATGTATACACATTTTTCATAGCCCTCAGGTCTAATCTGAAAGTGCCACATATTTAACTATGTGATTCTTGGCATGTTATCCCAACTTTCAGAATCTTATTGACTGACGTGCTTAATTGTCATCTAAAGGAACCAACAATTAACCACCTTCCTGAGTGTACCACTTTTCTCGGTATTCTAGGAGCCTGTCAAGTCATTATCCTTTCCATTATAATACATCTGAAATCTGGATGTTGGGAACAGAAACCCTTTACTGTCACTTAAGGCTGTGTGGGTATATGTGAAGCTCCTTAGCTTTGTTTTGGTGGAGAATCAGGATGGATATGTGGGTATATGTAAAGCTCCTTAGCTTTGTTTTGGTGTAGAATCAGGATGGATCACACTTCCAAAAAATATAGAATTTCATGGCACATCATTTACACTAGTCATTTTTCTCAGAATCCATCCTTTCTATAGGGATTTATCAGAAAATTATCATCCTAGGCACTGGGATAAACGTTAGCAAGAAGATCATAAGATTTTTTTCTGCCTTTCAGGGTCTTGAATGTTTGCTGGGGAAACAAATGAATACAAGTATTTATAATATGATTAGTCCTCTAGTGTTATGTTTATCACATGTTATGAAATCATTGCGGAAAAGAGCATAAGTAAATCTGGGTTTTGTAAAGTGTCAGTTGTGATGGTTTTGGTTGTATGTCCTGTAGGATTGGGTTCATAAAGAGGTGACGTTTAAGTGAAGTTTTTCTGAAGGTTGATTATGAATTTTTTAGAGTGGAAAGGTACCACAGGCAGAAAGGAAAGGGTCCCCACCCCCACCATATATAGAGTGGTCATTGAATTCCCCTCAGACTCGTATGGCTCTCCTGTTCTGTGTGTTTCACACCCACACTGACCAACCAAGAAAAACTCAAACCAAAACCAATAACCGTAAAAATCCCCAAGCAATCGAAACACTGGTTAGTGATACTTGATGCCCTGATCAGTTGTAGGAATGAAAATCTTTGCCTTTCACAAAGGAATTGCAGAAATCTCTATGTACTTTGTGGGTAGTTTAGTAAGTAGGGGTAATTATACCAAGGATAGTAAGTACAGGAAGGTGGGTCTGATTTAATTACCATAGTTCATAGATTTCTGCTGAGAAGGACCCTCTGTTTCCCAGACAGATGGAGTAACCATAGTAAATTGGAAAGAACAGGGGATTTGGAGACTTGAGATCAGAAAAGTAACACTTCCTTCCACTGGCTACTTTTGACCAGCAACAAAGTAAATGAAAATGGAGCAGCTGTGCTGTTAACGTCAGCCAAAATTAGGTGCCACTGTGTTCTCTCTGTCATACTGTACCTCAATTTTGTTCATTACCACAAGATGGAAATTAGAATCACTAAAAGTCAGAGAAGGATCAAAGGTTTCAGTTACCATTTATCCCTAAAAAAATCAATTGCTCAAGCATTATTTAGATATTATTCTAGTTGTTTTCGGGTTACTACCTGAAAGTGGGAAATTTCACTTTTCAGAGTGACCCAGGGACTCACCATTATTTTGAGGCTCCTAATTTTGGGGTTATTTGGGGGCTCATAATTGGGGCGAGTGGTTAGGAGAGTGTTTCCATTAAGAGACAAAGCTGAGCATCTCTAAGAAGCTGATGGCGGTGGTGATAGATGGAGGTTGCTTTTGGAGTTGATTATTTTTGGGGGCTCCAAAATCACTGCAGGTGGTGATTGCAGCCATGAAATTCAAAGACGCGTACTCCTTGGAAGAAAAGTTATGACCAACCTAGATAGCATATTCAAAAGCAGAGACATTACTTTGCCGACTAAGGTCCATCTAGTCAAGGCTATGGTTTTTCCAGTGGTCATGTATGGATGTGAGAGTTGGACTGTGAAGAAGGCTGAGCGCCGAAGAATTGATGCTTCTGAACTGTGGTGTTGGAGAAGACTCTTGAGAGTCCCTGGGACAGCAAGGAGATCCAACCAGTCCATTCTGAAGGAGATCAGCCCTGGGATTTCTTTGGAAGGAATGATGCTAAAGCTGAAACTCCAGTACTTTGGCCACCTCATGTGAAGAGTTGACTCATTGGAAAAGACTGTGATGCTGGGAGGGATTGGGGGCAGGAGGAGAAGGGGACGACCCAGGATGAGATGGCTGGATGGCATCACGGACTTGATGGATGCAAGTCTGAGTGAACTCCAGGAGTTGGGATGGACAGGGAGGCCTGGCGTGCTGTGATTCATGGGGTCGCAAAGAGTCGGACACGACTGAGCAACTGAACTGAACTGGACTGAACTGATGTCGCTGTCACCTTACTATCTATACATAAACTTTGCTGGGATTGAGAATATGGAAGATTAGGCATTAGGATGAGGTCTGTTCACAGTTTACCTGCGTCCCATTTCTCTTCTACTGAGGCAGTTTTATTAAAACTTTAAATACAGGGTAGAGACTCTTTTTTAATGGTTTAGAGACATTTCTCTTGTAGGGCAGTGAACTAGGGCAGTGAACAAGAACTTAGCGATTTATATATGCTATCATTTCTTAGTTAAAATTGTCTTTAACAACTATTAGACACATTAGTTTTAATTCATTAATACTGTCTTACCAAAGGAAAGGAAAGCCATTGATTTTTGGATGCAGATGGGGGAAAGTTGTTAGATCCCAAAGGGAGATTTTCCTTGGAATTTCCCACTGCAGTTACTACCTAGGGTTTTTCTTATAGGTCATCTGTGAAGCACTGTACAAATGGCAGGAATTTTTTTTTTTTTTTTTTGGTCCTTGCTTTTCAAAAGTGAACATAGGCCAACTTTTTTTGCTCTATTTTAAGACTTGTAATCCACCTTCTGACCTGAATTTTATTTCGTCCTCAATTTCAAAGAACCTAACTCATATTTGTCTTATCTTAATTAGTATTTAATAATACCACTCTTTTCTGACATACTTAAATACAGACCCATTTCTTCTACGAGTTCTTTGAACAGAAGTATTTGAGGCGAGAATAGTTCAGTTTGGTTTCCAATTCATTTGCTCATTTGTTGTGTTATTTTGGTCAAGGCACTTTATATCTCTTAACCTTAGTTTCCTCATAAATAAAGTGAGGATACTGACAAAACCTCTGTCTTCAGAAGGTTAGGAGAAGTAGGTGTGAAAGTGCATTGTAATTCCCAAAGTACTCTATCAATGTCAATTGTAGTTGACGGTTATTACCAAACTTTTCAAGACAAAATGTCTTCCCCATGCATAGAATGTGTATCCATGTGTACAGAAAAAAGGAAAGCAAGCCTAAACCCAGCTCTCAGTATTGAGTATATATTCCATCTGCTACTAATAGCATTTATACTAACACAGAGTAATTCACAAAATTATACCAGAACATAAAAGGTAATACAGACAGTTGAAAGATGTAGTTTCTAGTGAATGTATTACTAATCTAGGCATTTTTATGTGGGAGGAAGCTTGTTAAGATTGAGTCATAGCAATTGTATTTTCAGAATGTTTGCCATGTGGGTAAAAAAATGACAAAGGGGAATGACTTTTTTACTCCTCTTTTAGTTTGTATAGTTAAATGGTCCCTCTGCCAAGAATGCTTACCGCTTAGACCTTTCTTTGACATTGGCTTTGTATGTTAGCTACTTTAAGGTTTCCTCATACAGCTTTGCAGGTCACCCCCACTCCTTGCACCTGTCCCTCCCCGTCACTCCCCTTCATAACAAGCATAACTGCTCCATTTTTCAGCCTCCAAAGAATTTCTATAGGTTTTTATGTGTGTTTGTGTCACTTAGTCATGTTTGACTCTTTGTGACCCCATGGACTGCAGCCCACCAAGCTCCTCTGTCCATGGGATTTTCCAGGCAAGAATACTGGAGTGGGTTGCCATTCCTTTCTCCAGCAGGTCTTTATAACCTTTATCAAATTTATTTTTTTGTCTGTTAACCTGTCACTTCCACCTCCTTGATGACTTGTAAATGACCTAACCCTTCTAATAATAGAATTCAGCAAATGCTTGTTGAATAACTGTGTTAACTAGGTGAATACTGTGCCATTTATTTAGTTAAGGGGATCCACAGATGAGTGAAAATCATCTTTCTTTTCGAGGAAAATAGGTGGGAGATCTATAAATCTTACTTCCCATTTATGAGACTTGCTTGCTTTTATGTAAGCTGTTCCACCGTATATATGTACATATCTGAATTTTAAAAATCACTAAAACTCTGTTCTTTTCATGGGAAAGGAAGAGGTTTCTAGTTTTTATTTAAATGTTGGGATAATTTTACAAGCCTCTGTGATGCTGTCGTCAAAAACAGAGCTTAATTCTTTCTATTCATAACATATTGTCTTCATCCTTTATCTATGGAACTCTGACTTTTTTTTTATGAGTTCTTCCTTTTTTTCCTATTAATGAGCATATCCATCTCCTGAAGTTTTACTTTATGCTACATCCAGCACTAATTGGGTGGAATATGTAGAGCCTGCAGGGTTGGATGAGAATGGAGAATGATGCGGTTGGCTATTCATGGCAAAAAGATAGCCTGAGATTAGGGTGAATGAGAATGAACATGGGAGGGAAAAGTTTGAGAATAGGGAGGGTAAAAGCCCATGGTCCAGTGGTTCCTCTTAAATGTGCCTGCAGGGAAACAGATAAGTTGATGCTCTTTATTCTCAGTATAGTTTCTAGCTGTTTGCTTCAAAGTAGGTTAGAGGAGGAGCAAAGATCCTGTCTGAACTTGTCCTGACTGAGAAGTGTTTTCTGTAATTCCCAACCTGGTTACTGATTCACAAAAGTGGCTGGTTGTGTGACTTCCCCATCTTGCATTAGAGTAGCAGTGCAAAGAATGAAGAGGCTGATTTTGAAAGGGACTAGGAAGGATGTATAAGAAAGTATGGATTAAGCAAGTAATACTTCGGTATAAATGAGATGATGATTTGGAAGTTTTTAGTAAACCTTAGAGGCTAACTCTCTGTGTATTGCAGTATAGCCTCATGCAGTTAGGGATGTGGGTACATTTTTGTAGTCATGGAAGATCTTCTAGGTTCTTTTCTAGCTCAGGCCGTACCCATATTTTGTGGGTACCAGTTCAGCCTCTAGTGTAATAAGACTGAAGATCAAATAACAATAATTGAATATATTTCAGCCTTACTTTTTAAACATTAAGAAATGATTGACAGGAGTCATTATTAAGTTAATCATAAGTTCATAAACTCCTTGGCTTATTGTGATACGTCATGTATGTCATCATGTTTATGGTTTAGCCGTGTGTGCTGCTACTGAAGTAAAAGATGTGAATTTTATAAGTTTTTATATTCTTTTTATATTAACAATTTTAGGTGTAGAATTTAAGTGTAATATATATATATATAACATTACAAAAAGTACAGAAAACATAGAAAATGAATATATATAAAATATACCATAAAAAAACCCAGGAACCTACCACCTGAATTTAATAGATGTTAATATTTTGCCTTACTTGCTTCAGTCTTCTCTGTAAAGCAGTGGAACAGGGTATGTGGTAAAGGCACACTTGCTCATGTACTTGTGTCTCTAGGGGTCACCACTGTTCTCGATTCAGTTATATCACTGCTGCTACTGCTAAGTCACTTCAGTCGTGTCTGACTCTGTGTGACCCCATAGACGGCAGCCCACCAGGCTCCCTCATCCCTGGGGACTCTCCAGGCAAGAACACAGGAGTGGGTTGCCATTTCCTTCTCTAGTACATGAAGGTGAAAAGTGAAAGTGAAGTCGCTCAGTCATGTCTGACTCTTTGCGACCCCATGGACTGCAGCCTACCAGGCTCCTCCATCCATGGGATTTTCCAGGCAAGAGTACTGGAGTAGGGTGCCATTGACCAAATATTAAAAACTTATATTTTTGCTACAGGTATATGTATCCATAAACATATTTTTAATGTCATGTGACTTCTTCACATGGTTATCCACATGAAAACTGCACCAATTTTATAATTTTTATTATATTCAGCACAATATTAAAAGCATAGAAAATATATATTTTTGACATTACTTTTTGCCCTAATATAAATTGAAGTGGCTTTTAAACTTTTTTGAATGTAATTGCAGAATGATAATTTTTTACATTGTGGCCTAATGCATGTCGCATATGCATGTATGTGTATGTAAAGCTGAAAAAAATTTCTGCAAACCATAGTTTCCTCTACTGTGTGTGATATATTCTATTTTCCAGGTTGTTCATTCTGAAATGCTTGTCCCAGGCTCAATAAATTGCTTTTATAATCTAACAATAGGTTGCCATCCATGGTTTGAAAAACATTAGTTTAAAATTAATCTAAAAAATTAGTCTTAATCTAAAATTAATACTGCCTTTAGTTTGCAAATAATAAAAGCTTTTGTAGTTTAATAAATGTGCTTCAGATAGTAAGGTAGTGTGACTCAGTGGTAAAGATACCACCTGCAGTGCAGTAGACACAGATGTGGGTTCAATCCCTGGGTCAGGAAGATCCCCTGGAGGAGGAAATGGCGGTCCACTCCAGTATTCTTGCCTGGAAAATCCCACGGACAGAGGAGCCTAGCAGGCTACAGTCCATGGGGTCACAAAGAATCGGACACAACGGAGCAACTGAGCACTCATATTAAAATAGCATTCTTCTGCAAGGGGTTTGATTACATTCATTTTGGCTAACTCATTCTGAATATTTGTCTTCTATGAACTAAATCCATGCATGTCTAGCCATTTAATTAATTGATGTTAATTATTAATAGCTAAGTGTTTTAGAGAAAGCTTGTTAGTCCTTATATCTCCTTTCAGTCTCTCCTGGCTTTGGTCTACCGTGAGTCCAGGAGGGCTGTCATGGTGTTAAGAACAGAAGGAATTCTTCCTTGCCCAAAAACTGACTTCCCGCCCTGCCACCAACAGTCTGTGTTAGTTCAGTTCAGTTCAGTCGCTCAGTCATGTCCGACTCTTTGCGACCCCATGAATCGCAGCACGCCAGGCCTCCCTGTCCATCACCAACTCCCGGAGTTCACTCAGACTCACGTCCATCGAGTCAGTGATGCCATCCAGCCATCTCATCCTCTGTCGTATAAACCCTTAATAAGTCCTTTCTTCCTTGTGGGCCTCATTCCCTCACCTATTAAACAGAAGGTTTAACTAGCTCTTCTTAAAAGTAGGTTCATTCAGTGAAATATGGGAGAACTTTCACCTGGGCCTCAGTTATTAAAATTTTATGACTAAAAAAATAGTCCAGGAAATACTCTGTGCGTGGCTGTCCAGGTGGAGGCAGTTAGCGGCAGATGCTTAGTTCCAAGGTTCCTACTGTCTTTTGGTTTGCGGATTCTTTTTAGGTATCTCTACATTTAGAGAAACCTAGAGAACCAGTTCTAACTCATGTGTGAGAGTGTAGACCCACTGAATGTGACTACATTTTAAGTAGAGATCTGTTCTTGGCCTGAGGGGCTAATAAAGGTGTGTTTTTCCCTGAGAGGATGGTAAGTCTCTGGGAGAGGATCTGCTGAACTGCAGATGGCTGAGGCATAAGCTGTGTGTGTGTGTGTGTGTGTGTGTGTGTGTGTGCGCGCGTGCGCACGCGCACACGTTTACATTCAGTTGTTCTGTCATGTCTGACTGTTTGTGATCCCATGGATTGTATGTAGCCCGCCAGGCTTTTCTGTGCAGGGGATTTCCCAGGCAAGAATACTGGAGTGGGTTGCCATTTCCTGCTCCTAGGGATCTTCCTGATCCAGGGACCAAACCCTCCTCTCTTGCATTTCCTGGATTGGCAGACTGGTTCTTTATCACTGCGTCACCTGGGATCACTGAGGCATAGGCCAGATTTCCTTTAATCCTTCTGACCATGCAAAAACTCAGATTTTTCTCAGCTGCAATATGTAAAACATTCTTAACTCTTTTACTGTCACAGCAGTACCTGCCCTCCCTTTATAGCCATGGATTAGAATTTCTGGACCTCATCCTTAAGCCAGGATCTCAACATTATTTTGTTACTTTGTTGTACACCTGTACTTGGCATTGAGCAGATACTATCTGGATTTGTGTGAATGAAGACTTCTTACCAGCTAATTACTCTTTTGTACATTGCCAGTTATAAAGTTGATCATCTTGAAGTATTAGAATGGATTCTTTGAAGTCCTGAACAAACCCTTTTTCTTTTTATGTTGAAGTGCTACTAATGAGCTTTCCTGTCTGCCCTTCTCCCTCGTCCTCTGCAGTGTGCCGAGATTTTGCTGTTCTGGAGGACCACACCTTGGCCCACAGCCTGCAGGAACAAGAGAGTGAGTAATAGCCCCCTGCAAGCTCCTCCAGTTTTCTTTTTTAGTGGTAGCCTTGAGGCAGATTTCTTAGGGTGAGGCGGGGAGAAGACAGAGGCATCAGGCTGCACCACCCATCATCCCAAGGGATCTGTCTAGGCAGGTGACACCTCGGTGAAGAATGCACCTCTCGGTGTTTTGAAGGGAGACAGCTGTTGGGGATGAGAAGACCGTTGGGTGTATCGGAGGAAGAGAGGGACTTGAGCCATTTTCTTTGCTTTAATGCTGTAGGAGGGATACAGTGGTTATATGGGGATCAGGAGTATGTAGAAGGTTGGCATAAGAATAGGGGTCCAAATACTTTTACCTAGATTGGTAAAGATACCAATTGGTAAACATACCTATTGGTATCTAGATTGTAGGGTTTTCTGAATATTTATGTGTGTAATTATGCAAAGTAAGTTATATATGTTATACAAAAGTACATGTATGTGAACTTTTAATTTGTGTGTCAGTATAAAAATCAAGTGTTGAAAAATGTCGTTTTTAAATGAAGTGGCAACTTGTGGAGCAGGAGGAGCACTGGCCCTGGCTTTAGATGGTTTGAGTAGAAGTTTAGGCATTGCCACTGCTGACCAAATGCACATGACTTAACCTTTCTGATTCTCTTTTTCCTTAATGAAAAGATGAGAATGCCAACTCCTATGCTGCATATTATGCAGCATTACTGAGAGTATACGTGGCAGTGATAGCTGTGAAGTTCTTTTTAATTGAAAGATTCTTCTTAAGTTTATTCTTAAAAGTTTATTACAAATAAGCCAAAGCATTGTAATTCCTCTCTCCAATCTTCCTGTCCAGTTGAGCATCATTTGGCATCGAATGTTCAACGGAACCGTTTGGTCCAGCATGATCTGCAGGTGGCTAAGCAGCTTCAAGAGGAAGATCTGAAAGCCCAGGCTCAGCTGCAGAAGCGCTATAAAGACCTGTGAGGACTTGGGGAGTGGGAGAGCATTGTGCCAGGCAGGCCTGGTTTTCAGGGAAGAGGACTTTCTGTCTGTCCCTTTGATTCCTTTCACTATTAGATTATAAATCCTACAGTGAAGATCCCATAGTTTTTTGATTTGAAAAAATTGTCTTTGTTGTTGGAATTCCTTTCTAGGTTTTGGGGCATGCGGTTTCTGGTAGGACTTAACACTTTTCACTGATGGCTTTGAGCCAGTTGGTCCAGCTCTCAGTCTCACTTTTCCTTAACTGTACACTGGGGAAATGATCTCTGTCTCCTCTGCCTCCTGTGATTTTGGGGGGAATCTAGCAAAATACTGGATATCACAGAACTTTCTGAAGTCTACTGGGTTCCTTTGCTATTTCCTGGTAATGTTTGTTGCTCTTATTTTCCTTGAACCCCTTGCCTTTGGAGGGGAGGGGCATGCCACTTGACTTGTGGGATCTTAGTTCCTTGAGGGATCAAACCCATGCTATAGCAGTAAAAGTGCCAAGTTCTAACCACTAGACTGCCAGGGAAGTTGAGAACCCCTTGCTCTTTATATAGAGGTAGAATCTTTTGGAAAGTTCTGAATTGTACCCTCTGTTCTCTTCATAACTTCAGTGTCTGACCAAAATTATTTCTCCATCTCCTCCTAAATAGAGAGATCATGTCTAAGGTCTCTTCCATCATAATGACTTTTTAAACTTCTTTTTTAATGTTTTGAAAGCTCACAGAATACATCTCTTCTTTGAGAGAGGTTCCTGTACTTCAATATCTAGTGGTAGACTTAACTCCAAAATTGTTTTGAGGAGGAAGGAATAAAGGAAGAAGTGAAGGGACCCTTCTATTTACTTTATTTGTCTTATTTAAATAAATGAGAGAGCCTATTACTTTTGCCACCTTTGAGGAAGGGTTTTTCTCTTCTGTTATTTGCAGAGAGGACTTTATTCATTGTTTTATTCAGTTTTCTTATTTTGTTCATAAACATTCTTATTGGCCCTTGCTAAAAAACCCTTTCAATGATGAAAGGCACCAGAGAACAAACATATGAATAGCCATTGTTTATAAGGGACTCAGGGAAAAAACTCTGAGCACTTGCCAAAGTGACATGCAAATTCATGAAGAATTCTGTACTTTTAAAACAAGATTAATAAATACTTTTTGGTAAGGTCAAAAAAGTGAGTGAATGAAAAGAGGATATAGAAATAATAAATGAGTAGATTTTTATTTTCAATTCTGTGGTTTGAATGGTTCAGAATCCTATAATATTATATCTGTAACATGAAGTCATTAAATCCCAAAACTTTTGTAGCTAATAAGATGACATGAGAGGGCATGATTCACTGTTTAATAGTGGCAGGACTGGAAGTCAGGTCTCCAGGTATCTTGTCCAGTAATTTTCCTGCTAGTGACTAAAAAAGCTTGCCGTTTCCACTTCCGCCTGCTCTCTCTCTCTCTCTCGTGTTCCCTTCTCCCTTTCCTGTCCGATGTGCAGGTTCTATATGTACATACACATCCCTGTATGTGCACCCGTCTACATTCATCTCCAACTGTCTATTTCCAAACATGTTGAAAAGGACCCTTCCCTTATACAAACAAGGATAGTGTTCATCCCCTCACTTTTGTTAGAATAGAATGTGTGGATTTCTATTCCTCCAGAGAAGTTCGGATGTTACCGCCACTCCCGCCCCCAACACTATTCAGGTACAAAAGGCTGCTTTCAAACAGGAAGTATACAACCAAGACTAGATTCATTGAATACTCTTAAGTTCAACTGGCAGGGCAAGAATCAAAGGGAATATTGGTTTAGCAAGTGAACTGCATGTATAAGCTACACCTGGAGTTTTGTTCCAGCATCTTTTAGATAATAAGCTCTAAGCATATGTATATCTCTTTAGGTAACAACTAAAGGTTGTAAGGGCCATGTAAACAGTGGCTCCCCAGCATTATCACACTCTATAGAGTTAAAAGCTGCCTGTTAACTTTTCCTGGGTTCAGGAAGATCCCCTGGAGGAGGTCATGGCAACCCAGTCGAGTATTCTTGCCTATAGAATCCCATGGACAGAGGAGCCTGGTGGGCTACATTTCATACGGTTGCAAAGAGTTGGACACAACTAACGCAACTTAGTGTAGTCTGACTGTTCCTGAAACCAAAAGACCATCTCCGTGGTATCCAAACCCCATTTCTTGATGAAACTGCTATTTCATTTGTACTGTTTGAAAGGACGTGTTTCTCCCCACAAAATGATGTGTCTGGTTTCTCCCACCAAAGTAGATTGTGGGGTTCTGTGCACAGGATGGAGATTTATTTAGTTTTGTGTCCTCATTGTTGAGCATGGTGCCTGGATGACAGCACATGCTGTGTGAGTCTTTTGAATGCACAAATGCCAATACAAAACAAAGCTATGGTAGCAGCAGTATTACAACCTTTGGTTGCCTTAGTGGCCTGAGTGTTAGGAAAACTGGCATCAGCCACAGAGGTTTCTCCTGGCACCTGAAGCTGTGGAATATACATCCACCTCCACCCCCACCCCCCATTTTTAAAGTTTTATTGAAACTGAAAAAAATGTACTTAATTAAAGATTTATAAAAATTGTTTTGAAGTCATATCACCACCTCTAAGTGACCACAGTATTACTGACATTTTAGTGAATTCACTTTTATTTTGTTTATGTGTACTTTGTGCATACTTGGATATTTGTGGATCTTATTCTCATAGTGTACATCTCCTTTGCAGAATCTTGAGGGACTGTGGTGGTGGTTTAGTCGCTAAGTCATGTTAGACTCTTGGCAAGCCCACAGCCTGTAGTCTTCTAGGCTCCTTTGTCCATGGAGTTCTCCAGGCAGGAATATTGAAGTGGGTTGCCATTTCTTTCTCTAGGGGATCTTCCTGACCCAGGAATTAAACCTGGGATATGATCATACAGAAAAGGCCTGGAGCTTTCCATTATAGTATCTGGGGATCACATTCTGATCCTACCACTTATTTTCTCTGTGACCTTAGGGAAGTGACTTTACTACTCTGGGCCTCAAGTTTTTCTAGCTATAGGATGTGACAGTATTGATCTCTTTGCATCATTATTGTAAGGATTAAGTGAGATAAAAATATGCCCTGGCTCATAGTGAGTATTCAGTAAATTGTGTTGTGGTTAGAAAAATCATTCTTTGTGTTCTCCATTCACGTTGTTTTCTCCTTTGTTTTTTAGTGAACAGCAAGACTGTGAAATTGCTCAGGAGATTCAGGAGAAGCTGGCTATTGAGGCAGAGAGACGACGCATTCAGGAGAAGAAGGATGAGGTACAACTTGTTTAATGCCCCTCCAGCCCATGGAGGAGGGCTGCTCAGCTCTGCCTCTCTATATTCACAGGCTTAGTGTAGGGTTGCTGGGTGAGCAGGAGAGCTTTCCCTTTTGGGGGGTGCGTAGTAAAAGTGTTGCCTGTCCATGGACCACTGTTTATTGTCCTTTGGTTGTTGTTTAAGTGGTAAAATCTTAAAAGATGATAATGGTTACTTTGACAAAAAGTGTGGATTCGTTTCTGTAGCACCGCTGTAACAAATGACTACAGACTTGGTGGCGTAAAACAATAGAACTTGATTCTCTCACAGTGGGTTGCACACTGAAATTAAGGTGTTGGCAGGGCAGTGCTACCTGCTAGGAGAGATCCCTTCTTTGCCTCCTCTTAGCTTCTGGTGGCTCTCGGTAGTCTGCATTCCTTGCCTTGTGGTTGCATCATATCAGTCTTTACCTTTGTTGTCACATGGCTTTCTTCCCTGTATCTTTTGTCCTTGCATCTTCTTGTAAGGACACCAGTCATTGGATTGAGGGCCCACCCTAATAGAGTATGATCTTCTCTTAAATAATTCTATCTGAAAGACCCTATTTTTAAATAAGGTCATGTTCTGAAGTTCTTGATATAAATGAATTTTTAAGAGATAATTCAGCTCCATACAAGATATCTGTCTATGGGTTATTCCCACAACTTTAGGGAGAGCAAACCTTGAATGTAGCCTGAACAGGAGTGATGGACTGGTCATTGCTCTCCCTCTTTTTTGTTAGTGGGTTCATTTTCCTATGGTACCCTGCCTCAGAACAGTGATCCATTTAATTCTGTATATATTTTTAAATTGTATTGTTTTTAAGCTGAAAATGACTAAAATTAGCAGTAATACACAGTTTGTGAAAAGACTTGAATTTGTACTTACTGATCATTGCTTTTGCGTTATGTTTTCAGCATTTCTTACAAACAATTTTTCATTGTGTTGACTCTGTGTCTGCTTTTTTAATACCTATTCTGCTATTCTTGGCCCTTGTCTTAACTTATAATAAAGAAAAAAAATGATTTATCATTTTTAATAGTAGAATGACCATATGATATTTTGTGTACTGAGAAATTTTGTGTACTCTCCTGGGCACACTGGCACATACAATCGCCCTATTAAAAAGATATTTCAGGGTTATCAGTGAACCAGCCTGCATCTTCTCTTTCTCCTACTGAGCCACTCTGTTCCTCTGGAACTCCTTGTTCAGTGCCAGGCGAGTGTGAGGCACCTGGTGTGAGTGTATTTAGCTATTTCTTTAAGAAACAAACCATGATTATGTGATGATCAGAATTGTAAGTAAGAAAGAGGGATTCCTTTTCATCCTTCTGTTGTCAACACAGGAGCTCTTTCTTACTGCAGGATGTGTTGGTTCTCCATAGTCAAGACTTCCTTGGAGATGAGTCTGGAAGCTGAAAGAAGTGATTATGTTTTATAGACAGGAAAGCTTCTATTTTAAAAATCACAGAGTAATGAAGTTGGCTTCTTTTAAATGCTCCTGGTGTCCTGTAGTATTTTTTCTTTCCGTTCAGGGGAAAGCGATATTTGGGAAAACAGATGGCCTGTAGAATCTAAATAGCAATCACAATAAATAATCTCATTGTTATACCATATAAAGTATGCAGTGTTGTGAATAACTGCATTTCTCAGATGAAGAAATTAAGTCTTAAAGAAGTATATGAATGACTGGTCCCCGGCTGTAGGAAGATGCCAGAGAAATGTCTCTGCAGTCCTGACTGCCTCTGACTCAGGCATACTGTGTCACAACACTGACCACGTAAACTATGGAGTTGGAATCTTATCTGTTTAACTTTTAGCTGAGAATTTCATCATCTCATTTAGCCATGCAGACCCTCAGGTTCCAAACTGAAGAAGTTCTGATAACTCTACATTACCCTAAAGGGCTGCTGTGAAGTTTAAAATCATGTATTTAAGGTCTCTGCTACTTATTAAGTTAATAGTTGTTCTTTCCTCTTTGCTTTCTCGCCGGGTGTTTGCCGCACCATTCTCCCGTTGTAACAACTCTGATTTCTCTAATAGAGAGATATGTGCTGAATTAATAGGTGGGGGTGAAATAAGCAGAGTTAAGTGTATTCCAATATGGTATGATTTGAGGAATCTTTCCCTAAAGGTTTTCTTGCCTTTACAGGCCTCCTGTTACCTCCACTACTGTTTGACCTACTGAAATGTTTCCCCTTGTCCAGTGCAATGGAGAGATGAGATGAGAAATCTAGTTGAGGAGGTTTAATGAGACTAGCCTTTAAAAACTCAAGACTTTTTTTTTCCAGACATTTTTGAGTTTCGCTGATGCCTTAGTTTAGAATATGGCTGTCCTGTCAAGAGGTTCTTTAATTGTAGAAAAATGTGACTTCCAGCTGACTACACTGTTTTAATATTAAATAAAATTTGCATTAAGTTTGATGTTGAAGGATGTATGATGATGCTTATTTGTTTAATTTAGTCCAAGGCGCCTCATAGGGGAGACTGAAACAACAGTGCTAATTTTTCTGGCCAACTTTGCATTGCCTGTTACTTGTCAACTGTCCAGATTCTTTTTTTTTTTGTATTTTCCCTCTTTCTGTGCTCTTCTGCTTCCTTGTAGAGTCTGCTTAACTAATAAGTTCTTACCCAGCAGCAGGGCTGTGGAAAACTCCTCTATGGATTTTCATCCAGATCTCTTTTCACAGATTTTTGGATTTAACTCTCTTTTGTAGCTTATAATCATTCAGAACAACCCGACATAGAATTCAAGATTCTTTCCTCTTGAGATAGATACTTTTTTCTGAACAACGTTGTTCATGAGAAGTAGAGTTATACGACTTTCTGTGGGTGAATTATCATGTCTAACTTTGTGGTATAATTTTATTGTGTTTTTTAACAGAGCACAAATGTAGGCAGGTAGCATTTCCATTGGGGAGACAGATGGAGAAGAGTTTAAAAAGATCTGTACTCTTACCACCATGTGGCTTCTTCCTTTCCTTCCCTCTTTTTCCTCTTTCCCTCCTTCCTATCTTCCTTGTTTTTCTTTTTTTTTTAAACTCTTACATGGTGTCTTGAATATCGTAGTAGTAGCATTTCTTTCTTGGCGCCCTGTTGAAGGAGCGTGTAGCCTTTGGTAATACTGGACTGAGTTTATGGGAGCACTTACCTCATAATCACATGAGTTTGTGGTTAATATGGGTGGACAAATTTTATTGGGATCTTTCTCTTTGGTCACAGGTTTAGCATTTGTCAATATTGTTTAATCAAGCCAAGAAATGTGTTTTTAGTTGATTTAATTTAGTTATTCTTAAATAACTAAAAATTCTTAAATAGTTAAAGAGAGTTCCAGAAAAACATCTATTTTTGCTTTATTGACTATGCCAAAGCCTTTGACTCTGTGTATCACAACAAACTCTGGAAAATTCTGAAAGAGATGGGACTACCAGACCACCTGACCGGCCTCCTGAAAAATCTATATGCAGTTAGAACTGGACATGGAACAACAGATTGGTTCTAAATCGGGAAAGGAGTATGTCAAGGCTGTATATTGTCACCCTGCTCATTTAACGTATATGCAGAGTACATCATGAGAAACGCTGGGCTGGATGAAGCACAAGCTGGAATCAAGATTGCCAGGAGAAATATCAATAACATCATATACTCAGATGACACCATCCTTATGGCAGAAAGCGAAGAAGAAATAAGAACCTCTTGATGAAAGTGAAAGAGGAGAGTGAAAAAGCTGGCTTAAAACTCAGCATTCATAAAACTAAGATCATGGTATCTGGTCTTATTACTTCATGGCAGATAGATGGGGAAACAATAAAAACAGAGAGACTTTATTTTTTGTGCTCCAAAATCACTGCAGATGGTGACTGTAGCCATGAAATTAAAAGATGCTTGTTCCTTGGAAGAAAAGATATGACTAACCTAGACAGCATATTAAGACAGCATATTAAAAAGCAGAGATGTTACTTTGCCAACAAATGTCTGTCGAGTCAAAGCTGCGGTTTTTCCATTAATCATGTATGGATGTGAGGTTGGACTATAATGAAAGCTGAGCACCAAAGAATTGATGCTTTTGAACCATGGTTTTGGAGAAGACTCTTGAAAGTCCCTTAGACTGCAAGGAGATCCAACCAGTCCATCCTAAAGGAAATCAGTCCTGAATATTCATTGGAAGGACTGATGCTGAAGCCGAAGCTCCAATACTTTGGCTACCTGATGTGAAGAACCAACTCATTAGAAAAGACCCTGATGCTGGGAATGATTGAAGGCGGGAGGAGAAGGGGATGACAGAAGATGAGATGATTGGGTGACATCACCAACTCGATGGACATGGGTCTGAGGAAGCTCCAGGAGCTGGTGATGGACAGGGAAGCCTGGCGTGCTGCGGTGCGTGGGGCCACAAAGAGTTGGACGTGACTGAACTGATCCGAATTTATTCTTCAATAAGACTCTTAACTACTTAGTGTATATGTGAATATTGGTTTACATATGTGCCTTTGAACCTAGGTGCAAATATGTGTGAATGTGAAACTATTTTAGGGAAAGGTTTTTTTTTTCTTAAATAAATAGTATCATGGCCAACCATGTAATGAAAAGTCTTTGGCACTAATCCAACAATTTGGAGCCAATTATAATATTCATTCAGGGATAAACATAGTAACCACTTTACATTAAAAATTAATCTAGTGTGAGCCATGGTACTTTTTATAGCATTCTTAATGTGATTAGAAATTCATGGTCTAAAAATATGTTTATGTAAATTGGTAATATCTAGAAAATATCTCAGATAGTAATAATTTAAACTACTTAATTTTTTCCCTATGTTGTGGCACTTTAAAAATAAGTTTACACATATATAGCCAGACGGGGAGTGAGTGGGAGGCCTCTGGTTGATAAAATTATTCTCTCCTTTTATCCTAGTTATATTGGTGTTTTTACAGCCAGGAATTTGGTACTATCTGTTTTTCTGGTCTTAACCCTTTTGGGATTATACCTGATTTGCATTTCCTACTGAGTTAGATGTTAATATAGTAATTGCTAGGTAATAAAAAAGTTTAGCAATCTAATGGAATGGATTTCCTTTTTTTAACTCTTCTGATAGTCATTTGACAGTCACATTTTCACACCTCCCTTAGATTGTCTTTATACCCAAGATTTTCTCATTTTGAATCCCACTACTATTAGGATAGAGGTGAAAACTTTAAGGGAGAAGTAAAATTGTATAAACCATAAAAGTACCCAAAGGGATCCAACAATTCAGTAATTTGTCTTCTACTTGAGAAAGTTGCATGGGGCTCCTCTGCACCTTACTGTGTGAATGTCTGTCTTAGAGCACTCATCTTTGCATATCTTACATTATGTTAATCATTTTGCTTCTAGCACTTAATGGACAAAAACATTAATCATAATGACCATTATCTTATTTCTCTGTAGGAGGTCTCTAGCAGAATATTTGAGCCATTGAAAGGAATCAGTGAATCTTTTTTCTTGACATAGCATTCCTGTAGCATTCCAGGAATCCTTAACTCTGCCTTTACTTATGCTCACAGTTTCCCATTTCCAGAGTTGAGTGTTATTTAAATAAGTGTGTTTACTTAAAAAGTCTGTGGGAGGAGAGGAGGGAGGCTTAAGAGGGAGCGGATATATGTATAATGATGGCTGATTAGTCGTATGGCAGAAACCAGCACATCATTGTAAAGTAATTTTCCTCCAACTAAAAAATAAATTTAAAAAAGAGAAAGTCTTCTGCACAACAGTTATTTCTGCATATTAACCCAAAGTAAGTCTACCAGATTAATATTATTAATTAAAAAAATAATTGAATGTGACTTCAGAAGGATTTTGGAGTTCTTTTACATTTGTTTTTTCCCTAAGTTATGTTTTGTCAAACACTAATACAGTAAGGTTTATATATGTGTATATATTTTATGTAACAAAAAGACCTCTGTCACAAAATAAATTTGGAAATTCCAGGGTTGCAAGAAGATAACATTACTTTTCTTTCATTAGGATGTTAACATGAGCTAATGTGTTTAAAGAATTAGATATAATACATGTTTTCTGTTGAATCTTTTCTGGGTTTTTTTTTTTTTTTTCTTTTCCTGAACCCTTGATACCAGTGTTCTCAGAAACAGCTTGGGAAATGCTGTTGTAGACTAACCTTTAACAGGAAGGAAGCAGAGGATCAAGGAGGTTGTTTATGTCAGGGGTGACTAAGCTGCATCCAAGCATGGTGACTAATAATTGCTGTCTTTAGCTTGTTTCAGGGGAGGTTTGTTTTTTTTTTTAATTGAAATCACCTAACTAAACCCACTGTGCAGTCATGTTGGAAAGCAGGAAGAGAGCTGACTTGGCCGAGCCATGGTTTATAGTATAGCAGCAGATTTCCGCTGAAATCCTTTTTCCTTTCCCACCTCAAGTACAGCTAGCTCTTTTTACTCTTCTCAGCCGGAAGAAGCTTACTCAAAAAAAGGAGTTGAGATGTTAAAAGAACAAAGGTTTGGGTGCTGAGATGCCTGACACATTGTGATTATTATTTTTCTACTTGGTTAAAAGCACTCTTTTTGACCAGCTAATACATTGTACAAAACAGGTATCGCTTTGTTTCTCTTTGGTTCATTTTTGGCTCTTCACATTGAGAAAGTGCCCTATTACTATGTATTTATTAGGAATAAATTTGATAGCAGGAAAGCAATTATAAAGTCCCTGGAGGGCAGTTTAATAATTTTGGCTGGCAGTTGGACCTGGTAGTTTTCCTTTATATTTTTATTGTTACATAAAGGGAGACTTTTTGTTTTCAGAAAATGTAGTGTTGGGTGTTCAGTCAACATGACAATTCAGGGAAGTGCCTACATTTTCTTCCTGCTTTCCTAGTAAGATGAATATGGATTTAGGAAATTCTGAAGTAGATATTAGTGTGAGGAGAATAAATTATCTTGTCACACCCCTCCCTAAGTGATTACTATATTGCTTTGTAACGCATCAATGTAATGAACCTGGCACAGAGGAGGGCACCCAGTAACATTTCCAGAATTATTACAATGTGTACTGGGATGTCAAGACATTTGACTTTAAAGGTTCACTAGTTCAGACTCTTCATTTTATAGATAAAGAATTCAAGCCCAAAGAAATTCATTTTAATAGTTAATTTCTTCCAATGTCTCTGAAGCATCTCTGACTTGAACTGCTGCTGCTGCTGCTAAGTCGCTTCAGTTGTGTCTGACTCTATGCGACCCCAGAGACAGCAGCCCACTAGGCTCCCCCGTCCCTGGGATTCTCCAGGCAAGAACACTGGAGTGGGTTGCCATTTCCTTCTCCAGTGCATGAAAGTGAAAAGTGAAAGTGAAGTTGCTCAGTCGTGTCTGACTCTTCACAACCCCATGGACTGCAGCCCACCAGGCTCCTCCGTCCATGGGATTTTCCAGGCAAGAGTCCTGGAGTGGGTTGCCATTGCCTTTTCCTGGAACTTATCAAATATATGTATGTGTTTACACAGTTTCATGAGAAATTTCCAGCATAGAAGCCAGCTGCAGAATACATGTTAATAACATAAATTTGAATTTAGGCCTATTTCGTGACCATTAGAAGCCACGTACATGGATGTGTGTGACCTTACACGCGTGCTCAGTCCCTCAGTTGACTTGTGTCCAACTCTTTACAGTCCCGTAGGTTGTAGCCCACCAGGCTCCTCTCTCCATGGCGTTTTCCAGGCAAGAATACTTGAGTGGGTTGCCATTTCTTCTCCAGGGGATCTTCCTGACCCAGGGATGGAAGCCCAGTGTCCTGCCTCTCTTGCATTGGCGGGTGGACTTTTTACTGCTGAGCCACCTGGGAAGCCCTCCAAGTATCCTGATAACCTCTGCAAAGTCATCTAGCCTCAGCATCCAACTTATTTCTACACTGATACAAGAGAAATTAAGTCATTCAGATGAATTTTATTTGCCTTGCAGTCTTAGTATATTCTTCATTTGACTGATTCAGAAAAATGCAGAAAGAATGGTGATTAATTCTTGCCTCAGAAGTGAGCCCCTCATTGGACTATTGGTTGTTTTCTAGAGTGATGCCCATTAAAATATTTATAACTTTGCTGGTGGTGTTCTCAGCAAAGACTATCTTCCCTTGCCTGTTGGAATCCAGTTCTTTGTTTAAAACCTAACATTAATGCAAAGCCTTGAACCAATTCATATATGCAGAAGTAGTATTCCCTTTTTTGAGCGCTCATAGACATTTCCCCCCCCTTTTTTTGAGATATTTACAATTTGATTGTGTTATCGTTATTTGCGTATTGCTTTGTTTTCAAAGTGGGGTGGTGATTTTTTTTAGGGGATGAAATCAGAATGTTATTTGCCACTCAGCAGCTGCTGAAAACTTGCCTGGAGATGGAGCATAGGGGAGACAGGAGGAGGACTGTTTTCTGTTTTGTTTTTTTTTTTTTTTTTAAGACAGCCATCCTCTAATGCAAAGGTAAATCACAATCAGCAGAAAGATTCTTTAAAAAACTTTTTTAATGAAATGAAATCAGTGTATATATACATTATTATATATAAAATAAATAGCTAATGGGAAGTTGCTGTATAAAACAGGGAGCTCAGTGTAGTGCTCTGTGACAACCTAGAGGAGTGTGGAGGAGGTTCAAGAGTGAGGGGACATATGTACGCTTGTGGCTGATTCATGTTTTATGGCAAAAACCAACACAATATTGTAAAGCAATTATCCTCCAATTTAAAATAACTTTTAAAAAAGGTTATAGATTATGGCAGTCTTCCTCATTCAGACTTAGTAAATCATCATCTTGGAAAAAGGGCCCATAAATATGTATTTTAAAAATTCTGTTCCATAACCAGTTTTAGGAATATTATATTTGAATATCTTCAGGTTGAGTTAGATTTAAATTTAGTTAAAAAACCTTTCTCCCTCATCTATATTTTATGCGCTTCCTGTTGAGCAGTCGTCTTTGACATTTGGACAGTGTGAGCATAATACCAGGAGGTCTGGAAAACCATAGGCAGAGCCACGAAAGCCTGGGAATGGAATGTCAAACCACTGACCAGTAGGGTTACTGTATGGCCTCTCTTCTTTCTCTGAAGTATTTATTTTTCTTCTCTCTGTATTTGCAGGACATTGCTCGACTCTTGCAAGAAAAGGAGTTACAGGAAGAGAAAAAGCGAAAGAAACACTTTCCGGAGTCTTCTGGAGTCAGTGCTTATGGTGATGGTTACTATTATGAAGATGGAGGTAACAATTCCTGTCTTTAGACTCAGTTGAAAGACACCCTTTAAATCTGTCTGTAAAGTGACTCTAGGGCCCATTTAGATTTGTAGTGAAATTTTATCTTATCTAATGAATCCATCTGTTCTTTAGATGGATGACCAGAGTCATTTTTATGGCTGTGAAATGTGAATATAGTTTAGCAAAATCTGACATGTGTTCTTTTGCACTGTTGCTACTTAGAATGTTATGTTACATTCTAAGCGCATAAACTACGGTACAGAAAAATGGCAGAGGAGTTTCTGCCTCAAGGAAATCTGGGGCAGTACTGTTTGAAGCCTCAAAGTAGCATAAATGATAAAGGAGGTGCAGCATTTATAGATTACTGGATACCAGAGCTTTTTCCCCATGCCTCTTATCTTTTAAACCTAGGCCAATGGATCATCCTGCTGGTGACAAAACTGAATATTATGATTTTCTGTTGAGTGTTTGCTTTTGATGCTTCTTTGCCATTTCTACCATATAGAAAGTTCTCTGAGAGAGAGACCCCTTCTCTAGTGCCTGCTTCTGCAGTGTGGTGATGTGGTGGCGGTAGCGCTTGTGGAAACGGTGATTCTTTATCAGTGTGTTGGGAAATGAGTATTTGCAAGTATTATTTACTTCTTTTTAAAGACATGTCAAGGGAAGGATATTGCCTGTAGTTTTTAGTGTCAGTGTTGAACTGTAGTTCAGCTTGGAGAGCGTGTGCTATGCTGTACTTAGTCTCTCAGTCGCATCTGACTCTCGGTGACCCCATGCAGTGTAGCCTGCCAGGCGCCTGGGGGTTCTCCAGGCGAGAATACTGTAGCGGGTCGCCATGCCCTTCTCCAGGGGATCTTCCCAATCCAGGGATCAGACCCAGGTCTCCCGCATTGCAGGCGGATTTTTACCCTCTGAACCAGCTTGGCTTCTGTGGTAGCTCAGTTGGAGACCATACTTAGGACACCAAATACCAACCAAATAACATCTAAAGGCAGCTTCTAGAGAGTAAAGATTTTAAGATGCGTAATCCCCAAGGCCCCTGAAAATTAATTATCAATTGCTTTCCTATAGTATCATAAAACGTAAGTAGGTATTTTTCTTTGGTGAGTAGAATGAGAAGTATGTGTATGTAGATAATAGGAGTATTATGGTTGAGTCTTCCAGTCACATTGTTCCAAATCTTTCAAAATGAGTAGAGCTCAACTCTGTAACCCTCTTAGTAAGCAGACTGATTCTGCACTTGTGGCTCGGTGTGCTCTTCCACCTGTGAAATGCAACTCTTTTTTTGATAGCCATTTTCCTTATCCTGGTTTTTCAAATAAAATCATGTGATACATCATTCAAGAAAAAAAATTGCCAGTATTTTTCTGTACTAGAGATCAAAAGGTAAAGAGTTACTCGTCAGCTTTAATTAAAATCTTAAGAGATGTGATCTGGTGTTTTTTTTTTGTTTTGTTTTTTAATTCTGCCAAAAGGCACGTTCATTGCAGATAAAAATATAACCATTCTAAACGTGAATCTAAAAACATTAGGTTGGTAAATAAGTACACTAAAGTACTGATTTTAGCAATCCTCTTTTAAAACCTTACAGTTAAAAAAAAAAATAAATAAATAAAACCTTACAGTTACTTGAATTGGGACTCAAACCTGGTGGTTTTGACCAGAGTATTGTCATTGTGATTAATCTCTGTAGACTGTATTAAGAATTCAGTAGATTTTCAGGGACACCTAAAGTTTTAAAAAATTTGTATTTAATACTTTTGTAAAGTTACAGAGAATGCTGTAGGTGCTTTTCTTGGAGTCGGGGCAGGGGGATTGGGAATAGGATCTAGGGATCTCCTGAGTGTGTACCTATAAAGTACTATTGGAATTTCTCTTCAGTGGTGTTGTTGCTGGGAGATGATACATTGCTGAACATGTGATCTTCGTTTCTATGCCTTTGAGTTAGACCAAGGTGAATTCCACAGAAACCACATTGTAGTCCAGCTGACATTTACAAAGCAGCTGTGTGTTCTTTGCAGTGGTCCTTTCCCAACACATAAGGGATATTCTTGAATTGTACTTCTCTGCCTTTGCGTGCAATATAATTTTTGTCTGTCTTACCTAATAATCACAGCGAATCATTATGGAAGTGGTCGCTTTAGCTTTAATTTTACTTAAACTTTAATAAATTAATCTTTAAAAAGTAATCATTTATAGATATTCTACAAATCTGGAATTATCCAAAACCACTGTCAGATTTATATCAACTGAAATTGTATATCTTATTTATGAATCCATGTTTCTCTTTCAAAGCCACTCACCTGTATGGCTGGCATATTAGAGATTTTTTTTTTAAGTCATTGTCCCTGGAGTCATTAGACCTTGATTCAAGTTACATCCCTTCCTTAGAAAAATTGTAATATTAAGGAAGTTATCCACTATAATCACTGTAATCCTTTTTCTCATCTGTAAAATGGAGATTCTAAAAATATATCCTTCACATGGATGTTGAAAAGATTAAACAATAGAATTTTTGTGAAGACTTATTAAACTTTAAAGTATTATTTGTACATATATTAATGTAAAGTGGACTTCCCTGGTGGCTCAGATGGTAAAGCATCTGCCTGCAATGCGGGAGACCCGGGTTCGATCCCTGGGTTGGGAAGATTCTCTGGAGAAGGAAATGGCAACCCATTCCAGTACTCTTGCCTGGAAAATCCCATGGATGGAGGAGCATTGTAGGCTACAGTCCATGGGGTCATGAAGAGTCAGACATGACTGAATGACTTCACATTTCACTTTAATGTAATATGTGTACTAAATAATATTTGGTCTGTCCAAACAAAAACAATTTTATTTTGAAAGACAAACATGGAAGAATACAAAATGTTTGCAAATATATGTGTATGTGTGTATATATATATACACACACACATACATATATATTTGTATATGTATATACATATATGTATGTATTGCCTATAAGGAAGTTAATTATATTTGCCAAATAACCTGGTCTCAAGAAATATAGAAGTCTCAGTCCTTAGCTGGGCAGGGTTTTAAAGGATTCAAACTTTCCTCCATCCGTGTCTTTTTTGCCCCAGGTTTAAAGATATCACAAGTGATCACAATAAATATTTTTCCCTATCAACTCTATGAAAATGTAGTAATAGCCCTGTTCTAATTCTTGCAACACACTTCCCTAAAGTACAACTGTTAATATCTGTTAACATATTAAAAGAAGTAAAAATAAAACAGTCATGACTTTGCAAGTCCATGTTAAAAACAAAACCTTTCTTTTTTCTGTTTGGGTTTATAGGCAGGCTTCACTCCTGCAGTTTTCTGTGGGAACATTGGTATTAACACTAAACCATTGTTTCCTCCTTGTGATCATCGTTTAAGTAGCTGGTCAGTATTATGTTAATTCACAGCAGTAGTAAATAGATTCTTTCTCAGTTGTCAAGATACACTTAAAATAATAGTTTGCGTAAAGCATACTTTTTTATTACAGAGGGTAATTGTTCTGTTTTACTTTTGCTTTATGTAAAAAATAAGTTCTATCGTAAATTATGAAGATAAATACCTCTACAGACTTTTTAGAAGACAGGTTTTAATTTAGACATCGTCTTTGAAGCAAATGTTCTTTTCTTCTGGAAAGCTCAAAAAGAAACCATTTAGAGTTTTGAGTGCAAGCTTTTTTGGCATCACTGATGCATTTAACGCATATCCATATCTCCCCTTCCTGTATTCCCTCACTAGATTAACAATAACAAACATTAACAAAAGCAAAGAGCCCAAAACCAAATCAAACAAACAAAAAACCCCTGATAAATAAGGAAAGGTATGGTTATTTATTTTTTCTACATTCCATCCAGTTGCAAGAGCTGCTTCAAATGCAGTTCAGCAAGTTACTAATTCCAGTGGGGAATCTTGGCTGTTTCAGCAATTTTCCATGGAATTAGGATTTCTTTTTGTTATTTCCCCATTATAGTAAAAATCTTTGGAAATGTTAAATATGCTCTTGGAATATGCGTTGTTAATTCATTTCCTTTGTTTTCATAGTTTACTTGTTCCTAAAAAAGAACTGACAACAAAGCACCATTAATGTGCTGTTTCTCTAGTTTGTGTTAAACTTAGGAACTTGTATATTTAGCACATGTTGTATTTCTATATACAGCATACAGTATCATAAAGTTTTTTGAAATGGGTTTGGGAATTGGCTTCTTTTTATATATTCCGTTATGGCATCTATTTTTAATTATTTTCCTCTGCACAGCTTCAAGTAAGATTTGAAACAGAGTCATCCAAAGATAACAGGGTCATTTACTCACATAAAATTCTCCTTTGCTCTCTCTTCTTCCACACTGAACTGTAATTTTTCTGGGAATGTTTGCTTTGGCCACCTAAGGGGAGGGGATGGAGGAATACAAAACCTGTGGATCATCTGTCTGAACCACGTAGAAACTAGCAATATTCTGATCTAAATTTATTGTTATTTCCAATAAGAGTATTTGAATGTCTCTGACTAGAATCACAAAGTATAGTTCTTTTTCTATTACTGCCCTCCCCCACCATATACTAGTTACAAATTGATTTTATAGATAAAATAGAGCACTTAATGACTGGAATTTTTGTTATTGGCAAATATTAAAGTACTATGTTAACCCTTCCCTAATCATGATCAAGCTCTTCTTTCAGATTTAACTTATTTCATTTAATTTCATTTTAGTTTTATTACCTTTTTGGCTGTGTACCTAGAATCCTTCACGTATGCACGGACCATTCCGGCAAATACTCATTCATTCATTTCAGTTTGTTAAACTGAAAAAATGGTCTTCTTCATTTTAAAATATATTAAGCTTGAGGCCTGTCTCCATCCTGTAGTGAGTTCATACTCAATCATTAAGCTAACCTGCATTTCTGTTTTTCACATTCCTCCGCCTCCGCTCAGACCAGCCACGGTCAAGGAGGGCAAGGGAGTTGGGTTCAGGAAGCTCAAGGCCTTGTAGACTCCAGCATGAGGAAAAGACTGTGAAGCACAGGAGGGAGAGACCCAGACATCCACAGGAGAACTTGGGAGGACCGGAAGAGCACTGTTCGTCAGAGAAACCTCCGTCATCTTCTAGGTCTGGTCAAGTGAGGGACGATCCCCAAGTTAACACTGAGCCTGAAAGAAAACGCTGTGGCCACGAGAGGCTCCGGAGACCTCCCCTCCCCAAGATCAGCGGCGAGGTGCTTCTGAGCACCGAATCAGATGACTGGGAGGCTCACTCTAGCCATCGAACTCGGAACTGGGAGAAACAGTTCAGACAGCAAGACCAGCTCTCTCCCAAAACCTCACGGAAAGCGGGGCTTCCCTGCAAGGAAGCCGTTTGTAGGAGGGACCATGGGCAAGGTGAGCACAGAGAGAGGAAACGCAGGCCCCGGACTCCTCCCTTCTCAGAGAGTGAGGAGCAGCTCCTGCTCCGTGACACAGGTAATGAAGACCAGCCTGGTGGGAAGTGCTGCTACCGTGTATATACATGCAAACAAATGTATCTGTTAAGCACCGTAGACAACGTGGCCTTTCTCTCTGGTTTATGCTTATGGTTTTGAAATAAATCCTGGACCAGATATTATAAAAAGTATTTACTTAATCTCAAATCTCAAGAAGGAGAATATCTGTACCTTTTCCCTTCTGCTTTCTAAGAGAATACACACTCCTTGCAAGGTTCTTCCAGCCCCACAATTGCAGTGGAGGTACTCGTCCCAGGTACAATTTTTAATCTGCCAAGACCTTACATCAGAGATTCTGATACTAAAGCAGTGCTATTGAGTTTCTGATTTTGATTCCATGAACCCAGAAGGTCTAATGACACCACCTTCATAATATTTGCCTCCAAAGAAGACCTACAGGGCTGGAAGTACTGGATTTTCTTCACCTCATCTTTCTCAGTTGTGAAGTGAGAGATGAGACAGGCGGTCTTTTAAGATAGTGTTTTTCAAATAGTGAGCCTCTAGTTTGTTTTCGTCAGAATCAGCTGGGCTATTTCCTAAAAATGCAGATTTCTGGATATGTGTTATCAGTCCCTGGAGTGCAGCCTGGCAGCTCGGGCTTGTTTTACCAGGAGGTGATTCTTATGTACTTAGAGTTTGAAAACAGTTGTTCTGAGCTCCTTCCTGTGCTTTAACCAGCTTCAGCTCTACAGCCGGTGCTCTGAAGCGCCAGTGTCAGGTCAATTCTTGGTACTTACTTAGGAATGAGGTGAATGAGCCTCCAGTTTCTGGCATCCCTGAGGCCCTACTCTTAAGCCCGTCGCTGACACAATGATGGTTCTCGCCACGCCTTCTTCCGCTGTGATGTTTCTCCATATGGCTGTACCACTATGAGTCGTAGCACTGGCTGTCTGGTGTTTCAATTAGACCGCACTCATCTCCCTAGTTTTGTTTTGCTCTTATGGAATGTTTACCGAGACTCAGGGGTTATTGGGGGGAAAATACCAAGGAGGCAACTCTTCTTACTTCCTTCCATTTACTGTTGCCCAGCCAACCTCTGCTTCTGGTTTGGAGAGTGGTTTCTAGGTTGCAGGTTCATGTTGATTCTTTTGGTTCCCCCTATCATTTTATCTCTTCCTGTCATGTTACTCTTTTAAGTTTTTAAAGGACTTGGTGATAAAGAAAATGAAAATCCAGTTCAGCAAGTATCTATATGCCTCAAATCTTCTTGCCTCAGGCTTTATGTTTAGGGGTAGATGGTTGGATCTGAGCCTCAAACCGTTCATGAGTCAAGTCACAAAGGTGGATATGTAAATAGGCAATTGCAAATTTGATATACTTTGAACAAAGAGCTCTGGGGCAATAGAGGAGGAAGTGATAAAATCTACCTGGAGTATGTTTTGTAAGTTTCTTTATATATCAGATTTAGAAAGACATTGGAGTCCAAAAAGTATCAGGGAGGAAGGGTGATTTCATCGACCTCTGTATTTCTGATTTTGTGACTGCGACCCGCTAAGTGTGCTCTGAGGGCTGGTTAACCTCTATGGCTCTTTTAGTATGCTCAAGGGTATTTTAAACAGACTCAGAAAGGGTGGAAGTAATATGAAAGAAACTCAGTGACTCACAAACCCTACTACTGGAGTTGTAGGCAAACGTTTTGTTCCTTTTAATTTAATAGCATAAGAGTTTTAAAAACAGTGTGACTAGGCAGTTACTAAAATGGCAGCAACATAGCTGCTAGTATCTGTCATCTTATTTTCAGCTTACTTTGCAGATTTCACCTACAAAGCCTTTGTTGGCATTCGATTTTGTGAGCCACCCACCACCCTAGAATAGGTCAGAAGATTACATTAAAATATAATCATGTACTGTTGTCTGTTCTTGTTGTTATAAAAGTTCTTAAAGTTGTTAGCATAGGCCAAAGTTTTGTTTAACCTAATAATGAAGAAAGCAGCAGGACAACAGAGAGCTAGTTCTAAGAACACTGGTTTGTGGGATGATCCTTTGAAAAAGGAACACAGAATAAAACTGTTAAATTAAATATGTGATTGGCTAATTTTCTAAAGAGCAGTAAATCCATACTACCTTTGAGGGTAACATTGCTATTGGGCTATTAGATTGAAACAGCTTATTAATTTCCTGCAGTTTATCTTCCAGCCTCTCAGAGCCATTAAACACCATTCTATGATATTTCCCAAGACTGGCTTCTTACAAAATATGCGTGAATGGTATCAGGATCCATGTGTCATCATGTTAGCTTATTCCATAGTTTGAGATAAGTTTATCTTGAATACCAGTACTTTTAGCAGTTTTATTTTATCAAAATTTCTTTAAAGGTAAGCTTTGTTTGTTTATTGAGGGAGGTTCTTGTTTTCTCAAACTGGAGAATGATGAACAGAAGAAGATAAGCAAGAATTTGATTAAAAAGTCATTGTGGAACTGTTAAAAACATGGCTTACCTGGTTTTTTGAAAGCTGGTTTCCAGATTATGTTTAGGTTACTGAAATGAAGACTGCCGTGTTCTTAATTTCTTTGAATTAACTATATTTAATACCATTTAGAAGCATCTCTATTTTCTGCAATGACAGGCTTACAGTGTACTATCTGAAATTCCTTCTTAGGTACTTAGAAAAGCTCTTTCCACCTTTGGTATGAAGTGTGCTGCAGATAGTCAGCAGTCTTGTCAGTCTAGAAATCTAGGATTCCAGGATGTAGAAATTTTCTACTTAATGAGATCTACAAGTTCCAAACAAAGAGTTCAAATAAACTCTTCTCTCTCCCTCTAAATATTTAACCTAGGAAGAAATTACCTTAAAATTTAGCAATATTTATTTTTATTGGGGTATATTTGACATATAAGTTGCAAGTGTATATATTTGTTTATATTGCAAAATGATAACCAGAATAAGTCTAGTTAACATCATCACCATACTTAATTATAATTTTTTTCTTGTGATAAGAACTTTTAAGATATATTCTCTTAGCAACCTTTAGATGTACAGTATAATATAGTCTCCATACTGTACATTATATCCCCATGACTTATTTATTTTATAACTGGAAGTTTGTATTTTATGACTTTCTGTACCCATTTTGCCTATCCTCCAATCCCTCCTCTGACAATCACAAATCTGTTTTCTGTATCTCTGGGCTCAGGATTTTTTGTTTTGTTGTTTTGTTTAGATTCCACGTATAAGTGAAATTATATATTATTTACCTTTCTCTTTATAGTCCAACTCTCACATCCATACACGACTACTGGAAAAAACCAAAGCTTTGACCACACGCACCTTTGTTGGCAAAGTGATGTCTCTGCTTTTTCATATGCTGTCTAAGTTGGTCATAACTTTTCTTCCAAGGACCAGGTGTCTTCGTCTTTTAATTTCATGGCTGAAGTCACCAATTGCAGTGATTTTGAAGCCCCAAGAAAAGAGTCTGTCACTGTTCCCATTGTTTCCCTATCTATTTGCCATGAAGTGATGCAACCAGAGGCCATGATCTTAATTTGATCAGATGTTGAGTTTTAAGCCAACATTTTCACTCTCCTTTTTCACTTTAATTGAGAGACTCTTTATTTCTTCTTCGCTTTCTGCCATAAGGGTGGTGTCATCTGTATATCTGAGGTTATTGCTATATCTCCTGGCAATCGTGATTCCAGCTTGTGCTTCATCCAGTCCAGCATTTCTCATGATGTATTCTGCATATATGTTAAGTAAGCAGGGTGACAATATACAGCCTTGATGTATTTGGAACCAGTCTGTTTTTCCATGAGAGTTGGACTATAAAGAAACCTGAGGGCCAAAGAATTGATGCTTTTGAACTGTGGTGTTGGAGAAGACTCTTGAGAGTCCCTTGGACAGCAAGGAGATCCAACCAGTCCATCCTAAAGAAAATCAGTCCTGAATATTGGAAGGATTGATGCTGAAGCTGAAACTCCAGTATTTGGTCACCTGATGTGAAGAGCTGACTCATTTGAAAAGACCCTGATGCTGAGAAATATTGAAGGTGGGAGGAGAAGGGGATGACAGAGGATGAGATGGTTGGTTGGCATCATCGTCTCAATGGACATGAGTTTGAGTAAGCTCCAGGAGTTGGTGATGGATAGGGAAGCATAGTGCAGTCTGTGGGGCCGCAAAGAGTCAGACACAACTGAGCGACTGAACTGAACTGAACCTTTCTCTTTCTTACTTTACCTACCAAGATGCCTTCAGGGTCCATTCCTGTTTTTGTAAATCAGTCAGTTCAGTTCAGTCGCTCAGTCGTGTCCGACTCTTTGCGACCCCATGAATCACAGCACGCCAGGCCTCCCTGTCCATGAACAACTCCTGGAGTTCACTCAGACTCACATCCATCGGGTCAGTGATGCCATCCAGCCATCTCATCCTCTGTCGTCCCCTTCTCCTCCTGCCCTCAATCCCTCCCAGCATCAGAGTCTTTTCCAATGAGTCAACTCTTCTCATGAGATGGCCAAAGTACTGGAGTTTCAGCTTTATGGCAAGCTTTAATTCTTTTTATGGCTGAATAATATTCCTCTGTGTGTGTATGTGTGTGTGTAAATCTCACATTTTCTTTATCCATTTATCCATCAATGGGCACTTAGGTTGTTTCATGTCTTGGCTATTGTAAATAATAATACAGTGAACACAGGGTGTACATATCTTTGAGTTTGTATTTTCATTTCCTTCAGATAAATTCCAAAAGTAGAATTACTGGATTGTATGGTGGTTCTAATTTTTAAAAACAAAATTTTTTTGAGAGACTTTTATACTGTTTTTCATAGTGGCTACACCAATTTATATTCTCACCAACAGTGCACAAAGGTTTTCTTTTCTTCACATCCTTGCCAGCACTTGTTGCTTCTTGTCTTTTTGATAATAGTTATTCTAAAGGTGTGCCATATGATATGTCATTGTGGTTTTGATTTGCATTTCCCTGATGATAACAGTGATGTTCAGCACCTTTTCGTACCTGTTGGCCATCTGTATGTCTCCTTTGAAAAAATGTCTGTTCAGATCCTCTGCCTATTTTTCAATCAGATTGTGTTTTTGCTATTGAGTTGTATGAGTTATATATATATTTTGGGTGTTAACCCCTTATCAAATATGTGATTAGTGAATGTTTTATCCCATTCTTTTTTTCTCCCATGCCTTTTTGTTTTGTTGACAGTTTCCTTTGCTATGAAGAAGTTTTTTAATTGTATGTAGTCCCACCTGCTCTTTTTACTTTTGTTGCATTTGATTTTGGTGTTGAATCCAAAAAGTCATCTCTAAGACAAATGTAAAGAAGCTTACTGCCTGTGTTTTCATCTAGGAGGTTTATTGTTTTAGGTCTCATGTTCAGGTATTTAATCCATTTTGAGTTAAGTTTTGTGTATGATGTTGGTAGATGGTCAAGTTTCATTCTTTTGAATATGGCTGTCTAGGTTTTATAGCGGTATTTACTGAAGAGACTGTCCTTTCTCCGTTGTGTATTCTTATCTTCTTGGCCATAAATTAATTGATCATATATGCATCTGGGTTCTCTGTTTTGCTCCACTGATCTGTGTATCATTCTCTCTCTCTCTCTCTTTTGGCTGCACAACTTGCAGGGTGTTAGTTCCCCAAGCAGGGATTGAACCCACACTCTCAGCAGTGAAGCCTCGGTGTCCTAACCACTGGAACCCCACAGAATTTCCATGTGTCCTTCTCTTTTTAGCTGCCAAGAAGTCATAGACTTAACATCCTTTCAAATCAATTAAGACTCTTCATTTTACCATTGCATTTGAATGCCTTCCAAGCATCCTTGACTGATATTAAAGCAAAATATTTCTTAGTTAGTTTTATGATATAGAGTAGGAGGCACAGCCATATAGAAAGTTTAGTTCTCGAAATCTGAGTGTATTTCCGCTGTGTTTCTTTCACCAGATGGCTAACTTGAAGGAACAGGGCGTGATCTCCCCTGTTGTCCTCAGCTTGGCTTTGGACTGCTCGTGGAAGTGTCATTTTCCTGTAGATGGGCATGAAGTGAAATTGTTAGTCACTCAGAAGTATCCAACTCTTTGCAACCTCATAGATTGTGGCCCACCAGCCTCCACTGTCTGTGGAATTCCCCAGGCAAGAATACTGGAGTGGATTGCCATGCTCTTCTCCAGGGGATCTTCCCTACTCAGGGATCCAACCTAAGTCTCCTGAGTTGCAGGCAGTTTCTTTACCATCTGAGACACCACCAGGAGGCTCTGTAGATGGGCATATGGTACAGAAATCCATTTTGTCCATTGACTTTTCCCAATGCTTATCTAATTCTATTTATTTTTCCCTAAAATCTTCCTTTCTAGTTACGACCAAGCTAATCATAATTCAAGGAGGTTTATCTACTCTTGGGAGTGAGTATGCCACTGTTTGCTGATTGAAACCCAGGAAGAAACCAGGTTCACTAGTCTTCACGTGTGGTAAGGCACATGAGCCTGTTGCTTTTGGTTTTACCACAGTGCTGGATTTAAAGCTCTGTAAGAGGCTGCACCAGATAAGTAAACTCTTCGTGTGCCCAGAATTTAGTTGTATGTTTTTCCTTTACTTTTTCCTCTTTTATTTAAAGCAAGTGAATCATGAAGTAAGGCATTTTGATAAAAATTATGTTCATGTACAGTTAATTTAATGGACCTAATACACTAGTAGTTCCAGAAGTGATACACCCAGTCCATCCTAAAGGAAACCAGTCTGGGTGTTCATTGGAAGGACTGATGCTGAGGCTGAAACTCCAGTACTTTGGCCACCTCATACGAAGAGCTGACTCATTGGAAAAGACCCTGATGCTGGGAGGGATTGGGGGCACGAGGAGAAAGGGATGACAGAGGATGAGATGGCTGGATGGCATCACCGACTCAATGCACATGAGTTTGGGTGAACTCCAGAGTTGGTGATAGACAGGGAGGCCTGGCGTGCTGCAGTTCATGGGGTCACAAAGAGTTGGATACGACTGAGCGACTGAACTGAACTGAACAAAGGCCAGATCTCACCCATGCTACATGTATTAGAATCTCAGGGGTTGGGGTTAAAAATGTTCATGTGTATTTAAAGTATTCCAAGTGTTTCTGATGTATAGACATGATTGAGAAACTCTAATATAAAGAAATAGGCAACTAGGTGTAAATTACTTTTCCTCCTTTCAGTGACACAGTTACTGAAAGTCAATGTTCCAGATGGTTAATCTTGTTCACCGCATAAAACATTTTTATTATTTTTGAATAAAATACACTGTTGAATACATTGTTGCAAAATTGTAATTTATAAAGGATATCAAAAAGGCAGTACACACAATTTTGGAATAACCATCAGCATTCACCACTTAAGAGTTATAAAAGGAATATATGCTTCCCTAGTGGCTCAGATGGTAAAGAATCTGCCTGCAGTGATTCTTTATGATTCTTTAATGTAGGAGACTCGGATTTGATCCCTGGGTTAGGGAAGACCCCCTGGAGAAGGGAATGGCAACCTACTACCAGTATTCTTGACTGGAGAATCTCCTGGACAGAGGAGCCTGTTGGGCTACAGTCCGTGGGGTCACAAAGACTTGGACACAACCGAGTAACTAACACACATAACATTTCAAAGTAAAAAGTCCAAGTTCCCTACTAGTCTCCATGTTCCTTTCTCCTCAGAGCAAATAAAACTCTAAGGTCATTGTGCTCTCTAACATTTCACTTATGTTATATCCTCCTTAAAATTTAACAACATTAAACTGATCAAAGCACTGAGAGAAAGCTAAAGCAAGTGAATTTGGAGGCTATCAGAGCAAAACGCAGGGCACGGCCACTGGTTGGTTAGTGGGCACTGCCACAGAACTCCCAGGCGGTGCTGTTCCTGGCCCCTCTGAGGTGAGGTCTGCAAGGCTGAGGCAGAAGAATGCAAAGCCTCTCCGCTCCTGCATCCTTGACAACTTAGTCTCTTCAGAATTCCAACTAACTTTCTTTTCTCTAAATTCTTTTTATTTCAGGGACTTAATCTTTTTTCACTTCCTGTTTTACAAAACCTTCACTTTCAGTTCTTTGTGTGGTTTACTTCTGTTGGAGAAACTGAGAGGCATTTTTTACCAGGCAGGTTTGGGTGGGTCACTGTGTTTAAATGTGTGGATTACCTGTATCTCCTCTCCCATGCCTAGGGGAAACAGTTACTTCCACCACACCCTACACTGAGTTTTAGAGTTGATGCGCTATTGTCACAGTTAGATACTGAAGACAAACTTCTTTTTCTTGAATGTTGCAACTTCTCATGAAATTACTTAATAGCCTTATTGCAGTGACTTTTTTCTAGGAATGAAGCCCAGAGTGATGAAAGAAGCAGTTTCTACTCCGTCACGAGTGACCCACAGAGATCAGGAATGGTATGATGCTGAAATTGCCAGAAAACTTCAAGAAGAAGAAATTTTGGTGAGCAGAATTTAACACAAGATTTTAGGTTAATCACGTTTTTTTTGTGAATTAAATCAACCTTGGCATTTATATAATAGATGTTTTAGTCCTTTCTGTTGAGAAACTGATACCTTTTTTATGGGTGCAAAAAGCAAAACAACAGGAATAAAGTATCCAGTTTTATTCACTAAGTAAGCGTTCATTTCATTTCAGTCCAGTCACTCAGTCGTGTCCGACTCTTTGTGACCCGGTAGACTGCAGCACGCCAGGCCTCCCTGTCTATTACCAATTGCCAGAGCTTACTCAAACTCAGGTCAATTGAGTTGCTGATGCCATCCAACAATCTCATCTTCTGTCGTCTCCTTTTCCTCCCACCTTCAACCTTTCCCAGCATCAGGGTGTTTTCAAATGAGTCAGTTATTCACATCAGGTCACGAAAGTATTGGAGTTTCAGCTTCAACATCAGTCCTTCCAGTAAATATTCAGGACTGATTTCCTTTAGGATGGACTGGTTAGATCACCTTGCAGTCCAAGGGACTCACAAGAGTCTTCTCCAACACCACAGTTCAAAAGCATCAGTTCTTCAGTGCTCAGCGTTCTTTATAACCCAAATTACACGTTCATACATGACTACTGGAAAGACCATAGCTTTGACTAGACGGACCTTTGCTGGCAAAGGGATGTCTCTGCTTTTTAATCTGCTGTCTAGGTTGGTCATAACTTTTCTTCCAAGGGGTAAGTGTCTTAATTTCATGGCTGCAGTCACCATCTGCAGTGATTTTGGAGCCCCCCAAAATAAAGTCAGCCACAGTTTCCACTGTTTCCCCATCTATTTCCCATGAAGTGATGGGACCAGATGCCATGATCTTCATTTTCTGAATGTTGAGCT
>SJYQ01104741.1:763121-789506 GCA_006410935.1 Redunca redunca
CCCGTATGCAGGTCAGGAAGCAACAGTTAGAACTGGACATGGAACAACAGACAGGTTCCAAATAGGAAAAGGAGTACGTCAAGGCTGTATATTGTCACCTTGCTTATTTAACTTCTATGCAGAGTACATCATGAGAAACGCTGGGCTGGAAGAAGCACAAGGTGGAATCAAGATTGCCGGGAGAAATATCAAGAACCTCAGATATTTAGATGATACCACCCTTATGGCAGAAAGTGAAGAGGAACTAAAAAGCCTCTTGATGAAAGTGAAAGTGGAGAGTGAAAAAGTTGGCTTAAAGCTCAACATTCAGAAAACGAAGATCATGGCATCTGGTCCCATCACTTCATGGGAAATAGATGGGGAAACAGTGGAAACTGTGGCTGACTTTATTTTGGGGGGCTCCAAAATCACTGCAGATGGTGACTGCAGCCATGAAATTAAAAGACACTTACTCCTTGGAAGAAAAGTTATGACCAATCTAGATAGCATATTGAAAAGCAGAGACATTACTTTGCCAACAAAGGTCCGTTTAGTCAAGGCTATCGTTTTTCCAGTGGTTATGTATGGATGCGAGAGTTGGACTGTGAAGAAAGCTGAGCGCCGAAGAATTGATGCTTTTGAACTGTGGTACTGGAGAAGACTCTTGGGAGTCACTTGGACTGCAAGGATATCCAACCAGTCTATGCTAAAGGAGATCAGCCCTGGGTGTTCTTTGGAAGGAATGATGCTGAAGCTGAAACTCCAGTACTTTGGCCACCTCATGTGAAGAGTTGACTCATTGGAAAAAACTCTCACGCTGGGAGGGATTGGGGGCAGGAGGAAAAGGGGACGACAGAGGATGAGATGGCTGGATGGTATTACCGACTCGATGGACATGAGTTTGAGTGAACTCCGGGAGTTGGTGATGGACAGGGAGGCCTGGTGTGCTGCGATTCATGGCATTGAAAAGAATCAGACACGACTGAGTGACTGAACTGAACTGAACTGAGGTTAGTCATAACTTTTCTTCCAACTAGTAAGCGTCTTTTAATTTCATGGCTGCAGTTACCATCTTTAGTGATTTTGGACTGCAGAAAAATAAAGTCTGCCACTCTTTCCACTGTTTCTCCATCTATTTCCCATGAAGTGATGGGACTGGATGCCATGGTCTTTGTTTTCTGAATGTTGAGCTTTAAGCCAACTTTTTCACTCTCCTCTTTATTATGCACTGTATAATTTGGTAAAAGTAGACCCTTTTCTGTCTAATGGTTGCTGGGAGCAACATCAATAATCTCAGATATGCAGATGAACTGACCTGAAAGACCTGTCCCACCAGATATTCTCGAGCACAGAAGCCTTATTGTGCCCTGAACTCCCACAGGTTATGTTGAAGGTCAACAGCTGCCACAGTGCAGGGTTTAGTCTTTACAGAGGCAGATGGCCCATGCCCTGTTTGTTCAGTTGTTGGCAACAATTTTGGAATGTTCCAGCTTGTAGTTCACAATATATATATATATATATATATATATATATATATGTATGTATAATGGAATACTGTTAAGCTATGAAAATGAGGAAATCCTTCTGTGCAACATACTCTGTGACTGAACTGAACTGGCTAATGAAAGTATACAAACTGATTGTCATCTTCAGGGATGTTGATCACAATTAGTTTCAAATACAGTGGATTTTAATTTTTTTTAATATAAGCTTTTTTTTCCCAATGGCCAACTTAGATTCCACTTAAATTATACTTTTTTGTATTTTTTGTACCATAGGCTACCCAGGTGGACATGAGAGCAGCTCAAGTTGCTCAGGATGAGGTGCGTTAATGTTAATTTGTTTAGCCATTATTCTTTGGAAATATCCCAGTAATTTTCTACTTACAGCTTTGCAATTTTTGTTTAGGAAATTGCTAGACTTCTAATGGCTGAAGAAAAGAAAGCTTACAAGAAAGCCAGGGAACGGGAGAAATCATCTTTGGACAAAAGAAAGCATGACCCTGAGTGGAAGGTAAAGTCTGTTTGTCTTTAAAGAGAAATACAGATAAAACTATAATGGGGAGTCCTCTTTTAGGGTAAGCTCACAGATATATTTAGGGCATATAAATTATCTGTCTCTCGTATGTGAATCTGACTTATAAGAGTTGTTTCACCATGAAAAATCATATTGAATTCTTGAAAGTAACTATGTAAAGAAGTTACTTATGAGGTTGAAAAACTCATTTCCTTCATTTTAAGACCTACTGAGAGGTAGGTACCTGTGGCCACAAGGAGACATAGTTTTTTACTCTGCTTGCCTTCCAGGAAAATGCAGTGTTTCCCACATGCTCTTAGATTTCCAAAGGGACCTTTCCCTCTTCTTTGGACTTTTCTGTTTGCTTATATTGTCCTTCCCTCTTGGTCCTATGCCAGCTGTCTCTCTTGCCTCTGGCAAGATGAACATCTGCCTCCATGGCAGATGAACAGCCGTTCTTATCACCAGCCATCATTGCTTATGAAACTATCTAGCATGAGCTTCAGTTGTTACCTTCTTCTCGTTCATCAGAAATAGTATCAGACAAAATAGACAGCGACTGCTGTTCATTCTGATGTAGTCTAGTTATTGTATGTGGTGACTGCAAGTTTAATTGAACAGATCTTACTCATTAGTTTCGTGTGCAAAGCACCACTCTGGACTTACAGGGAGAGACAAAGATAGATTTTCCTCAGAATAATGTATAATGTTGGGAAGAAGACAGACTATAGACAGCTAACAAATGTGAGGTCAAGCTGGCTGAAAAATGCATAATGGAAAAACAAAAGGAGCTGGAGTGAGGATTTATACAGTAAAGGCTTTTAGGGAGGCAGTCTGTACTGGGCTTGAAGGATGCAACCAGGTGTGTATCCATGATACGGTTGAGGTTGCGCTCAGTTCTCCTACCCGGTTCCCTCCCTCTCAAACAAGATCCTCCTTTGGGCTGCTGGTCCTGTCACAGTCTCAGCATATGTTTTGAGAAAAACCGAAGAGAAAGTATTATAATAGTATTTCTCTACTGTTGCCTGTGGCTCAGTTTCGAATTAAAAGCAAATGAAAATATTATTTCCATGTTATCTATTTACCCTGTTGGTAATTCAGGATTTCTCCAAACAGACATATATCATTTTCATAGAAGGCTTCCCAAATGCTCTTGTTACGTAAATTAAGCTGCAAGTAATTGCCCAAGCGTTCCTCAAGTTCTTTGTTAACTCAGCTATGCTGGAAGTAGGCATTTTTAAAGATTACACATCAGGAAGGGAAGAGGAAGAAGGTCACATTTCTAGCAAGCATCAGGACTTCTGATATTTTTAGATTCTGTCAGTGGGGCTGGAGTTGTTTCCCTCCAGAAAAGCTGGCATGAACATGCCTTATTTCTGGGCTTGAAAGTTATCATCCCTAAGTCGGATGTTAAGAAACCAGTTTAATGCATGAAGCGGGATTCCATAGACTCTAGGAGTCCTCCAGTTCTGTTACTGAACCAAACTTGGATCTACTCGCTTTGCACAGTAAAGGAAATCTACTGATACACCGGGTTGTGGTGAGGGAAAGTGTAGCATTTATTGTAAGGCTCCGTGCGTGCAGTCAGGGACAGCTAGTACTCAAAGGCCCCAACTCCCTGGTGGGTTTCAGGAAAGCATCTTTAAAAGGTCTGGAGACTGTGTGCTTGTGGTCATCAGGTAGTTCACGTCTTCCATTTGGTGGGGGTCTTCACATCTGTAAAACCGCTCAGGACGTAAGCACCATATACTTTTATCGAAGTACTTCATAAAAGAGCCGAAGCAGAGGGTATGGGGGAGGGGGAGACCTGAGAGGTTCGTGCTCAGTTGCAGGTCTTGTCGGCTGCATGTAGCTGCCTTGTTACTGATGGGTGACCAAGCGCATCGCTGTGGTGGAGCCTGTTTGTGAGGGTTTACTCCGCTCTCTGGTTGTACTGACAACCTGCAACACTCTTTCAGAACTATAATTTTTTAGTCTCTAAGTGACTGTTTAAAAATATTGTATGTTGCTAAGGTAGGTGTAAGTAACCTAAAATTACGAAAGGAGAGTTTGACATTATTTAGATAATCTATAAATCTAACCTTTCTCTGTTCGCTGTTTTCTGGGTGTGTGTGTGTGTGTCTTTTTTTCTTTCCCCCTTAGCCCAAAACAGCTAAGTCCGCACACTCAAAGTCGAAAGAGAGTGATGAACCTCACCGTTCTAAGAATGACAGGCCAGCACGGTAAGAGGACGCCTGCAAAGGGGAGTGAGAGTCTTGACCTTGGGGTGAGCAAGAGATACTGGCTGCCTGAAAGGAGTGTTTGTTCCTTGGAGAGGAGATCTAGAAATCTGCAGTTCTGAGGTGGTATCAAGTCTTGCAGGATAATTTTCAAGCTTTGTTTTCTGTTTTAAATTGTGTTGAACAAGTCAAGTCAGGAAGATGGGGAATTTTACAGAAGCTGAGGTAAGGAGAGATGCACTTTTTTGTTAGGACCAGTTCTTATCTCTGGGGTCACTGAATTGACTGCCCCCAACTAAGAAGTTTGAGATTAACCGTTTTCTTAAGTAAAATCTCAGGTTTTAAATGTTTACTGAGTTCCATGATCACATGGGTGTGTACATGACATTTACACATGTCTAAATTCATTTCTGTGTGAATCTCAGTGTCCTAGGCAAATATTCATTTCAGTCATTGCAGACTGTTCTTCATCCCACTACAACAGGTAGCTGTGGCTACAGTATATATATACTTTCTAACCTCTCTCAGGCAGTCTGGGGTCATGGTTATGGAGCATCTGCTACTTTTCCACTGCAAATTGTCAACATTTAAGTCTTTGGGAAGCAACCTATATTTTTTCTTTATTGCTTTCTGTTGCTTTTGAAGGAAAAACTGATTGGAAGAGGAAGAGAGAATGTTAAATAGAAAAAAACAAAAGTAACACTAAATCTAACATTTGAAAACTCTAAATTATTGAAACTTTGTACAGTATTTTGCTCTTGATTATTAATGATATATTTACTAATTATTAAAGCATAAGTTTTATGACATTGAAAAATATACACTCTCATTGTCACTTATTGCTCACGCTTAAACTACTAGACTTATTTCCTTAAATAGAATGTATTTCGTGTTCTTGAAAAGCCATACTCTATTTTTAAACTCATGGGCTTTCAGAAGATAAATACCTTTCAGAAAATTTTATCAGATTGTAAAACTTTTAGGGCACAGTAGTGTATTTTGTCTAATTGTGTACAATTGGTTCTTATAGCTTTTAGTTACATGCCAAATGTCTTTTAAAGCAAATTTTAGATTTAGTTCAGCTTTATTTATATCCCTGCACAACATCCAAGTAAAATAAGAACTAATCTGTTCTCAGTAGGTAAATAGGTAGGAGTTGCTTATTATTATGCCCCTTTTTTTTTTTTAAAATAAAGGGGATTAAAATCATGTTTAGAGTTATTTTGCAGGCTTTGAAGTCCTTGGACTTTTTAGAACACCAGTATTTTTGACAACATTTGATAGAACAGTCTGAAATGTCTATTTAAAGGATTTATTAAAGTTGAAAACAACTTTCTGAAATGTAATGGGTTCTCTTAAAAATATTTGATATATTGAAAGAATGAATAATCAAATGATCCTTTGTTAAAACTGGCCATTGTAAATGAATGAAAAGTGGCCTATGACTAGTAAAACTGAAGTCATTTTTTGACTTAAGAGGAATATTTGTCTTTAACTATTAAAATAAAAAAAATTTTTTTTAATCAAAAAATAAAATACTAAAAGGAAAAAAAATATTTCTTTGCAGAAAGACTCTATATATGGCAAAACAAAATGAATAAGACTTTTATGAAACCTGTATTTTCATAGTTAAAACTTATAGCTTATGATCTTATAGATAACTTGTACAATTAATGTTAGAAGGTATGCTTTGTTAAGGTTAGATTCTGTGGTTTCCTCTTTCGAATTTAATCATGGTGGAAGATGAGTTAACCATTTGTACAGAAAGAGATGGTTTCAAGGATTGAGAAACTTGGAGCTTGCTAGTTCAAGATGTTTACTTCAGTTTAGTACTAATAGTGGTGCAGGGGAAACAGATTCTCATGGAGAGCTTATAACAGTCATGGTTAAAAGTCGTTTTCATTGTCCATTAAAGATTTCTACTCTAAAAAACAGAAAAATAGTTGGCAATCTGAATTAATTCCAATTCTTTGTAGTTGGAAAAAGTCTTAACCTAAGTTCTAAACTGTTTTAACTATAGGATTTTATATTAATAATACTACTTGGTATTTTGTTTTTTGTATTTTCCCTTAGAAAAACTTAAGGATTTTATAAATGTCATTTGGTTCCTACAGTGTTCTTATGAATATGAAATATATTTTTCTCCACTTACTCATTTATCCAGTGTTTATTGAGCTCCATAATAATTGCCCAGACCCGGAATAAGTGGCAGTCAACAAAAATTTTCTTACTCTTATGAAATTTATAATCTAAACAGACAATTATGCAACTAACAACTATGATTGTGTTAAATGCTAAGGATGAAAAATGTAGGTTGTTAGAAGAGCATAAGGAGACATTTAACCTAGTCTGGGTGTCTGGGAAGGCTTCTTGAAGAAATGAATTTTGAGTGAATTCTGAAGTATATTTGGTTTTATCACTAGCTTAAAGATATAAATCATTTCATAAGAATAGTTGGAAACAGGTAATCCTAATACATCAGAAACTATAAAACAAACTACTAGTTAGCAAGATTTTTCCAACTTTGGATTTAAATACCCCGAACTGAAATAACTATCTCCAGTGCAACACATAATTTGGTAGGTCCCCTGGAAGCATTAACCCAAGATTTGTTCTCCAAATGAGCAAAAAATTAATAAAACAGCATACCAGATAACCGAGGGCATCCTGGGCTGATCTGTTTATCCTCAGGGGGCTATCCTTAGAGGATTTGTTGACATCCTAAACTTTGTTCAACACTTCAGCATCCCTTTCCTTGGTGAGTTTTTCTGACAGTACCAGTTGGCTTGTGTTTCTCCAGTATTTGGTCATCTAATGAGGATAATAAAAAGAGTAAAATAGAGACCCTGCCACCCTGATTACAAATCCTGTTTTCTTGAGTGTAAGTTACTTCTTTAGTTAACATTCTTAATTCTGGAGTCAGATTGCTTTGTCTCAACTTTACCTGCCAAGACTTAGGTTACTTTTTAAAGGTGAATGTTCTAAATGTCTGTGAATGATGAAAGAAAAACACTTATTTAATTTCTAATATTTATAAACAAATGATTCCATGCTCTTAACACACAATTTGAGCACACCTTTGGGAAACACCAAAAAATGAGAGATTTTACAGCTTTATCAATGCCAAGTGTCTGCAAAAATCTGTTATATAATTAAAATAATAGAAGTTTGGAGTGTTAAAAATTTCCCATATATTTTTTACAGTTGTCTTGTTTTGACATGAAGTTGCACGTGTATTAAAACTGTCCTTTCCTTCTCTAAGCTCTACTCTGCCACCTAGTGGTTGAATGAACTTTGCTCTAAATTTCCTGTGTTGACCAATGTCCCGTCTCTCTCCCCTCTTAGCTGCTGCCTTCTCTCCCTTAATTACTTTCTCCCCCCATCTGTCTTTTCCTTTCTTTCTCTTTTTCTTGATGAAACCTGCGAAAACAAAATATATTTCTCATTAATGGCAGTGATCATATCTATTAATCTTTGTTTATCTATCCCTTAGCACAATGAACGAATGTGAATGTATTCGTTGCTCAGTCGTGTCCGACTCTTTGCAACCTCATGGACTGTAGCCCGCTAGGCTCCTCTGACCATGAGATTCTCCAGGCAAGAATACTGGAGTGTGTTTCCATTTCCTTCTCCAGGGGATCTTCCTGACCCAGGGATCGAACCCAGGTCTACCGTATTGCAAGCAGATACTTTACTGTCTGAGCCCCCTGGGAAGCCCACCAGTGCCTCACGCTTGTTAGATGCTCAGAAGATACTTGTTTTTATTGAATTATGTGCATCAAAACAAACAAGTTAAATAATTTATCCAAGGTTATACAACTGGCTAGGAACTACCATGAGGATTCTAAAATACTCCGGCTTTGCATCTCCACTGAAACTATGTTTTCTGAGTGATCCAGTGAGGGGTGGAATTGTAGTCATCACTACGTAGAGTGTCTCTTTAAATCTTGACTTTTCTTAGGCCGCCACCACCTGCCATGACAGATGCTGAGGGTTTGGATTATACTCCTTCTGGAAACCAGCATAATTCCACACGTCACTACTCAAAGTCAGAGTCTTCTCATAAAGGTAAGACAAATGTATATGGTCAGCTGTAAGATCTTTTTTAATAATCGTCATGCTATAGTGGAAAAGCCAGGTGCTATATTATAGATCACTAGAATGGAAAAATAAGTTAGTCTTCTTCTGAGCAGATCATTATATTATTCTTCATTTATTAGAGGGCTTCTCTGATAGTTCAGTTGGTGAAGAATCTGCCTTAACATGGGAGACCATGGTTCGATTCCTGGGTTGGGAAGATCCACTGGAGAAGATCATTATGTTCAGTTCAGTTGCTCAGTCGTGTCCGACTCTTTGTGACCCTGTGAACCGCAGCTTGCCAGGCCTCCCTGTCCATCACCAACTCCCGGAGTCCACCCAAACCCATGTCCATTGTGTCGGTGATGCCGTCCAGCCATCTCATCCTCTGTTGTCCCCTTCTCTTCCTGCCTTCAATCTTTCCCAGCATCAGGGTCTTTTCAAATGAGTGAGCTCTTCGCATCAGGTGGCCAAAGTATTAGAGTTTCAACTTCAACATCAGTCCTTCCAGTGAACACCCAGGACTGATCTCCTTGCAGTCCAAGGGACTCTCAAGAGTCTTCTCCAACATCCCAGCTCAAAAGCATCAATTCTTCGGTGCTCAGCTTTCTTTATAGTCCAACTCTCATAGCCATACATGACTACTGGAAAAACAATAGCCTTAACTAGACGGACCTTTGTTGGCAAAGTAATGTCTCTGCTTTTTAATGTGCTGTCTAGGTTGGTCATAACTTTTATTCTTCACTTATTAAAAAACAAAAAATGATTTAAAAACAGAAAGCAGACACCTTAAATTGAATGGAAGATTTTCTGTGTGCACTTAGTTGAGCTTTGAACAACACAGTTTTGAACTGCTCGAGTATCCATTTATACACGGATTTCTTTTTTTTTCTTCCTATAGTGAATACTGTAGTACTACACCATCCATGTTGGTTGAGCCAGCAAACAAATATACAGAGGGCCTCTGTAAATTGTACATGGATTTTCACCTATGCAAAGGGACAGTGCCTCTAACTCCGCCTGCATTGTTCAGGGGTCAACAGTATTTATTTGCATTTTCTCCAGGGAGAGTTCATAACTTTCAGATTCTTACTGAATGGCTATGTCCCCAATTTCGATCTATTGGGCTTTTACTGTCCTGGCTATTGTTTCCCATCTGCCCATGACTCTCTCTTAATTAGATTAAAGTACACAGATACACATACACATCCCAGAAACACATCACACAGAAGAAGAATGGGGCAAAGAAAATGAGGAAAGAACATGAGATCTAAGTTGGACCAGATCAGTAAAATGAAAGGAATAATCAGGTCTGTCTCCTTTACCAACGACAGGCATTGACTTAATGTGTAATTTTATGACAGTCATAAAATGAGATAATGAAAATGGAGTTTCTCATATTAATTTGCTCGTCTAAAAGCATAGGTGAGTTTAATGGTGTCAGCATTGTTGGGATTATATACATGAAAGCAGATTGCAATAGACTTCACAAATATTAGGTCTTATTAGTTGATGTTTTTTATTTTTTATGTTTTTTGAAGATTTCTTAGGTGATGTTTTCATTATCTTTTCCCAAATCTAATGATTACCTTTCCAAGCTTACTTAAATTTTCTTTTCTGCAGTGACATACAAGATACCAATGCACAGGTGCCACTCCAGACCCATTAAATTAGGATTTTTGAGGCCATGTTTTGCCAGGCATTGTATTTTTTTTTTTAATCTCTCCTTGTTATCCTCCAATTAAAAATAAAAATAATAAAAAGCTCTCCTCCTGCTCTCCTATCATTCTGCAATTTATCCAATGTTGAAAATAAGACAAAAAGATGAGATTAGTTGAACATTATCAAAACAACCCATACACTATGATTTTCATCAGTTGGTGACCTTTTCAGCATCCCTTGTTTATTTCTTTCTCAAATTATATACAAGCATTACTTTTAAGAGGTGCATTCCTATCCTTGCCATACATTTTATACATAATACTAAACCAACACGTTGTTTCTGAATATAAGTACAGTTTCCCTAGGTACCTTGTTTCCAGATTGGTTCCAGAATTCCCGAGGATTTCAAAATTCCTGGATTCTTAAGCCCCTTATATAAAATGTCATAGTATTTGCATATGACCTACGTACACCCTCCCCTAAACTTTAAGTCATCTCTAGATTACTTATATTAATAATGTATAATACAGTATAAATGCTCTGTAAATACTTCAAACATATGTCAAATTCAAAACTTGAACTTTCTGGGATTTTTTTTTTTTCTGAATATTTTCAATCCATGCTGGATGGAGAACCCACAGATAGGGAGAGCCAATTTGTATGCTTACAACCAAGAACAAAGAAAACACATGAACCATTTGAAATGCATAGAAATAGAGATAACATTGTTTTATTTGAACAGGGAGAAAAACAGTGTCTCAGAGATTTTTTCCTTAATCGTTTTTCTTCCTTTTTCCTTCTCTCCTCAGGTTTCCATTATAAACCGTAAAAACCTAGGAATCTGCCTTGAAAACGGACTCACTGTAGCAAAATTACTGGATGATACAGAGCACATTCCACGCTTATTTTTTTCTTCCTCTATTTTGTATTCCTGAGATTTATCCTCAAGTTTTTTGGACCATGAATATTTTTCATTCATTTAAAATATTTTGGTTATTCCTGATCACTTGGGCAGTACAAGAAAATCTAGCTTCTGAATATTGGCCATCTCTATGGAGCATATGCTTCCTGGGTATAGTATCTAAGAGCTCTATAAAGTGCCATTTTCATTAGGTATGGAGTATTGATATTTAATGAATAGGCTTTACTTAGCAGTTAGGATTTTGTGGAGGTAATGACTGAAGTAAAACATAATGTTTGGATGCAATGCAGAATAAAAGAATATAAGAAATAGCTTTTTTGGTGCATTAGTGTATGATATATTAAAAGATAAGAGACTTTTGCTTTTTTTCTGTTTTTTTGCTATTCAGGGAAAGAAAAAATTCACAACCATAAAGTATTTAAAAAGAAAAATAAAAAGGAACAGTTGAAATATGTAACTGACTATAAAGTAGAGGTTTTATGTATCCTTACACACCCTTCTGGGAAAATTTGGCCTAGATGTCGTTCACTAACGCCATCTCTGCTATTGCCTCCACAATAGCAAGAAAGCTAAAGCCTCTGGGCATTGAACCATTTTTTAGTACTTATTGGCAAAAATTTAATTCTAAGAAGTTTTAACTCAAGTCTGCAAGATCAATTAAAGATGAACAATTTTGTATCGCTTCTCTTATTTTACATTTATGTATAAAGCCAAGGGAATTAGAATTGGAAAGATGTTTATGTAAGTAATGATGCTGTCATTTTCTCTGGCGGTAAGATTGAATTTTTCCTCTTGCATATAAAACAGCAGCATTGGTTGGCAACCTCTCAAAAAATTTTTGTGTATCTGTCAATAAGCAGATTAATTGGACTCGAAGTTGATAAAGAAGTTCTTCATCCAATTATTTGGTCCTGCGCATATGTTGGTGACACATGGGCGTTGGATTCCTTTGTGCCAGACCTTAAACCCCTCTTCAGGAAATCTGGAATTTTTGTTAATCTTCTAGCCTCATGGAAATGCTTCTTTTTCCATACCAGTTAGTTAACATAAATATCGAGTCATATTACATATTCAGCATATTTGTACTTGAGAAAAAAGTTTTTAATCCATTCCTTTCTGGCTGGGAACTGCCTTCTGTTTGCCTTATCTTTTGAAATAGTCTTTCTAGTTGGACAATATTCATGAAGTTTTTTAGACTAGTTTCTCAGAGGATTTGGGTTTTTCATTTTGAGGAATAGCTTTAGTTTCATAGTTTTTGGATTGTATGAACTTAAGTAAAGGATACTTAAGAGTTAAATTTTGAGAAAATAATAATCCAGAAATAAAATCCTTAAGGTTGTAGTCATTTTGGAGAAATAGGGAAAGGGAAAAGAACTCTGCATGTCCAGGATGAAATGACTGAGGAAGAAAAATCTTCAGTTAAATAGGCAAGAGGAGACCAACTGGAGGTCCTAGCCTTAAATCAAATTCCAGAAGATGTTTTCAATATCAAAGGTTAGGCCTTTTTATTCATAGTAATGCTATATTTTTCTTTGTCTGCCCTGTGATTTACTTCATGTTTTTAAAAGTTTTTTATAGTAGCTTTAAAGAAAAGATAAACAATGTATTTTTATTTGAAAATCAGGCAAATGGGCAACATCATTTGCCATATTTTTATTTTATAAATGTTTATTTTTCTATCTCATACAATGATCAGTTCTTCTTTTCAAATTCTCCATTTATCCTCTCATGTACTACTTCATGCAATCATATTTATTACTGTAAAATGCTAACTGGGTGTATTTTACTCAAAAAATGTCAGGTCACTTTACACATAACCAGGATATTAGTGTTTTAGCTATGTTAGTAAGTGACCAAAGGTAGTATTTCCCTCATTACACACAATTCAATATCTGTATTGAAAATTCGTTATTTTTTTTAATGTTTTTAAAAGATCAGAGTTTTTAAATATTTTAATTTAATTTTTTCTTTTTTTGTAAAGCAAACAATTTTTAAGGAGTATCAGAGTAATTCTTTTCCTGTGAATAAGAAGACACATCAAACAACCAGCTGAATTCCTCTTATTCTCATTCAAATAGTGTAATTGTTAGTTATTGTTAATTTTGAGACTGTAGAAGCAACTGTGTGTGTCCATGGAATTTTCCAGGCAAGAATACTGAAGTGGGTTGCCATTTCTTACTCCAGGGGATCTTTCCAACCCAGGGATCGAACCTGGGTCTCCTGCATTGCAGGTGGATTCTTTACCACTGCGCCACCTGAGAAGCCCCATTTAGAGGCAACTAGCACTTTAAGAAACTGCCAAACGTCTTCACTATGTTCTCTGCTTTCCACTTGTCATTTTTATATAAATATGGAAGCATTTATTTTATTTCTTTTCCTACTGCTGGAACACACACAGTTTAATTTTTAGATCCATAGTGTATTGTGCTTTAATGTGATGTAATCATTCTGGCCTTGGAAAATCTTCCTGTTTCTATACCTCTGTTCTCCCAGGGGCCAGACCCCATTAACATCAGTGTTACTGAATGAGCACAGTGTGCTGTGGAGCCTTATCATGAGGCTGCTGGACATGGACACCCCATCACCCCAACCTAACTTTTTGTAAGTCATCATCTGGAAGCAAGGTTAGAAAAGGGTCGGTTTCAATGTTCTGAGTTGAAAAAAAATGTGACTGTATTGTCAAATTGTTGTTAGACATAATTTTATTGGGCGACGGGACAGTTGCTTCACATGCTTTAAAATGACATTGAGATTTTTAGAAGGTGACTTTGCACAGTGACTTAATATTTATCAAGTGAATTTACAATAACCAGCACCAGACGAACTGCAGAAAAGACTTCATGGGTTTGGATCATAGGGAAACATCTGAAGTAGAAAAGATACAGATAGATGCTCCCAAGAGGAAAACCTTTCTAGAATAGCAGTGGCCACTTGGATCTAGATCAACATATTCCAAAAAGCATGACCTTGGGCCTTGTGCTCCACTGAACTCGCTTGAGAAAATTAGGAACCAAACCTGTTTTCCCCTATTTTTGCGTGGCCTGCAGCAGAACTGGACGGTGAATAAATCCATTGCTGACTTTGTCCATACCCTTTGCACAGTGTCGGGACTTTTCGGTATAAAACTAACATTTAACTGATAATTACTTTTCTTTAATGCTGTCAGATATTCTCCGAATTTTGTCTTGTGCCAAATTGCTCTTTAGAAACCCCTGGTATAATATGGTGCATTTGGTTTACCACATGAGTGGTTAACATTTTCGGGCCTTGAATTTTAGTGAGTGTTGCCTTTATATAAAAATCACTTTGGGGGAGATTATTCATTTATTCAGTGTTGATTTTCTTGAAAGGTAACTGGTGATTGTAATGTCCTCAGCCTGTTAAAGGCAAGAGACTGCCATGTAAGCAGCTTTCTGAAGAACTGAGAACAAAACAGAACTTGCTCTCAAAGGCTTGTTTCCCTTTGGTTTGTGTTGGGGACTTCATTGCAGAAAGGAAACCCTTCAGGTAGATTTCACTGTTACATAGTGTGTCATATTCTGATAACATCAGTTTTTTAGAACCAAACATACAAAAATCAAAACCTGCTGCTTGAGCAAAAAGAAAAAAAAAACATTTTAGTAATACCTTTTCTACTGCTTACAGCTCAGAGTCAGAGGAGTGATTAGATAAAGTGATCCCACTTTTCCTTCTGTCTGGTGGTGCGTGTGTCTTAAAGCCGTAACTGCTGGTCTTAGTGGTGATAGGATCCCTTTCCTCCCTCGTCTGTCGTAGGTCAGCTGGGCAGGGAGAAGCACACCAGAGACTGTCCTGGTGGTGCTGTGCGGGCGCAGTGTCACCCGGGGTTCTCCAGGAAGAGTCTCTGACGTCCCTGGTGGTACATAAGATTATCAAAGGGAGCAGCTGGGGCTGCTGTTGCCCCTCTGTTCAACTCTCATTAGAAGTGGTAGATTTATTTCTAGAGAAGTCAAGAACGGAAGGGTAAAGAAGGAAACCCTCACTTGTACAGAGTCATTTCTCTTATGAGACAGCACTTAGGTCAGCAACGTCTGTGAGGAGCAGCATTGCCTTAAATTAGTTTGATGCTGACCAAGGTCAGTGTACTGTATTTCCTATAGGTGAGTGACTGCCACCTCTCCATTGAGGTGTCAGGTTCACAGGTGAGCCCCAAACTTCCTTGTCATCAGACGTTTTGGACTTCCTCCCACCGAGCTGTGGGTGACGTGCACACTGATAGGCGTGTCATTTCATTTCAAATTGCCTCTCAGTCTGTGAATGAGCAGTGGCATGATCAGGAATACTGGTGACTGGAGAGTGAGAATTTCCTGAGCATATTCTTCAGGTGATCACTTCCTGAATAGTTGAGAGTTGACTGTCTTCATTTCCTATGGTGTTTGTTTAGAAGATGTTTCCAAAGGTTCTGTTATGCAGTGAAGTCAGTTATTCTGTAAAAATTTTGCTAACACTCTTATGTATTGAAATGCATACATATGTTAACAAGAAAGGAGAAAAAACAAACAGAATAGAGACATTTACTCAAATGGGAGATTTGTTGATGTAAAAAGTGTTTCTATTTTATTACTTTCAAGAGAAAATCAGAAAATCCCTGCTAGGGTAGGGAAGACACCAGAGTGTTTTTTTAGGCTTGCATTTGATGCCACAGAGTAATACAGTGTCATCTAAGTAATCATGTTGATTCGTGGAAATGTCTGGTCCTAAAGATCACTCTTTCTGCCCTTAAATATTTGTGAACACTGCCTAGAAATATGTTCCTAATAGATTTAAATGTTTTTGTGTATTCTCAGCAAACTAGAAAATGTTTCACTTTTGAATAAATGTGTATAGCCTAAGGAGCTGGCACTGCTGATTTCAGCATTTCAGATAAGGACAGAATTAATTGTGTAACTTAGTGCCCTGTGACTCATTGCTGAGGTTCATATAGAAAGAATGGAAGAATTGAAAGACAGGGTCTGAGTGACATTTCTTTCACAGAAGAGCAAGGATTGAGGACAGCAAAGAGAAAGGTGAGAGAATATGCTGTTACACCTCATATGCTTGGGAGAAGCTTTTGTTGCCCTGAGTTTTGGACCATAACTGCTAAAATAGTTTCTAGCTGTTAAATATAATGGGAAGGTTTTTGATGTTAGAATTTTTTAAATTTCTCATTGAATTAGCTGCTGGAATCCTTGTAGGCTATAACTTCAGGTTTGCCATCAACTGAAAGCCAAATGCCATTTCCCAGCCATAGCTGTATTTTCCACCTGCCTCTTAAAAGCAAGGTAGTATTTGTTCATGAAGTATTATGAGATGATAGGGTATAAAAATGATATTCCAAAGTGAGAATTCTCTGTAAATGCGGTAGTCCTTAAGAAGACTCCATCCCAACACACTGTTGTATCCTGAGAGGTGCTGAATTATAAAGTACAGGAGTTTTTCATATGAGTCAAGTTGCTCAGGAAATTTGAGGTGTGCTGTCATTTGTCTCAAAATTTGGAAAAGTAGGCTCTTGAGAGAAAGAGATTAATAACTGCACAGTGCCCAAAAGGTTTTGGATGCTTTGGTAAAAAAGCCCTTTGACATTCAGAATGTGGATGTTTAAACAAGTGAGATGTTATCCCAAGCACTTATCAGTTTGTAGCCAAGCCCTAGGGGAAAGGCAGCTTTGACATAGTTATTTCACAGAATTGAACAGAACCTTAGTGGAATAGAGTTCCTGGCCTCAGTTCAGAAAAAGAGGAGGCCACCTCATATCACATGCCTGTCTAGAGATGAACAAAACTGAGAGACACTGTGGATGCCTTAAAGGTGACTGATACTGGGTGCTGGCAGGTATGTGTGCATCCTTCTGGACGAGGCTTATGGAAACAGACTGTCTCAATTCACCTTCATACAGCACACATTCCTGCTCATGACCTCTGGAGAAAGTGAGAAGCGTGGTGCTGGAGACGTTCTTGTGTCTCGGGCGGCTGAAGTGGTGGTCTCTCCAGTGCTCAGGCCTCCCTTCAGTGCCACTTTACGTCTCCATCTGTCCATCTATCCAAGCTTGTGTTTCAGTGCTTCATGTTTTACACCTCGCATTCCATTTGATTCCTTTAACGTCGGGTTTAACATTGATATTATGAATAATTTTTAAACCAAAGTATTGTATAAGTCTGTGTGCTTGTTTTCCTGAATGGTTGGAGGCAAACACCAACCTTGTCATTTTCTCTTAATAAAGTCATTCATTTGTGCATCAGTGGTCTCTGTCTCATGTTTTCTTTACTGTACTCAAGGACTTGGGGAGTTCTGGGAACATTCATTTATTTTTTCTTTATAAAGTTTCTTTAACTTTATAAAGTTAGCCCTAAAATGTCATTTAATAACAGTAGCTTTTTCTCTTACACTGGTTACTGTAACCGTATATAACATTATACTGATGCCTGTGCGCTGGGCTTAGTCACTCAGTTGTGTCCGATTCTGTGTGACCCCATGGTCTGTAGCCTGCCAGGATCGTCTGTCCATGGGGATTCTGCAGGCAAGTATACTGGATACTAGAGTGGGTTGCCATGTCCTTCTCCAGGGGATCTTTCCAACCCTGGGATCAAACCCAGGTCTCCCACATTGCAGGCAGATTCTTTACCGTCTGTGCCAGGGAAGCCCAAGAATACTGGAGAGGGTAGGCTGCCCCTTCTCCAGGGGATCTTCCTGACCCAGGAATTGAACTGGGGCCTCCCGCATTGCAGGCAGACTCTTTACCAGCTGAGCTACCAGGGAAGCATATATTGATGCCTAGTACATTAACTCAATGTATTCAACTCAATGTACTCAGCAAGTATTCCCAAATCTAAATCCATTAGAAAAATGGCTTTGTTTTGTGTATGGTGGTTGATAGCTTGGTTGATTTATTTGAGAGAAAAACAGATGCATGAATGTTCACACAATACAAATGATTATACTCCATGAGGCCAAAAACAGTCTGCACCACACATATATTCCATGGATGTTGAAAATAGGCATCAATAATAACTACCATTTATTGAACATTTTAGCTTTATGAGGCATGTTTCTTTATCTAATATTGTTTGCTAGACGAGCCGTGATGTAGAAACTGATTCTGCAGAAATTCAGCTGGTTACTTAAAGCTAAGACACAATTTTCAATGACTATTAAACTGATTTAAGAGAGAGAGCTATTTAAGTTTCCCTGGCCAGAACCTAGACTTCACTTTCTTTTTTGGCAAATGTTGCAGGGAGTGTAAGTGATCTCCATTATGTATTTATACTACTGTGAAAATGTGCTAAGGAAACCCAATCCAAAATTGGAGTTGGGAAGCCACGAGAGGAGGGCTCTCACACGTCCCACGCGTTGCTGCTCGTGTAATTTAGCAGGAAGAAGGAAGATTTCCTCTCTCACTTGGCAACTCTTAAGCTGCCCTATGCTTCAGCCAATGAGAAGACACCACCACTTTGAAATCTCATTCTCCTCAAACAAACTTTCGTTTGAAACAGCCCTTCACTTTGTTCTGCTGACTTGCTTATGTTTCAACATAGCTTACTTGTCCCAAATTGCAAGTCCTTTTCCCAAATACACTCATTTTTGCCAAAGCAAAATTGCTCTTTGCTCTGTTTTAACACTGTGTCAGTGCCCGACGCCCAAGGAGCACCAGTGATATGCAGACATTACTCTTCATTTTTTAAGTTAAAGAAATTCAGTGTGCTGATTCAGCCTTCAGTTTCTAAAGAATGGATGAAGCTTGGTAGAGATAAAAGTTTGCACACCTAGAAGACAATTAAAACTTTAAGTATGTAATTAAGGTAACTTCCTGTAATCTGCAGCAGGAGGTACCCAGTATTCTTGGCTAGGTCTCGTGCATGTGCCTGGGTCTGAGTATTAGGCTCTGGCCAAGTGGTGTGGAGAGGAAGCGCACGAGACACCCCCTCCTTTAAAGGCATCCAGAAGAACCACAACCACCTCCTACACTCTGGAAATTTGGAGACATCTCTGAGAGGACTTTGGGCTACGCCATGTTAGGGTAGGGATTTGAAAAATCTCACCCACATATCAAGAGGCAGAAAGATCACGTTTCCTCCCTGTTATATCTGAGTCACATTCTTAAACAAACATGAACCGAACACTGCAGCAAATCCATGGCTAAAGAAATCAACAGGAGTAAGGAGACCTGGGTCCTAGTCCTGGCTTTGCTGTGGAACTTGGCTCAGGGCCTCGGGACACCACTTAATCTTTCTACTGATAAACTTGTTGCAGTGAGGGTTGGTAATCTGTAAGCACTCCTTCAGTTGTAACATTCTAGAATCCTGTTAAGATGTGTCAGGTTCCTTTAAGATGCTCCGGAAAGAGAAGAATCTCATGTGCTACTGGGGGCCTGGAGAACCACAAACTTCCTATGCATTATTTGAAAGGCCTCATTTCTGACCTTGTATCCTTTTTTAAAAAAAAACTGCTTAGTTTTGACAAATATTACATATGTGTAAGATGTACATATACACTGTGAAATGATTATCACAATCAAACTAGCATAACCATCACCTCTCATAGTTAACTCTGCGTATGTGTGTTGAGAACACTTGGGATCTACTCTTACAGCAAATCTCAGTATGGAGGTTCCTTACAAAATTAAAAATAGAATAACTTGTTCAGTCACTAAGTGGTGTCCGACTGTTTGCAACCCCATAGACTACACCACGCCAGGCTCCCCTGTCCTCCACTATCTCCCAGAGTTTGCTCAGATTCATGTTCATTGAGTTAGTGATGCTATCTAATCATCTCATCCTCTGATGTCTTCTGCCCTCAGTCTTTCCCAGCATCAGGGTCTTTTCTGATGAGTCAGCTCTTCACATAAGGTGGCCAAAGTATTGGAGCTTCAGCTTCAGCATTAGTCCCTCCAATGAATATTCAAAGTTGATTTCTTTTAGGATTGACTGGTTTGATCTCCTTGTAGTCGAAGGGACTCTCAAGAGTCTTCTCCAACACCACAATTCAAAAGCACCAATTCTTCAGTGCTCAGCTTTCTTTATGGTCTAACTCTCACATACAGTACATAACTATTGGAAAAACCATAGCTCTGACTATACAGGCCTTTGTCAGTAAAATAATATCTGCTTTTTAATACACTGTCTTGGTTTGTCAGGCAATGGTTTTTCCAGTAGTCATGTATGGATGTGAGAGTTGGACTGTGAAGAAAGCTGAGCGCCGAAGAATTGATGCTTTTGAACTATGGTGTTGGAGAAGACTCTTGAAAGTCCCTTGGACTGCAAGGAGATCCAACCAGTCCATTCTAAAGATCAGTCCTGGGTGTTCTTTGGAAGGACTGATGCTAAAGCTGAAACTCCAGTACTTTAGCCATCTCATGTGAAGAGCTGACTCATTGCAAAAGACTCTGATGCTGGGAGGGATTGGGGGCAGGAGGAGAAAAGGATGACAGAGGATGAGATGGCTGGATGGCATTACCGACTTGATGGACATGAGTTTGAGTGAACTCTGGGAGTTGGTGATGGACAGGGAGGCCTGGCGTGCTGCAGTTCATTGGGTCTCAAAGAGTCGGACACGACTGAGTGACTGAACTGAACTGAGCTGGTTTTCCTAGCTTAGGAAGCTGTCAAGGAAATTAAGGTTGTGTCAATATATCCCCAGTCAGCCAAAGAGAGGATAATTGTGCATCAACAGGGATAATAACTGAAATGGATAGAAACATATCAAATATATTTAAACCAATGATTTAAAATGATTTTTTCTGCTTAAAACGACCCACACTGATCACCTGTGGCAGATGCTGTGGTGGTTTTTGTTCAGCTGCCACGTCATGTCCTACTCTTGCGATCCCATGGACTGTAGCCTGCCAGGCTCCTCAGATGCTGTGGGTCAGTTCGTCATTTTGAAAACTAGTGAATAAGAGGAATAATCAAGGATTTATTCTGCCAATTTTTTAAAAAAAATTAAGATCTATACCTTATTGGTGAATAAATGAGTTGTTGATTATGATAAATTTCCCTTTATAGAACATTTTAACTATTAGTCAAATTTTTAAAAATGACAGAATGATATTATAATCATTTTGCAACCCTCAAAGAATTAATAGATCTACACAATGATCACCAACATTCGGTATTTTAAAAAGAGGGAAAATTAGGTATTATATACTTCCAAATGAAAATAACAACATTATCAACAAAATTACCAAGTTTCTGTGTTTATCCACTAATATATAGGAAGTATAAGGCATTGAGGACCATTTTAAATAGCAACATAAAATTGAACTGCAAAATTCAGACTGATAAACTTTATCAAACAAATAGCAAAAATTCTTCAAAATAAAATATACTTGTGAGGACAGTGGAGAACTGGGAGGGTATAAGATATAAGCAATACTTCAGTTGAAAATAGACTGAAATCTATAAGGTGATATGGGAAATGTGAACACTGACGGCATATTTGTTGATATTAGGAATTTAGTATTAATTTTTTTGGTCTGATAATAATATTGGGGTTGTGTTATAAACAAAAGAGATCTTTTATTTCAGAGATACACACTGAAATATTTACAGATGATATGGTGTCAGGGGATAGGATATAAATGAGGTATAAAAAAGAAATGATTGGCCACATATCAATAATTGAGAATGGGTAAATCAGGTTTATTATGTTATTTTCTCTATTTTTGCATTTCTTTTTCTTGGGGATGGTCTTGACCACTGCCTCCTGTACAATAAAGGACAAAAATGGTATGGACCTAACAGAAGCAGAAGATATTAAGAGGAGTTGGCAAGAATACACAGAAGAACTATACAAAGAAGAGCTTAATAACTCAGATAACCACGATGCTATGATCACTCACCTAGAGCCAGNTCCTGTACAATAAAGGACAGAAATGGTATGGACCTAACAGAAGCAGAAGATATTAAGAGGAGTTGGCAAGAATACACAGAAGAACTATACAAAGAAGAGCTTAATAACTCAGATAACCACGATGCTATGATCACTCACCTAGAGCCAGACATCCTGGAATGTGAACTCAAGTGGGCCTTAGGAAGCATCACTACGAACAAAGCTAGTGGAGATGATGGAATTCCAGTTGAGTTATTTCAAATCCTAAAATATGATGCTGTGAAAGTGCTGCACTCAATACCAGCAAATTTAGAAAACTCAGCAGTGGACACAGTACTGGAAAAGGTCAGTTTTCATTCCAATCCCAAAGAAAGGCAATGCCAAAGATTGCTCAAACTGCTGCACAATTGTACTCATCTCACATGCTACCAAAGTAATGCTCAAAATTCTCCAAGCCAGGCTTCAACAGTACATGAACCATGAACTTCCATATGCTCAAGCTGGATTTAGAAAAGAGAGAAACCACAGATCAAATTGCCAATATCTGTTGGATTATCAAGAAAGCAAGAGAGTTCCAGAAAAACCTACTTCTGCTTTATTGACTGCCAAAACCTTTGACTGTGTGGATCACAACAAACTGTGGAACATTCTGGAAGAGATGGGAATACCAGACCATCTGACCTGCCTCTTGAGAAATCTGTATGCAGGTCAAGAAGCAACAGTTAGAACCGGACATGGAACAATGGACTGGTTCCAAATTGGAAAGGAGTACCTCAAGGCTGTTTATTGTCACCCTGCTTATTTAACTTATATGCAGAATACATCATGCAAAATGCCAGACTGGATGAAGCAGAAGCGTGAATCAAGATTACTGGGAGAAATATCAATAACCTCAGATATGCAGATGACACCACCCTTACAGTGAAGAAGAACTAAAGAGCCTCTTGATGAAAGTGAAAGAGGAGAGGGAAAAAGTTGGCTTAGAATTCAGCATTCAAAAAACGAAGATCATAGCATCTGGAAATTCAACATTCAAAAAATGAAGGTCATGGCATCTGGTCCTGTCACTTCATGGCAAATAGATGGAGAAACAATGGAAACAGTGAGATACATTATTTTGGGGGGCTCCAAAATCACTGCAGATGATGACTGCAGCCATGAAATTAAAAGGTGCTTGCTCCTTGGAAGAAAAGCTATGACCAACTAGACAGCATAATAAAGAGAAGAGATATTACTTTGCTGACAAAGGCCTATCTAGTCAAAGCTATGGTTTTTCCAGTAGTCATGTATGGATGTGAGAGTTGAACTATAAAGAATGCTAGCACTGAGAATTGATGCTTTTGAGGTGTGGTGTTGGAGAAGACTCTTGAGAGTCCCTTGGACTGCAAGGAGATCCAACCAGTCCATCCTAAAGGAAATCAGTCCTGAATATTCATTGGAAGGACTGATGTTGAAGCTGAAACTTCAATACTTTGGCCACCTGATGTGAAGAACTGACTCACTGGAAAAGACCCTGATCCTGGGAAAGATTGAAGACAGGAGGGGACAACAGAGGATGAGATGGTTGGATGGTATCACCAACTCAATAGATGTGAGTTTGAGCAAGCTCCAAGAGTTGCTGATGAACAAGACAGCCTGGCATGCTGCAGTCCATGGGGTCACTAAGAGTCAGACACAACTGAGCGACTGAACTGAACTCGCTCTATTTTTATATGTGTTTGAAAATGTCCATAATAAGGGACACTAGTGGTAAGGAACCCACCTGCCAATTTAGGAGACAAGAGACAGAGGTTCAATCCCTGGGTCAGGAAGATCCTCTGGAGGAGGGGAAGGCAACCCATCCCAGTTTTCTTGCCTGGAGAATCTCGTGGACAGAGGAGGTTGTGCCAGTTAATAGTCCATAGAGTCGCAAAGAGTTGGACATGACTGCAGCAACTCAGCACACATCAGTGTCCATAATAAAGTTTTTTAAATGACAAGGAAATAAGTTTTGCAACAAAAACTATGAAAAGCTACAGTAAAGATGTATACATGCTGCAGGCAAAAGCAAAAAGATCTTGGGTGAAAAGTCAGAAATACAGAAAGGAATAAACATAAATGAAAAGTATATATTTGTTGTAAATATAAGTGAATAATGATCATCTAAAACAATGGTAAGGTATCTTGGTGGTTTAAAACATAAATATACAAAAATTGTATATGAATTATAAAAATGTAAATGGAATTAAAGTGCCATAAAGCAATATTTCTCAAACTTTCAACATATGAATCACCTAGGGATCTTGTTAAATCTTTTGATTTTAATCAAAAGGTCTAGAGTGGGACTGGAGATTTTGAATTTTAACAACCTCCCAGGTTATATTTATGCTGCTGGTCCCAGAACATACTGAGTAGCAAGGTAAAGTTTCTGCAATATTGTGGAAGAGTAAAAATGCTAACTTTTATTAGACTTTGGTATGTCAAATATGCTTGTTGTAATCTTTATTACAACAACAAAAAGTAGTAAGAATGTAAGACTACTAAGATAGAGAAAATACTGAAGGAAATGGAAAAATAAAATATAATCAATCTAAAAGGAACATGGGAAAAGTGAAATAATTAGAAAGCCAGCAGTTAGATGGTAAATTCAAACCAAAACATTTCAGTTAAGTGTTTGTGAACTAAATGTTCCAGGGGAAATCCAAATTTATGCTGCTTATAAGAGAAATATTTAAAATATGTGATTCAGAAAGATTGAAAGTAAAAAGAAAAAAAAAGATGTTCCATGAAAACACTAACCAAAAGAAAGCTGTGATAAATTTCAGAAAAAGCAAACTTTAGTAAAAATATTACTAGCAAAAAAGAGGAACATTTTGTAAATTTGCAAACTTCACTTTACCGGGATGATTTTGACAAAATGATCAGTGAAATTTTCTAACAGTTAAAGCTGTTAGGCTGCCTCAGGAATAGGAAGTTATCTACCAAGTTATGCTCCAACCCCAATGAAATTACTTTCTCCAAACATGCAGGCTGTTTTATAATTCTATTTTAGATGTAAACAGAATCTTTCTAATACAAACAATTTCTCAAGGTGAAATAGACTACACGGAGAAACAGTGATTTCTAACCAAATACAACCCTGGCTAGGACTACATCTTATTCTTGCCTAGCACAGTATCTGACATATAGTAGGAACTCAGTGTAGAAGTTTTCATGGTGAATTGATCGATGGAAAGAAGACTCATAAAGGCCCTCTCCAACTTTGACATTCTTGGGATCCTCATAACTATGCAGAGTGTTAAAAAAGTATTAAAGACAATTTAGGTGATACAAATGAACTAAGCAGACATCCGATGAAGCAGAGTCTTCTTTTGGAGAACTGTAAAATGGGGTGAAGAATAAAAGAACAGGGGGAACAATGCCAGCATCGTGGCAGATTTCCTTTGTCCCTTTCAATCTACAACCAATATAGCAACCACAGCCCAGCAAAGATTCCTCTACCCACCATACCAGGATGCTAGAGAAGTCCACACATCTGTACATCCAAAGGTGGGTGGAACAGAGGCGATAAAGCCAGGGGAACGCTGGAGGCTGTGCCTGTAGTCTGGTCCCCTGGACATGGCAGATGAGCCTGCAGCCCCGCAGAACCCAGGGTCAGCAAGAGGAGTGGAGTATAGGACTCCAGCCCCCCAGCCGTAGTGGGGCCTGTGGCCACAGGTAACTGAAAAGCAGAGGTGGGTGTTAGTCGCTCAGTCCTGTCCAACTCTGTGACCCAATGGAGTACCGTCCACCAGGCTCCTCTGTCCATGGGGATGCTCCAGGCAATAATACTGGAGTGGGTTGCCATTCCCTTCTCCAGGGAACTTTCCAGACCCAGGGATCAAACTTGGGTTCCCACATGACAGGCAGATTCTTTACCATCTGAGCCACCAGGGAAACCCAACTGAACAGTGGAGGTAGTGGCATCTGACACCACATCTTTTCATCTGTGGAGGTGCCCACAGATTCGGCCCCCCGACTGTGGCCTGCAGTGGTGGCACCTGGGAAGCTGACAGCACTGGACAAGGCAGACCTTGGCTCCCTGTCTTCCCATTTCTCTCCCCCTGTGGCAGCAGGAACTGAAACTAAAAAGATCTTTAATGCTGTGGAAGTGCTCACCACCTGAGTGCTCCAGGCGAAGTGCCAGCATCCCCAAAGTCACGAGCAGTGCTAATCAAAGCACTTGACCAAACCTCTTACAGAGGCGGTGGAGGGAGATGCAACCAGAAACAGCTCAGAGAAGAGAAAACAAATGCAGTGCTACAGTGCCACTTACTGGGAAATAAAAGAAAGCCCTCTCATTCCCAACCCATTGACTCGAGAATCAAGTTAGGAAAAAGAGAAAGCTTTATCTCAAGTAGAAATGCTACTTCAGTAGTATTTAGTGCTTTCACTACTTTAAATGCACCAACCAGCAAAAGAACAACTCATAAAACACCATGAAGGACCACAAAAACGTTGTATCACAAGAAGAAAATGACAGTTCTTCAGAATTCAAACTTAAAGTCACAAAATATTAGAATCTTCAGTTCAGTCGCTCAGTCGTGTCCGACTCTGCGACCCCATGAATCGCAGCACGCCAGGCCTCCCTGTCCATCACCATCTCCCGGAGTTCACTCAGACTCACGTTCATCGAGTCCGTGATGCCATCCAGCCATCTCATCCTGGGTC
>SJYQ01104741.1:789620-818128 GCA_006410935.1 Redunca redunca
GCATCATTCCTTCCAAAGAAATCCCAGGGCTGATCTCCTTCAGAAGGGACTGGTTGGATCTCCTTGCAGTCCAAGGGACTCTCAAGAGTCTTCTCCAACACCACAGTTCAAAAGCATCAAATCTTCAGCACTCAGCTTTCTTCACAGTCCAACTCTCACATCCATACATGACCACAGGAAAAACCATAGCCTTGACTAGACGGACCTTAGTCGGCAAAGTAATGTCTCTGCTTTAGAATTCAAAAGTAGCTGTCATGAAGAACCTGAACAAGCTGCAAGGAAACTCAGGAAAGCAATTTAATGAGCTCAGGGATAAAATTAATGAACAAGATTAATTGATGAAAAAATTAATTTCCTTACCAAAGAAATTAAAATTCTGAAAAAAGAACCAAACAAATTCTGAAGCTGAGAAGCTTAATAAATGAGATGAAGAATTCATTTAAAAGCATTGCTAATTGAGCAGGGGATTTGGAAGATGGACATAGTGAGCTTGAAATAGAAATGCTACAGGTAGAAGGGAAATGACAATTAAGGTGTAAAAACGTGAGGAAATTTTCTAAGAACGATCAACTCGTTTAGAAAGGGCGACACTAGGGTAATGGGTATCCCAGAAGGAAGAGAGAGCAGAGAGCTTATTGGACTAAATAAAGCTGAGAACTTCCAAAAACGTAATATTTTACCCTTAATTTTTCCGATAATAAGTTCTGGATTATGGTGTGTATTTTATACTCAAAATCTGTCAATCCATACATTTCAAGTATAGGAATCGGACTTGGCTAGTGGCTCCTCCAACAAACAGCCAGGTCTATTACATAACATCAGTTCAAGCGGAGACTAGGAGAGTCCCATTTTAACATGTTAACTAGCTCTTATACAGCAATGGAAGTGAAGGCATTTCGTAAATTATAAAGTGATTGATCAATAACAAATGGTGTTTTCTAACCTTCAGTTCAGTCGCTAAGTCCTGTCTGACTCTTTGTGACCCCATGGACTGTGCAGCACGCCAGGCCTCCCTGTCCATCACCAACTCCCGGAGTTTACCCAAACTCATGTCCATTGAGTCCATGATGCCATCCAACCACCTCATCTCAGCTATTTTTGAATTCTAACCTTCCCCTAACTAAATTCCATGAATTTGCCTGTTGTACCCATATATTACCAGCAGAGGGCGCTCGGAGCTGACAAGTCGTCTTTCACTTGGAAGTACTAGAGACATACTGACTGGATTGGCTGGATATAAAAACCAATACAGTGGTTCAGTTAGGGAAAATCATACTCTTACAAAACAAATACCTTATGAAACTATTAGGTGCTAATTACAGAAATTTTTATAATTGTGATAAGTAGAATTTACATCAATTAATGCATCACCCCCATAGTCCCACTGAAACACAAATACTTTTTACTATGAATGAAAGTTCCAGGCTCTTTCCTGCACATAGAATTTAACTCCATGTAGTCATGGTTACATTAAGGGGAATGTGGGCTCGGAGAGATCTGGGCATGTTTCAAAGCTGATGAGACTGATCAACCATGATGAAAATAATTATTCAGAACTTGCACTATTAACAGAGAAATTCCACTACTCATAGAATAAATTTCTGATATGGTGAGGAACCAGAGACACATAGTCATATATACATATATATGTATATATTTAAGTATTTGGCCATCAGTTCAGTTCAGTTCAGTCACTCAGTCATGTCTGACTCTTTGCGACACAATGAATTGCAGCACGCCAGGCCTCCCTGTCCATCACCAACTCCTGGAGTTCACTCAAACACGTCCATCGAGTTGGTGATGCCATCCAGCCATCTCATCCCCTGTCGTCCCCTTCTCCTCCTGCCCCCAATCCCTCCCACCATCAAAGTACCTTCCAATGAGTCAAATCTTCGCATGAGGTGGCCAAAGCCCCAAAGTTTCAGCTTCACCATCAGCCCTTCCAATGAACACCCAGGACTGATTTCCTTCAGGATGGACTGGTTGGATCTCCTTGCAGTCCAAGGGACTCTCAAGAGTCTTCTCCAACACCACAGTTCAAAAGCATCAGTTCTTTGGCGTTCAGCCTTCTTCACAGTCCAACTCTCACATCCATACATGACCACTTGAAAAACCATAGCCTTGACTAGATGGACCTTTGTTGGCAAAGTAATGTCTCTGCTTTTCAATATGCTGTCTAGGTTGGTCATAACTTTGCTTCCAAGGAGTAAGCGTCTTTTAATTTCATGGCTGCAATCACCATCTGAAGTGATTTTGGAGTCCAAAACACAAAGTCTGACACTGTTTCCACTGTTTCCCCATCTGTTTCCCATGGCTATAGTTTGGGGTCAAGGACATTGAACCCTTAGTGGTCTAACATCATTTATGTGGACCTTGACTCACAGAACATGACAGAAGTTTTCGTCATGGAAGTTTGCATTGATGGCAAAAGAAACAGATCTGGGAAGGGCAAAAAATGTATGATGCTGATCTTGAAGGCAATCCTTGAGTAACCAGAAATTTGTGTCAATTTCTAGGCATAGAATTTGGTAATGAAACAAATGCTCCTAGAGCAAAATGAGAAAAAATATTCTTTCAAGGTAATAAATTTGAACTGTTTTCAGGCCTCGCATCACAGGATTTAAACATTAGATAGATTTGGTTTAGAAGTAAGTTTTTGACTCTCTTGCTGGTTATGTGACTTGAACAAATTAAATATTAACTCTGAAACTTAGTTTCCCTACCTAAAAATGGGGATAATAAAATCTACTTCAAAAATTAACAATGCCTTTTTCATAGAAAATATTCAATGAATGATAGCTGTGATCAAAACTAAGGGAAAAAAACTTAGACATATTTATTGATGAAAGCCAGAACATATTCAAACTGGAAGGATGTTCTGAGTTCATCAATAATAAATTCAATCATGGGCAAGGAAAAACAGAAAGAAGCCAGGAGATGTTCAAGATCAAACTGCAGGGTTATCAAGATCTCTAACTTTTTGTTAAAATCTGTAAGTTCCTCCCCTCTCTCTGCTCCCCTCTCCTCGTCTTCTCTTCTCTCCCTTCCCCTTCTGTCTTCTCTCTTCTCTTTTTCTTTCCTCTTGACAGCTGTAAGAGTTAAGCGTTTTTTCTTTCTGTAGCATAAATCGGTTTTCCTTATTTCCAGTCATTTGACCTTATGCCCTCCAGCAGTTTTGCTTTCTCTTCTCATGACAGTTCCTCAGACATTTGGAGTCAGTGAATGTCTGCCTGTAGTCATCCCTGGGTCTTCAGTGTCCTTTTGTGACACAGACCAGGGCCTTGGCACTACTGATCACCTCTGTGCCTGTCTTAGTCTATCTCTGTCCCTCACCTCCCAGCTGACTCCCACAGCGCTGAGTAGGGCCACTATCTTAAGTATGGACACAGTTCATGCAGTTAAGGCCCATGTGCATGCATGCTCAGTTGCTTCAGTCGTGTTCAACTCTGCGACGCTATGGACTGTAGCCCACCAGGCTCCTCTGTCCGTGGGATTCTCCAGGCAGAATACTGGAGTGGGTTGCCATGCCCTCCTCCAGGGATCCTCTTGACCCCAGGATCAAACCCAAGTCTCTTAATATCTCCTGCATTAGCAGACAAGTTCTTTACACTATTGCCACCTAGGAAGGCCAAAAAACTGGGGAGCTGGCTGACCGAGAAGATGGCAGGTTAGAGCCTCCAAATATAAAGCCCACACTGATTTTTTTTAATATAAATTTATTTATTTTAATTGGAGGTTAATTACTATACAATATTGTATTGGTTTTGCCATACTATTTTTATGGACTTCCCCAGAAGGGCAGATGGATTTTTTTCCAAAAAAGGGCAGGGCTTGCTCATTTTGCAGATCTGCCTATCATTTACCTTTGATGGTGTTTTGGGCATTCTGATTCTGGAAAAATGGATTTATGTGCAGATTTGAAGAACACTGGCTAAGGCTTGGATGATTGGCAGATGCTCCATTTAGAAGCCTGGAAATTGTCTTTCACAGTTAGAGCCCCTGAGCCTTGCCACAGGAAGGTGGAGAGAAGGAGGCTATAGACAGCCTCTGGCAACGTGCTTCTTCTTCCTTAGAGATGAACCAGAGACAAGGGGCATGTGAGCTCCAGGGTTTGTGCCAACACTGGCCCTGCCAATCTTTTCTCATCAAAAGCAAAATAATTGTTCCTTTTTGAGAAGGATTGTTTTTATTTTTTCAATTGTACCCTTTCTACTATGAATTTAAGTGTTCTTTAATTTACAAGATGGTTGTGATGGGAAGTATAATTCTTTTATTCGCTTACTTGGAAAAATAAAATTTGGCCAACTGTTGACCTATCAAATTAGAGAGTATTTGTTTCTAATTTACTTGCATACATTAAAAAATATTTTTAGATACATTAAATAATGTTTTCATTTTGTAGAGAAGGGAAAAAATTTCCTTTACCCTCTTAGGTTTCTTGGCAGGGTCTGAAAATTAAACTGACAAGGATTTAACAAGAGAAAAACAATTTTCACATGTCCATGGGAAGTTTTATAAGAGAAGGAAGACCTGAAGAAATGACCAAATCAGGAGGCTTTTATGCCTTTAAGACAAAGAAACAATGTTGTTGTTTAGTCACTAAGTTGTGTCTGCCTCTTTGTGACCCTATGGACCGTAGCCTGCCAAGCTCCTCTGTCCATGGAATTTCCCAGGCAAGAATACTGGAGTGGGTTGCCATTTCCTTCTCTAGGCGACCTTCCTGACCCAGGGATCGAACCCAGGCATCCTGCATGGGTGGCAGATTCTTTATCACTGAGCCACCAAGGAAGGGCAAAGAAACAATAAATCCATGAAAAAATGGCAAGATGGCAAAGTGTTTGAACTTGAAGTTCTAAATGGTGAAGAAGTAACTGGGAAGACAAAGGCAAGTTTAACAAGGTTTATTTATACAGATTCCTCAGCTCCAAACTCCCACGAGGGAGGGCACCATCATATGAGAGGTTTATGACCTGCTTCAGGGAAGAAGGGCAAGGGGGGAAGGTCAGGATGAACTTTCTAATTCTACTTTTTTCTCAAACTCTTCCAGCCCCAGATTTTCAATATGCCCAGACACCATAATTCAGGTTTGTCCTGGACCCATCAACCTCCTGAATACTAATTTCCACATAATTAAGAGTCTGTGAGTAGAAGTCACTATGTGTTCAGACCAAGAGCTTTGCCAACACTGACCATCTTACTTCTGTAACTTCCCAATGTACAGAAAAAGAAGCAAATAGGTGGCAGGACCAATGAGCACAGTAGGCTTGGTTTTCAGTCCTACACGGATTTGCCTCTCTAGGTCTTAATCGGATTCTTGAAGCACTGCGAGCCTGGGAATGTAGCTATGCAATGAAAGTGTGCATCGCCCAGAAAGCGAGGTAGGAAGGAAAGCGTCTGTGTAGCCCTGTGCAAGTCAGCTCAAATCTCCGGGTCTTCATTCACTCATCTTTAGACTCTATGTGGTGAAACCCCCTTGCCACTCTAAGAATCAAGTTTTTAGCCATGTCATTAATTACATACATGCATTCCATGAATGGAATGTAACAGGAAAGAACAAAGGACAAATAAGTGAAGGAAAAGAACTGGGGCTTCTTTCCTCATATTGGTGTGTGTGGTTTGGGAGAGTTCTTCTCTCCTGGAGATATGTAGCTAGTTCTAGGGACAAACCCTTTTGCTGAAGAAGAGAACAAATGATAGGAAAGAGAAAAGTCTGCTAGAGTAGGGCAAAGGAGACAGACACTGTAATCAGTTGCTGTGCTCGTGGTGTTGCTGGGAAATGACCTGCCCATTAGTCAGGCAGGACCATGGGGCATAAAGAAAGCCATCAACCCAGAAGGGAATGGGTTATCTTGGTAAATGCCAGATCTCTTCTGCCCTCTTCCACTCTATTTTAATTGACATGTTCAGTACTCTCTGATCTATAGCAATTAAGAGGCAGCTTCTGCCAGCAGAAGCTGGTCAGGCCTTTGAATCTGACACCAGGACCAGAGGGAGAGCTGCCACGGGAGTCTGCGCTGTCAGGAGATGCCAGGGACCTGTGGCAGCAGTAAGTGCCTTCACCCAGAGGCAGCCTTGCTAGTGAGATGAGAGCGGGCTGCAGCAAGTTAGCAGACACAGAGGAGTGAGCTGGCAGAAAGAATCACATCACATCTGCCGGAGAAGGTGATCAAAAGCAACAGGACTCAGGCAGCTGGCAGAAGGTGACCCTGGATACTCATCTGCTTCAAAAACACAGCTGATCCTGACATTCGCGAGGAAGTAAATGAATGTGTTCAAGATAAGGCTTGACCAAGTTTTTTTTTTTTTTAATAAAACTTCTCTTGCTATTTAAAAAAGTAATTTAATAATGTACTTGAAATTTTTGTTTGATAATTTATTTTTGTTTTTGCTGCGCTAGGCCTTTGTTGCTGCGTGGCCCTTTCTCTAGCTGCGGTGAGCAGGGGCCACTGCCCAGGTGCAGTGTGCAGGCATCTCTGATTGGGGTGGCTTTTCTTGTTGCAGAGCACAAACTTTTTAGGGAGTCTGGGTTTCAATAGTTGTGGCTCTTGGGCTCTAGAGCACAGACTCAGTAGTTGTGGTGCATGGGCTTAGTTGCTCCATGGCACGTGGGGTCTTCCCAGATTAGGGGTTGAACCCGTGACTCCTGTATTGGCGGGTGGATTGTTCACCACCCAGCCAAGAGTGAAGACCTCGACCAAGTTAAATTCTCTCTGTCTGTCTGTCTCTGAATTTAAAAGCTCCATCCTTGCTATTTGATCACTTGCTAATTATTATGAAATAATATTTAGTATAATGTCTATACTTTTGGATTTTCAGTCTCCCAGTTCTATTCCTCGGGGAGCTCTGCCAATACTCATCTGAACACTTCCTTAAGCAAGAGACTCAAAACTTGATTTTTCTTTACCTCCCATCAGTTCAGGGACAGATGTTGAAAGGAAAATCTGCTTCATTCCAGGTTCAAAGAGTGTATTTTGCTCAAAGCCACGCCTGAGGCAGAAAAGTAGTATATCCATTTTTTTATATTAAAAGTTATTTTAATCTTCTGGATCATGGTTTTTTTGTCACATTCTTTGTTTACTGTTTCATTCAGCTTGTGACTTCGTAAAAAGAAAGGGTCACTTTCTTATAGAGGTAATTAAAATTTTCATTTTCCATAAAATCACATGGTAGCTATTTGGGGTGGCACTCTCAGCTGGAAAAGATTTACCATTTTTTAAATAAATATATTTACTGCAATTAAACCAATTATAGTTTATTCATCCTGAAGTCTTAAATTTTCTTAAAGTTTTATTTAAAGCATACCTTATGTCCTGGAAAGCAATTCACGCTTCTATTGCAGATTTCTACACTGTGGAAACTGAAGCTCAGAGTCATTAAAGGATCTTCACTGATGGCAGACAGGTCTTGGATTTCTTATCCTAAACCCACCCCTGTGCTCTTTCCAACTTGCTGTTCCACCTCCATTTTCAAGGAAAAATCTATTATTTAGTGGTAAGTAACTGATCTCTACATTTTTATTCAAAATGTGGTCTAGCAACCAGTGCCATGCCCTACCCCCAACCCTGGCAGAATGTTCAAAAGCAGAATCTTTGACCCTAGCCCAAACCTATGAAATCAGAATCTACATTTTAACTCTATTCTTGGAAGAGTCATGTGCATGTTGAAATCTGCAAGATACTAAGTTCTCAGATTGGACTTGTAATTGATGGATATATTTGGTTAGAGTAGCCTCTCAGGCTTTATAGGATTGGAAAGCAACACGTGCATATATGTTTTCATTTCAATTCATAAAGCTATTGATTGTTCTTTAGCTTAGCTTGTTACATGACAGAAGTTCAGCATTACAAATAACTAAAGAGATGATTAGTTAAAATCAAGTAAAACCTGGGAATGATCTTTAACATTACACTGACTATGGGATAACCTAAGTATTTAGGTCCTGTCTCTATTGGAATATTGGGCTTCCCTGGTAGCTCAGACAGTAAAGCATCTGCCTGCAATGTGGGAGACCTGGGTTTGATCCCTCAGTCAGGAAGATCCCCTGGAGAAGGAAACAGCAATGCACTCCAGTACTCTTGCCTGGAAAATTCCATGGATGGAGGAGCCTGGTGGGCTACAGTCCATAGGATAGCAAAGAGTCGGACACGACTGAGCAACTTCACTGGTTAATTGGAGTATAATAATAGGGATTGTGATGGTACAAAAGGACTTTTAGAAATGAAATGGAAAGGTGTGAAACTGGGCTCTCCCCTTCCACTGAGAAATGGGCAACTGATTACAGACTCAATCTTAAGACATCCTTTGTAAGCATAAGTTAAGAGCAGGGAACATTCCTCATCTTACGTGTGAATTTCATACCAGTGATAAGAGCAGGTCTGGCATTGCAGACTTAAACTGTTTTATTGCTGTTGTGGAATATCAGAGTTGGGTGACCGTTGCACACTGGATTTTCATCCGTCTCTTATTTTCCCTCTTCTCTAACCATACCATCTCTACTTTGTCCTCTTTCCTCTCATGATTCCAAGAATTTATTAAAGTGTCTTTTTCTGTAAAATAATTTTTTGTTTAACAACTGAAATGCCTCTTGAAAAAATAAAACAATCTCAAAACCTTCCCTCCTGCTTAAAACCCCCAATGTCTTCTATTTTTATAAGATTAAGTAAAAAATTATTAATAGCCTACATCTTTTAAAAAATATTCATTCATTTATTTTTTATTGAAGTATAGTTGATTTATAATGCCCCAGGTGTACAGAAAAGTGATTCAGTCTTACACATACGTACATGTACGTGCATGTTGTTCACTCACTTAAGTCGTATTCTACTCTTCGCGACCCCATGGACTGCAGCACGTCAGACTCGTCTGTCATCCACTATCTCCCAGAGTTTACTCAAATTTGTATCCACTGAGTCAGTGTTGCTATCTAACCATCTCATTCTCTGCCATCCCCTTCTACTTTTGCCTTCAGTCTTTCTCAGCATCAAGGTTTTTCCAATGAGCCAGCTCTTTGCATCAGGTAAACCCTGAAACAAACAACTACATATGTGTGTCTTTTCCATTACAGCTTATTATAAGATATTAATATAGTTTTCTGTGCTATACAATACATCCTTATTGTTTATCTATTTTATATATAGTAGTGTATATATGTTAATCCCAAATTACTAATTTATCCCTTCCCTACCCTTACAGCCCTTTAGTAACCATAAGCTTCTCTTCTGTGTCTGTAAATCTGTTTCTGTTTCATGAATAAGTTCATTTGTATCATCTTTTTTTTAGATTCCACATGTAAGTGATATTATAGAGTACTTGTCTTTTGCTGAATAGTCCTACATCTTAATGTTCACCCTGATTTGACTCTTACTCAACTTATTAATGCGATGTGTGATCCTTGATTGGTCCCAGATAAGGAAAAGAAAATTTCAATTCTATAAAAGACAGTAATGGGACAATTAGAAAAATTTGAATAAATTCTGTATATCAGAAGTATCGTATCAATGTTAATATCCTGCTTTTAATCTTGGTAGTGTGTTTATTCAAGATAATATCCTTCAGTTTAGAAAGTTGCATGCTACTGTTTAAACAGGTATCATTTTCTCTGTGGCTTACTCTTAATGGTTCAAGAAAATAAATATAGTATACACATGCATACACACACACAGAGGAAGAGAGAAAGAGGCATGCACACAGACAAACATAGGCAGTAGAATAATATTTAGAGAATTTAGGTGAGAGGATTTTAGGATTTCTTTGTAAAGTATTATTACTGTAGCTATTCTGTAAGTCTAAAATTTACATTAAAAAAGAATTTGGACACCTAGTCATGTAGATTGTTCTTTTGTCATTACACTTACCGTTATGGAATCTTAATCCACAGAATATCTTCATGATTCATTTTTGAATGAAATGAAGGCTTATAAAGAATAAGCATGCTGTGATTCAAGTTACAGAAACTGTGCATACACATATATTTTGAATAGAAAATAGACTGAAACAATAAGCTTATAAATGGCAAAGATATCATACTTTAGCAGTGAGATTTATGGGTAATTTTAATATATTTTTCCTTTGCTTATCTATTTTTTCTTAATTTATTCAAATGGCTGTATTATTTGCTAAAATGAAAAAACAATAGTTATTATACTTGCAAATTCTTCATTAGGTTTTATTCCATCTTGTTTAGAAATTAAAATTACAAGTAATAAATTTATTTTTCATCTCAATTTGCAAAACATTAGTGCCTATTTTAACCTTGCTGAAATCAGAAATACAATGGTTTCTCTTGTATTTGGTTTTTCCTATTTGTTGACATGGAAAAAAATTGAAAAAAATCTCTTGTTCTTTCCCAGAGTTTAACCAATTTTTCTCACCCACTTTAATACTTGGAGTTCAACTGAAGCTGCTAAAAAAAGGGCAAAGTGAGTCATCTGGATAAGTATGTATGCAGTTGTCTTGAGCCCATTTGGCAAAGGTGCTAAAAAGTTCCTTGTCAGGTATAGAGAGAAGCTAAAGACACAAAGGCCCTAGATACTGTGTGTATTGAAGGGATACAAGTAGTTACATTTTTATTTAATGAATAATGCCCCCCAGTAATTGACTTTGGCCCCATCAAGATAGTCATGCATGTGAAAAGGTGATTTGGCAATTTGGAGCTTTCATCAAAAAGGACAAAAGATTAAGAACTTGAAAAAGGCCAGGTGAACTTTTTCTTAGATTTTATCTCTTTTTCATCCATTATCAGCCTTGGGAGTAAGACTATACTTTTTGAAAGTTATCAATACTTTTTTCTTATTTTTTTTCTAGTTAAAAGCCATATATATCGTACATAAATTAGAAAACACAGAAAAGAAAACAGAAGGGGGAAACACTTTGTAATTCCAGAACAAAAGATGGCAAGTCGTTTATTAATACAGTCTCCTCAAGCCAAATACACATGTAAATACACATATTTATTGTATTAACATGGGATCATATTATTTTGTAAATAAAGGTTTTTCTAGGTAAATGTTCCACTGTATAATTTTACCATAAACAACTGAACCTAGTTCACATTTATTTCATATTTATGTCATTTCAATTTTTTTTTCGCTCTTCCCTAAAAGGGACACCATTTTGATGACTATCTCTATAGCTAAATCTCTGTGCACTTAAATATTTGCTTAGGACAAACTCCTGGAAATATGATTACTGTGATTTTTTTCCTAAGGAATATTGATACATATTTCTTCTTTCAGAATGAAGCAATGTTGTATATTCTCACTTTGAGAAACAACTTTATTCTGCATAACCTTGCCCATTATTTTTAATCCTTGAAAAGCTGATAGTTGAAAAATACTATGTATTCTAAATGGCATTTCCTTGCTACTAGAGAGAGTAAATTTTTTTTCCTATCCTTATTGGCTATTTATATTAATTATGTAAATTTTCTTTTCTAACTTGTAAAATACTAAAATATGAGCATGCCAGAGATGAGTTCTTTTTTCTTTCCTTTCTTTTTTTTAAACTAGGGAACCCATTATCAAATAAAATATTGGAAGGAAAAAAAAATATTGGAAGGAAAGTCTATATATAAAGTGGACAGAGTGTAGCCACACAAGTTGAAGCAGATTGTCGGGGAAGGAGAACAAGAGTCAGTGAAATATTGCTGAGCCAGGGAGGAGAAATTTGCAGAAAGAATGGAAGGGAGAAGAGTCTGAAGGCCAGGAGACCAGGCTGTTGTTGTTTAGTCACTAAGTTGTGTCCAACTCTTCTGTGACCCCATGGACGGTAGCCTGACAGGCTCCTCTGTCTGTGGACTTTTCCAAGCAAGAATACTGGGGTGGATTTCTTCTCCAGGGGATCTTCCCAACCCAGCGATCAAACCTGTGTCCCCAACATTGGCAGGTAAATTCTTCACCACTGCCATCAGGGAAGCCCAGGAGATTAGGGAGGGCATGTAATCATGCCAGTGACCAGGATGACACTGTCTGTGTTTACCATGAATTGGGAAAATTTCAGGTAAACCTGATTACTGCTTTCTCCTTCCCTCTCACTGACTCTTTTGAGAAGTTCTTCAAACTTGGAGCATATTCCCAGACTTCATTCAGTCTGAGGTAGGAAAAATCGGGGAAACCAGGATTGTAACTTAGTTAATGACTTCTGTAGGGCTAGAGCTGCAAAGACATGAAACACTCAGTTCAGTGCATTTCATACTCAAATATGCAAACTTGCCCTGAGACTTATTAAAAACATAGCATTGAGGTGGGGGGTTACGTTCTGCCTTTTGAATAATCTCCCAAGGGATGCCCAGGTTGTTCCTCCAGGGAGCACACTGAGGAAGAAAATCTGGTCCAACTCCCTTATTTCAGAGAAAAATCCCCGCAGACTTAGAAATGTGAAGACTTCTATTAGAACTACCTGTATGGCAAAAATACCTCCCCCCACAACACACAAACACACAACTACCTGGGATGCTGAATAAAAGGGAATCGAGTATGGCTGCTCCACTCTGCTGTACAGAAGAAACTAACACAGCATCGTAAATAACGATGCTCCAATAAAGAACACAATTTAAAAAATAAAAAACATTTACGCAAAATAGAAGATAGGTAACTGATATCTTACTGAAAGCACACAAGTGGGCTTGAAGTAAGAAATCTCCAGGAACACTAGGAAAGGACTGGAAACTAGAGAATAAGCACATGAACTGCAATGGTACACACGGAGAACACTCACCTCATTATCTAAGCGACTTCCAGAGAGCCAACGCGACTTGATCAAAATTACAGTTTTGCAAACCCAGTGTAAGCACTTAACTATTAGCCAATAGAAACTGAGGAACATATTTTTGTATTATTTTTCAGTATAAAATTATACAATTTTTAAACATTATACTCTGTTTACAGTTATTTTAGAGTATTGACTATTTCCCATGTTGTACAATACACCCATGTAGCCTATCTCATACTCAATAGAAACTGAAGATTTTGGCAAATAATAATGGATATCAGATTCAAAACAACTGAAACTCCAGTACTTTGGCCACCTCATGCGAAGAGTTGACTCATTGGAAAAGACTCTGATGCTGAGAGAGACTGGGGGCAGGAGGAGAAGGGGACGACAGAGGATGAGATGGCTGGATGGCATCACTGACTCGATGGACGTGAGTCTGAGTGAACTCCAGGAGTTGAGGATGGACAGGGAGGCCTGGCGTGCTGCGATTCATGGGGTCGCAAAGAGTCGGACATGACTGAGCGACTGAACTGAACTGAACTGAATGCTACTATGATTAATAAAAACAGAAATAGACAAATACATCGGTAGATCAGCGTAGAGACCAGAAGCAGTACACCGGTAAATATGTATTTTCTTTGTATCTGTGTAGTCTGCATTTCAGTTCAGTGGAGGGGGGAAGGTAAATTTAATAATGATAATGGGATGGCTTACTTTCCTTGAAGGAAATCAGGAATGGTACACTGCAATCCAAATGTGAAATAAGTTATGTAATAAATTTAAAACACAACTGTGAGAAGAAAATAAAGGATACTCTTTGTATAAATCTTAGGAATCCAGAAGCCCCAAATAACAAGAGGACAAATTTAATCACATAGAATAAAAACTTCTGCACAGCCAAAGGTCCTATTAAAACAAAGTCACAAAATGAACAGTAATCTAGGAGAAACAACTTAATGCTTATTAATAAAGGATTGCTACACCTAATATAACAAAAGTTTCCTAACAAATGAATCAGAAAAACACAACCCGTAAAAAATTTTTAAAAAATACAAACAGATGGTCTGGAGAAGAAATGCGGATGGGAACTTAATGGTAATTGGAGAGATGCAAATTAAGACTACAGTGTCTACTCTGCCTGACCAGTGGTGTTGGTTTAGGTTTGAACTGTTAAACTCATGAGAGAAAGAATAGGCTTTATCCAGCACCATGTTTATTTCACTCTATGACAGGACAAATGAAAGGCAACAACAAATCATGCACGGCACAAACCGAGTGGGGTCCTCTGACTCTTAGGCAGGATTCGCCGTATCCTTTTATCTCTACACACTCAGGACATGCGTGGTCACAGGGACGGAACTGAGCACTTGGACGCCATCAGCCCTGGATTTGAATACCCTGCTAATTGTACCAGTGCTGGTACAGCAGCAGCTGAACAATATCATTTATTTTCTACTTGAAAAAGCATCTTAATAATAATGTGCAGGTGTTTGGCCCAGTACATTGACCTCAAACTTCTTATCATTTATCTTGGATATGCTTTGGACATAATTCTAGTTGTTAGCAACATAAGGTTTAACCAAATGTCAAATATATGTGTGTCTATGTGTATATATACATGTGAGAAAGCGAAAGTGATAGTTGCTCAGTTGCTCAGTCATGTCCAACCCTTTGTGACCCCATGGGCTGTAGCCCGCCAAATTCCTCTGTCCCCATAAGGAATTCTTTAGGCAAGACTATTGGAGTAGGTTGCCATTTCTTTCTCCAGGGGAACTCTTTCATGAGGAGGCCTTACAAATAGCTGTGAAAAGTAGAGAAGTGAAAAGCAGAGGACAAAAGGAAAGATATGCCCATTTGAATGCAGAGTTCCGAAGAATAGCAAGGAGAGATAAGAAAACCTTCTCAGTGATTAGAAAGCCTTCTTCTTTGCAAAGAAATAGAGGAAAACAATACAATGGGAAAGACTAGATCTCCTCAAGAAAATTAGAGATAACAAGGGAACATTTCATGCAAAGATGGGCTCAGTAAAGGACAAAAATGGTATGGACCTAACAGAAGCAGGAGATGTTAAGAGGAAGTGGCAAGAATACACAGAAGAACTGTACAAAAAAAGATCTTCATGACCCAGATAATCCAATGGTGTGATCACTCACCTATGGCAAGACATCCTGGAATATGAAGTCAAGTGGGCCTTAGGAAGAATCACTATGAACAAAGCTAGTGGAGGTGATGGAATTCCAGTTGAGCTATTTCAAGTCCTAAAGAGAATGCTGTGAAAGTGCTGCATGCAACATGCCAGCAAATCTGGAAAACTCAGCAGTGGCCACAGGACTGGAAAAGGTCAGTTTTCATTCCAATCCCAAAGAAAGGCAATGCCAAAGAATGCTCAAACTACTGCACAATTGTGCTCGTCTAACACTCTAGTAAAGTAATGCTCAAAATTCTCCAAGGCAGGTTTCAACAGTACGTAAACTGTTAACTTCCAGATGCTTAAGCTGGCTTTAGAAAAGGCAGAGGAACCAGAGATCAAATTGCTGTTGGATGGTCAGAAAATCAAGAGAGTTCCAGAAAAACATCTATTTCTGCTTTATTGACTATGCCAAAGCCTTTGACTGTGTGGATCACCACAAACTGGAAAATTATGGGAATGCCAGACAACCTAACCTGCCTCTTGAGAAATCTGTATGCAGGTCAGGAAGCAACAGTTAGAACTGGACATGGAACAACAGACTTGTTCCAAATAAGAAAAGGAGTATGTCAAGGCTGTATATTCTCACCCTGCTTATTTAACTTATATGCAGAGTACATCATGCAAAATGGTAGGCTGGATAAAGCACAAGCTGGAATGAAGATTGCCCGGAGAAATATCAATAACCTCAGATATGCAGATGACACCACCGATATGGCAGAAAGTGAAGAGGAACTAAAGAGCCTCTTGATGAAAGTGAAAGAGGAGAGTGAAAAAGTTGGCTTAAAGCTCAACATTCAGAAAACAAAGATCATGGCATCTGGTCCCATCACTTCATGGGAAATAGATGGGGAAACAGTGGAAACAATGACAGACTTTATTTTTTTAGGCTCCAAAATCACTGCAGATGGTTATTGCAGCCATGAAATTAAAAGATGCTTGCTCCTTTGAAGAAAAGTTATGACCAACCTAGACAGCATATTCAAAAGCAGAGACATTACTTTGCCAACAAAGGTCCATCTAGTCAAGGCTATAGTTTTTCCAGTGGTCATGTATGGATGTGAGAGTTGGATTGTGAAGAAAGCTGAGCACTGAAGAATGGATGCTTTTGAACTGTGGTGTTGGAGAAGACTCTTGAGAGTCCATTGGACTGCAAGGAGATCCAACCAGTCCATCCTGAAGGAAATCAGTTCTGGGTGTTCATTGGAAGGGCTGATGGTGAAGCTGAAACTGCAGTGCTGGCCATCTGATAGGAAGAACTGACTCACTTGAAAAGACCCTGATGCTGGGAAAATTTGAAGGCAGGAGGAGAAGGGGACAACAGAGGATGAGATGGTTGGGTGTCATCACCGACTCAATGGACATGAGTTAGAGTAATCTCTGGGAATTGGTGATGAATAAGGAGGCCTGGCATTCTGCAGTCTGTGGGGTTGCAAAGTGTCGGACACAACTGATTGGCTGAACTGAACTGATATATGTATGAGTATATATTTGGAGCTTCCCTGGTGGCTCAGGTGGTAAAGAATCCTCCTGCAATTCAGGAGACCTGGGTTAGATCCCTGGGTTGGGAAGACCCTCCTTCCATTTGATAGAGTTCAGTTCCGTTCAGTTCAGTCGTGTCCGACTCTTTGCGACCCCATGAACCACATTACGCCACGCCTCTCTGTCCATTACCAACTCCCGCAGTTCAACTAAACCCATGATGCCATCCAACCGTCTCATCTTCTGTCGTCCCCTTCTCCTCCTGCCCTCAATCTTTCCCAGAATCAGGGTCTTTTCAAATGAGTCAGCTCTTCGTATCAGGTGACCGAAGTATTGAAGTTTCAGCTTCAACATCAGTTCTTCCAATGAACACCCAGGACTGGTTTCCTTTACAATGGACTAGTTAGATCTCCTTGCAGTCCAAGAGACTCTCAAGAGTCTTCTCCAACACCACAGTTCAAAAGCATCCATTCTTCGGTTTTCAGCTTTCTTTATAGTCCAACTCTCACATCCATACATGACCACTGGAAAAACCATAGCCTACACTAGATGGACCTTTGTTGGCAAAGTAATGTCTCTGCTTTTTAATATGCTGTCTAGGTTGGTCATTTGATAGAGTATGAATACGTTTATACCAGACTGTTGCAGAAAGAGTGAAAGAAAGGAAGAAACTTAATTTTATTCTATAAATGACTATGTTTTCTTTAAATTACTATGTGTTAAGTTACTTCAGTTGTGTCCAACTCTTTGTGACCCTCTGGACTGTAGCCTGCCAGACTCCTCTCTCCATGGAATTCTCCAGGCAAGAATACTGGAGTGGTTTGCCATTCCCTTCTCCAGCAGATCTTCCTGACTCAGGAATTGAACTGGGGTCTCCTGCATTGCAGGCAGATTCTTTACCAGTTGAGCTACCAGGGATGCCCTTAAGTAACTATAACAAACATATGTTACTTACAAGTTTTATTTAAGAAATAGTTGGCTTCAGGGACCTTTGTTAAGGAAATAACAGCATCAGTGCAGTTCAGTCGCTCAGTCGTGTCCGACTCTTTGCCACCCCATGAATCGCAGCATGCCAGGCCTCCCTGTCCATCACCATCTCCCAGAGTTCACCCAGACTCACATCCATCGAGTCAGTGATGCCATCCAGCCATCTCATCCTGGGTCGTCCCCTTCTCCTCCTGCCCCCAATCCCTCCCAGCATCAGAGTCTTTTCCAATGAGTCAACTCTTCGCATGAGGTGTCCAAAGTACTGGAGCTTCAACTTTAGCATCATTCCTTCCAAAGAAATCCCAGGGTTGATCTCCTTCAGAATGGACTGGTTGGATCTTCTTGCATCAGCTAATGCTACATCTGATTGCAACATAATAACCTGTGAAATAAACTAGAGAATGGCTTTCTAGAGTCCCTCGATCTCAGAGAGCATTTAGGTCTTACTAAGTGAAGGCTATTGCTACAATTAAGGAGTTTCTGTGATTTGCAGAAGTATTTCTTCTATGGGTGTTCTACTGAAGGGAGGATGAGATTATTTAGTAACTCTGACTTCCCTGGCAACCAGGCTACTAAACGTTTGAATTAGCCTGTATTTATTTTGTTGTTAATTTGTTTTATTTTTGGTATCAAAAGCCTCTAACACCTGACTCCCAAGGCTGACATATTCAATTATAAAGCCAACATTCCCCAATAATCTGGTCAAGTTCACATAGAAGCTTCTCTAGTCCAGTAATGTTAATTGTCCAAGTCTAGGATAAGTTTCCTTGGTAGCTCCGAGAGTAAAGAGTCTGCCTGCAATGCTGGAGACCTGGGTTTGATCCGTGGGTCGGGAAGATCCCCTGGAGAAGGAAATGGCAACCCACTCTAGTACTCTTGCCTGGAAAATCCCATGGACGGAGAAGCCTGGTAGGCTGCAGTCCATGGTAGGTTGCAAAGAGTCAGACATGACTGAGCCACTTCACTTTTAGGATAAGATTCCAGGGTTCTTAGAATTGAGGTTCTCTATGTGATCTCTTTTATTCTGAAATGGATGGGAGTACCAGACCACCTGACCTGCTTCTTGAGAAGCCTATATGCAGGTCAGGAAGCAACCGTTAGAACTGAACATGGAACAACAGACTGGTTCCAAATAGGAAAAGGAGTACGTCAAGGCTGTATATTGTCACTCTGCTTATTTAACTTCTATGCAGAGTACATCATGAGAAATGCTGGACTAGAAGAAACACAAGCTGGAGTCAAGATTGCCGGGAGAAATATCAATAACCTCAGATATGCAGATGACACCACCCTTATGGCAGAAAGTGAAGAAGAACTAAAAAGTCTCTTGATGAAAGTGAAAGAAGAAAGTGAAAATGTTGGCTTAAAGCTCAATATTCAGAAAACGAAGATCATGGCATCTGGTCCCATCACTTCATGGCACATAGATGGGGAAACAGTGGAAACAGTGGCAGACTTTATTTTTTGGGGCTCCAAAATCACTGCAGATGGTGACTTCAGCCATGAAATTAAAAGACAAAAGAAGCAAAGTTATGACCAACCTAGACAGTACATTAAAAAGCAGAGCCATGTCCATCTGGTCAAGGCTATGGTTTTTCCAATGGTCATGTATGGATGTGGGATTTGGACTACAAAGAAAGCTGCTGTTTGTGCTGCTAAGTCGCTTCAGTCATGTCCGACTCTGTGCAACACCATAGAGGGCAGCCTACCAGGCTCCCCCATCCCTGGGATTCTCCAGGCAAGAACACTGGAGTGGGTTGCCATTTCCTTCTCCAATGCATGAAAGTGAAAAGTGAAAGTGAGATCGTTCAGTTGTGTCCAACTCTTAGCGAACCCATGGACTGCAGGCTACCAGGCTCCTCTGTCCATGGGATTTTCCAGGCAAGAGTACTGGAGTGGGTTGCCATTGCCTTATCCGAAAGAAAGCTGAGTGCCAAAGACTTGATGCTTTTAACTGTGGTGTTGGAGAAGACTCTTGAGAGTCCCTTGGACTGCAAGGAGATCCAGCCAGTCCATCCTAAAGTAGATCAATCCTGAGTGTTCATTAGAAGGCCTGATGCAGAAGCTGAAACTCCAGTACTTTGGCCACCTGATGGGAAGAGCTGACTCATTTGAAAAGACTCTCATGCTGGGAAAGATTGAGGGCAGGAGGAGAGGGGGACAACAGAGGATGGGATGGTTGGATGGCATCACTGACTCAGTGGACATGAGTCTGGGTAGACTCTGGGAGTTGGTGATGAACAGGGAGGCCTGGTGTGCTGCGGTCCATGGAGTCGCAAAGAGTCGGCCACGACTGAGTGACTGAACTGAACTGAATGTGATCAGAATGCCACCTCTAATCACAGGTTTAAGTCAAGTTCTTGATAGCATCAACTTCATCAGAGTTGACTTGTAGCTCCTGGTGTGGCTGTGAGAACTTTACAGTCAGCTCTGATAGATTTTCAATAAGCTTCATATAGACTTTCAATAGGAATACTGACTAATGCTTGCTGGCATTTGCTCTAAGCTGAGAAAACAAGTGACAGTCGCTGCCTGCTCCAGGAAATATGAGGGAATCTTTGAGATCTGCGTCTTGGATTCCAATACTCCCTGTAGCCTCTAGGGCTGTGATATCCCTGGGGAGGGAGCAGGGGGGATTGCCTCATGAGAGTGTCAGGGCAATCCTGGGCTTCCCAGGGCACAATCCCCTGAACCCTGCATGATCACGGAGACCTGATCAGGGAGACCCGATCAGGGAGACCCGTTGGCATGGTGTGCATGAAGCTCCTGGAAGTTAGATTTCTGAAGTTAGATTCTAGTTAGATTTTATCTGTTCTGGAAACAATTGAGAAGACCCACTGTGAGGTTCTGAGGCTTTCCAGGTTCAGTGGGAAGAGGATGAGAAAATCCCCCATCTCTAGGGACTGGATTAGTTCCGGAATGCCAACCCTTCCATTACAGGCCCTGGGTCTCACTGAAGAACAGATTTTGCTTAGGCATAGCTGTCTTTCTTTGGCAAATTTTCACAGATTTTGGCCTATTTAAAAGGACAGCCGTGATACTTAGAAGATTTGTGGGTATTTAGGTAAATTATTTATAGTCTGAAATCTTGTACATCCACTCTTCAAAGGAGTAATGCAATATGGATGAGAACTGAGTTCTGCCTCAATGCATAAACCATGCTCAGCATTCTTGCAGAATGGCCTTCTCCGTGTGGAGTCTTTTGACAGCCTCTGTGATTTTTAAACTTTTATGGCCCAAGCATCGCTCAAGGTGAAGCAGATGTCCAAGGAATTTTATTTTAGTAGTAACTTCCTTGTGAAATGCTTATTTGATTCACCTCTTTATTAGGATATATCTGTGCTGAGTTCTCAGCATGAGAGCAGTGGCTATTATGATTATTTCAAATTCTAAAATAATACTGTAAGGAGGTGTTTTTTGTCCCATTTTGCCAGAGAATAAATTTAGACTATGAAAAATTGGATTATTTGCCCTAGATGACACAGTAAACACTTTTACAAACTCAAATTTGACCTTAAATTTAATTATTCCATTAGACCTAAAATTCCCAAACTTTAGCATGCATCAGTGTTACCTGGAAGCATTTGTAAAGGCAGATTTCTGGGCTCCATCACCCAAGAAGAATTTGTTCTTCTCACTAATTCCCCAGTGATGTTAATGTTACTGGAAGGGACCACAAAGAACCATTGCTCTAGACTATGCTAAGGTTTTCAGCACTCTCATCTGCTATAGTTTATTTGTTAGAAGCTTATATGCTTTCTAGCTTGTAGAGTGCCATCAACATCTTTTATACTGTTATATACGTGAGTCATTCAAGGACAGTTCTAGGTTGTGTTAGATGAAAGTGTTTATTCTTTGGGCTTTCCTTTATGAAAGAAAGACTAGCTCCAAGGGAATGTTATGTCACTCAATAATTTGTTTTCATTTTCCTGTGAATACAGGATAAAATCTTGCTTGATTCTGGCTGAAATAATTTATCCTCTGATATCTCTGGAACAGGTCTGAAATAAAACTTTTTTTTTTTCCTTTGGAAAAAGGAAGTTAAACGCTGAGTATATCCTCTCTGGGAATATTGAGTACCATGTCCCCCAGCTTTGTGATGATTCTGACTCTTAGTCTTGGCTCCCTATTCCATATCCCTGTGATCAGGCCTAAGGGCCCATCTCAAGAAGCATTCATGTTTCTCATTTGTCAAGTCAGAGTGATGCTTATGCATGGGTCAGATTAGTTAAGAGATATGAAAGAATTTATAATTCTTCTAAAATATGAAATGGCAAAATTTTTTTTAAGTTTTTAAAACTTTTTTGACTGAGTATTATGTGGGATCTTGGTATCCCATCAGGGATTTTACCCACCTATCTCACCCCACCGTTGGAAGCAGAGTCTTAACCACTGGATTGCCAGGGAAGTCCCAACACTATTGTATTTTTAAAAGATTTAAATGAGTAGGAGCAGAACTATTTTGCTAGAATAGTCTATCTCTAGAAACATCAGTGTAAAGAACTAATTGCTCTGCTGAAATAGTCACAGATGAGCAGAAACTCAGCTTGCTCTTAACACCTATGGGCGATACATGTCTCTCTATTTCAGAGGTCTTGAAGGTCCTTGGTTACTTTCAATAAATTATATGCTATTTCTGCTGGCAGCACTCAGTGGGGTTTCAATGTAGCTTTGCTTTTTGAAAGCCATAGAACAACTCTGCCATGATTCACATATCAAAGAGTTAAGTTGGCTGTAGCCATAGAATTATTCTCAAATATACCTTAATGGGTGGCCTACTAGTGCTATTTATTGCCTTCATTCTAAAAGACATTTAAATGCTGAGCTGTTTTCTTAAACTAAAATATCTGACATTTAAAATAGCATTACCTTTATCCCCAAGATTACATTAAAATGACGGTTTCGGTTTTCACTTAATTTTTCACTAAATGAGAGTGTGATAGCTGAAAGATGGCAAAATTTCTGGGGAGCCTTTTGAGAGGAAGCAGAAATTAGTTGCTAATGGAGAAAACCCCTACACTCAAAAATTCATTGTATATTCTGTATCACTTTGCAGAAAATACCTAAATTACTCATAAAACTTTTATGAATGAGGCCATTTTTGAAGCCAAAAAGCATAAAATAATGTTGAAAGTGAAGATAAAAATGTTCCTTACTCTGCCCCACCTCTTTTGACCCAGTTTCTAGTGGAAAACTCTCTTACAAAGTTGTTCTCCCTTTATTCCTCTTTTCTGAGTGATTGATGTGTAGGGAATTTTGCTTTGCTTTGGGTAACTTTAGAGAATACATCTTTTTCTCACTGGATTCTGCACATGTTTATTTCTGTACTATTTTCTGGCTCCAAAGGGCAGGATGCTGTTACTGGCTTTTTCTTTTTTCCCATTTTCTTTGTGCCAATCTTCTCCTCTTATCCATCTATGGGCATTGTAGGAAAAGGTAAAGCATTTACAGACTGGAAATTCTTTATAGCATCAGTTGGAATCCTGATGGGAAAATGAAAACTACATTAATCATTGAAAATAAAATAGATCTGATTTGGGATATCACTACACAGCAAAGAGCTGAAAGAGCAAAAAGAAAACCTGGTAGCCTAGAATAATAGCTGCAGGAGGAACCAGGGATAGAGAGGAAACTGTGAAGATGAGGAACACAGAGTAGTTGGTTTGGAAAACTAAAGAGAAGCTGCAGACTTGGACGTGTCATTGCTATAGCAGCTCCAGTGGTGGGGACCTAGGCTGAACTGGGTGTTCTTTGTCCCCTTCTCCTTCTTTCTGGGGCTGCTGTCAGAGTGCTGCCTTTTGGTGGGAGGTCACAGTCTGCCATCCAGCATGGGAATCTGGGAAATAGATTCTGAGCTCCACTGTCTCAGAGTGTAGAATGAATGTGGAGGCATGAGCAAACTGATAACTAATCAGCAGCCACAATCATTTTTTATACAAAAAGAGTAATTTCTTGGTATACATTTTCCTTATTAATATAGTAAGGTCCTGTAATGAAATATATAATAAAGTTTTATTAAATGGCATTTTAGGTTATTAATTTTTAACTCTATATGCTTTTTATTCTATAACTCATGGATTTCTGATTTCTGCCTGTCTCTTGGTATCTTTGATAAGCACTATTTTATTTGATTTTTTTTTGGTAATTTTTAACTTTTTATTTTGTATTGGGGTATAGCTGAGTAACAATGTTGTGGTAGTTTCAGGTGAACAGCAAAGGGACTCAGCCATACATATACTTGTATCCATTTCTCCCAAACCCACTCCCATCCAGGCTGGCACATAACATTGAGCAGAATTTCATGTGTTATATAATAGGTCTTTGTTTGTTATCCATTTTAAATATAGTAGTGTGTACATGACTTCCCAAAGGCCCTAACTATCCCTTCCCCCGGCAACTATAAGTTTGTTTTCTATGTCTGTGAATGAGTCTTTTTATTTTAATTTTTTAACTTTTTATTTTATATTGGAGTGTAGCTGATTAATAATGTTGTGACAGTCTCAGGTGGACAGCAAAGGAATTCAGTCATGCATGTAAATGTATCCATTCTCCCCAAACGCTCTTCCCACCCTGACTACCACATGACATTGAGTAGGGTTTCTTGTGACAGCGCTATTTTAAATTATCATAGTAAGTTTTACACATAAGTATAATACATACATATACACACATATAGGGTAATTTGGAATATTGGGTTTTCACCTTCTGTGCTGATTTTAGAACTTAATCCCTATATAAGGGGCCACTTCATGATATCTAAGAACTTAGGACAATTTGAAACATGTTCAAGCAATTAAAAAATAGCTAAAGTATATAAAAATGTATTTCCTCTAAAGAAAGAGAAATTGAGAACATAAAATAACCCATGAACCTTATGTTTCTAAAGTTATTTCTACACAACAGTCAAGTCTTTCCTTAAAGATGTTAGTGCAGGACTGAGATAGCAATGAAACGATAAAATAACGTTTACTCTCAACACATGTGACTCCAATCAACCTGGTTTTCTTGAACTGTATGAACTGGAAATGTTTTAGTTGGATGGATGAGAAAAAGGAACCCCAAAAGAAATGAGCATGAGCTAGATGGGGGCGTTAACTCAGCTCATTCCAAAGAGTTATGATTAGAATCTACATTATCCAAAAGGCAGAGATGCTTTGAGGTCTGCTCTGTCTATATACTTAAAGGAAGATATTTGACTTCTTTGGTGGGTGGTGGTTTAGTTGCTAAGTACTGTCTGACTCTTGCAATCCCATGGACTGTAACCTGCCAGGCTCCCCTGTCCTTCGGCTTCTCCAGGCAAGAATACTGGAGTGGACTGCCATCTTCTTCTCCAGGGGATCTTCTCGACCCAGGGATCTAACCCTCATCTCCTGTAGTGCAGGTGGTCTCCTGCACTGGATGCCGATTCTTTACCAACGGAGCCCCCAGAGAAGCCCGGAGAAATCACCAAATCGCTTATGAAAATGACGCAGGAAGCATACATAGTGTAAAAAGCACTAACTGAAACTTTCTCTAAGGGAATAGTAATAGAACTTAGGCTTGTCGTTTATATAGAAGAACCAAGAGAAAGCACAGAGCTGGAAACTGGATTTAGGGCTCAACTTTCTCCTCTGTAAAACAAAGAAGAGAAGAAAACCATCTTTTTCAGGTCAGAGACTCTGGTGTTTTTATTCTTACTGAAACTAACACAAACTGCTTTCAAAATAAAATAAACTTGCTTCCTTTTTCTGAAGCATTCCAGCCCACCTGACCCCTAAACACAATCCAAGTTCTCATTATGTCGCAACATTTGCATGTTACCAGGCATACATATCCTTCCATTTCATTGCTCCTACTTTTCTCAAAGCACAGAATGTCCTTTTTTCCTTTATCCTTTCTGTTGAAATTTGACCTCTATTTCAAGACCCATTTCAAATACCATGAGTTTCATAAACCGTCTAAGATTCCCTTTGCTTTATTCAATTGCTTCTTCCTTACTCTTAGAACATTTTGCCTTATTATTTTCTCTCTCCTATACAAACAATTCCTTACTTTAGCAGATATACTTCTCTGATGATGCTGCAGTAGACTCCTATACATGAAAAGCTTATACTCTTTTTTTTCTAGAAAGTCATACCTATTTATATGAAGAATTGTATGCAGAGTTTGCTAACAGAGCAGAGATTTAAAAGGTGGACTGTTTTAGATACGTAATACACTTTTTTCTTTAAAATGAAGTATCTGATGTTTCTTTGCCTTTCCTTTTCTTTCCCTTCCTTTTTCCTTTTACCAATCCTTGCCTCCTCCCTCCTTCCCTCCTTCTTTCTTCCTTTATATTTTTCAGGTTATTTACCCTTTACCAGTAATTTCTATTTTTTATTTAGAGACTCAAAAGTTTAAGTACTTTTTTTCTTAGAGTGGAAGCATATCTCAACAAAGCAAATACAGGTGAAATCCTATATACCAATAGCCCGATATACTTACTCTGAATAATTTTGTTGAAGAAAATAAATATATTACACTCTAATATTATTAAAGACATTGTAAAAAAAAAAATAAAGACATTGTAGAATTAAGTAGTACTACAATTCTTAAAATAAAAAATAAAAATATTTACGACTGTAGAGATCAGATGAAACATTAAAACATTTTGTAGAGGCCTCTCCTATGGCTCAGAGGGTAAAGAATCTGCCTGCAATGCAGGAGACACAGCAGATGTGGGCTCAATCCCTGGGTCAGGAAGATCCCCTTGAGTTATACCTCTTTAAAACATTTTGTGAACTGTATGTTGCATTTGCTAAGTTGTAGAGATTATTTTTCTTGTGATGAGTGAATAAGAATCCTTATAATATAAAACCATATTTAAACATAAGCATCAAGTTGCTCTTAGCATATGAAACATTTTAGGGAAATAAAGAACACTACTTTATCTAAAATGTCTCTTGTATTGCTCATTGTATAGTTTCTCATTTTAAGAAAACTAAATGTGCAATCTAAAACTCATTGAGCAATATGCACTGAATTGATACCAGTAAGAAGAACTATAATATAGTGGGAGTGGCAGTGATCTCATGCCAGACCCATCTGTATCCCCCTCTTACCATTTCTTAGCCTCACTTCTGTGTGGCAGATGTGGTGTAACCAGACTGGTAGGGTAAATAACCCCTTTAGTGGTGGGACTGGATAGGAAAAAGGAGGCTTTGCTTTTCTGGGGACTTTTTCTTGTGACATGATGGTTTCCTTGTCCTCAAAATGGTTAAGCTACAGCTGGCATTATCTAATTTTAGGTTTCTCCTTTCATCAAAGACCTTGATGATTTTAGTCAGTCAGTCAGTTCAGTCACTCAGTCATGTATGACTGTTTGCAACCCCATGGACTGCAGCATGCCAAGCTTCCCTGTCTATCACCATCTCCTGGAGTTTGCTCAAAGTCATGTCCATCAAATGGGTGATGCCATCCAACCATCTGATCCTCTGTCGTCCCCTTCTCCTCCTGCCTTCAATCTTTCCCAGCATTAGGGACTTTTCCAATGAGTCAGTTCTTCCCATCAAGTGGCCAAAGTATTGGAGCTTCAGCTTCAGCATCAGTCCTCCCAGTGAATATTCAGGACTGGTCTCCTTTAGGATTAACTGGTTTGATCTTCTTGACGATTTAATGATATATAAATTGCATTCCCTGAGATTCTACTTGTCAGGAGTTTAAAGATGGAAGCAGATGCCTCTGTGGTACTATTACACTCACATAAAAGAGTCTCATGATAAGTGGGTACCATATAGAATCACTCTTCTATTAATTTTTGTCTTAAAAGTCTAAATGAGACTTTAAAATTTCAGAAAAGACCTTGGAGGCTATGATATTTTAAATTAAGCCAATTATTTCCAATAAAGGAATGAGATATACTTAATTTTTAAAATTCCACATCTCATGACTTTTTCATTTACAGGATATATGCTTTTATGCAAGAGTTTTCTTAGAGTCTTAGAGTTATTTTTTAATAGTCTTTGAAGTCTCAGAGATGCATTTGATTATTTAAATAATGTTTTAAAGATAACCATATGTAATACTTCCCTTTAGAATACATTATTTAAAAGAGAATTAAAATCTCAAATATGCCAATGGAAAACGCTTTACTTGCATAAGACTTTTTTACCTACCTGTTCTAGTTACAGTATGCCTTTCCCTATCACAGAAGCATTTTAAATAATTTTCTTTGCTAGTGATTCCTAAAATAATAATTTGTATTTCTGCAGAATTAGAAACCTTTATGCATGTATGTTTGTATATGGGCATGCATGCAAAATTATGGGCAAAAGATATTAATGTGTACAGTAGGTTCCTAGTGTACATGTTAATAAATTCCTGATTTACTTTTGTTTTATATGTTTATCTATACATTGATATAAAATAAAACACTTGTATGTTTAAATGAGACCATATATTTTTATCATATGATTAAATGCTAAGGAGTAGCATTGAAATAGCACTTATATTCACTCATTTGACATTAACAGAGGAATTCTGAAAGTGGTAAAAAATCCTCCGGCTAATGCAGGAGACTCAAGAGATGCCAGTTCGATCCCTGGGTCGGGAAGATCCCCTGGAGGAGGAAATGGGAACCTACTCCACTATTCTTGCCTGGAGAATCCCATGGACTGAGAAGCCTGGAGGATCCATAGGGTCACAAAGAGTCGGACACGACTGAGCATGCATGCAGCAGCAACAAAAGTAAGATTAAGGCTGAAATGTATCGAACCTGGACTGGCGATTCGTTTCATATATGATATTATACATGTTTCAATGCCATTCTCCCAAATCATCCCACCCTCTCCCTCTCACACAGAGTCCAAAAGACTGTTCTATACATCTGTGTCTCTTTTGCTGTCTCTCATACAGGGTTATTGTTACCATCTTTCTAAATTCCATATACATGCATTAGTATACTGTATTGTTGTTTTTCTTTCTGGCTTACTTCACTCTGTATAATAGGCTCCAGTTTCATCCACCTCATTAGAACTGATTCAAATGTATTTTTTTTTAATGGCTGAGTAATACTGCATTGTGTATATGTACCACAGCTTTCTTATCCATTCATCTGCTGATGGACATCTAGGTTGTTTCCATGTCCTGGCTATTATACTGGATGCTTGGGGCTGGTGCACTG
>SJYQ01104741.1:818638-835605 GCA_006410935.1 Redunca redunca
CCACTGGAAAAAACCATAGGCTTGACTAGATAGATCTTTGTTGTCAAAGTAATGTCTCTGCTTTTCAATATGCTATCTAGGTTGGTCATAACTGTCCTTCCAAGGAGTAAGCGTCTTTTAATTTCAAGGCTGCAATCACCATCTACAGTGATTTTGGAGCCCAGAAAAATAAAGTCTGACACTGTTTCCACTGTTTTCCCATCTATGTGCCATGAAGTGATGGGACTGGATATCATGATGTTAGTTTTCTGAATGTTGAGCTTTAAGCCAACTTTTTCACTCTCCTCTTTCACTTTCATCAAGAGACTCTTTAGTTCTTCTTCACTTTCTACCATAAGGGTGGTGTCATCTGCATATCTGAGATTATTGATATTTCTCCCAGCAATCCTGATTCCAGCTTGTGCTTCCTCCAGCCCAGCGTTTCTCAGGATGTACTCTGCATATAAGTTAAATAAGGAGGGTGACAATATACAGCCTTGACATACTCCTTTTCTTATTTGGAACAAGTCTGTTGTTTCATGTCCAGTTCTAACTGTTGCTTCCTGGCCTGCATACAGGTTTCTCAAGAGGCAGGAAGGTGGTCTAGTATTCCCATCTCTTTCAGAATTGTCCACAGTTTATTGTGATCCACAGTCAAAGGCTTTGGCATAGTCAATAAAGCAGAAATATGTTTTTCTGAAACTCTCTTGCTTTTTCTATGATCCAGCGGATGTTGGCAATTTGATCTCTGGTTCCTCTGCCTTTTCTAAAACCAGCTTGAACATCTAGAAGTTCACCATTCATGTATTGCTGAAGCCTGGCTGGAGAATTTTAAGCATTGCTTTACTAGCGTGTGAGATGAGTGCGATTGTGCGGTAGTTTGAGCGTTCTTTGGCATTGCCTTTCTTTGGGATAGGAGTGAAAACTGACCTTTTCCAGTCCTGTGGCCACTGCTGAGTTTTCCAAATTTGCTGACAAATTGAGGGCAGCACTTTCACAGCATCATCTTTCAGGATTTGAAATAGCTCAACTGGAATTCCATTACTTCCACTAGCTTTGTTCATAGTGATGCTTCCTAAAGCCCACTTGACTTCACATTCCAGGATGTCTTGCTCTAGGTAAGTGATCACACCATCGTGATTATCTGGGTCATGAAGATCTTTTTTGTACAGTTCTTCTGTATATTCTTGCCACCTCTTCTTAGTATCTTCTGCTTCTGTTAGGTTCCTACCACTTCTGTTCTTTATTGAGCCCATCTCTGCATGAAATGTACCCTTGGCATCTCTAATTTTCTTGAAGAGATCTCTAGACAAACATAGACAGCATATTAAAAAGCAAAGACATTACTTTGCCAACAAAGGTTCATTTATTCAAAGGTATGATTTTTCCAGTAGTCATGTATGGATGAGAGAGTTGGATCATAAAGACTGAACCCCAAATAATTGATGCTTTGAACTGTGGTGATGGAGAAGACTCTTGAGAATCCTTTGGGCTGGAAGGACATCAAACCAGTCAATCCTAAAGTAAATCAATCCTGATTATTCATTGGAAGGACTGATACTGAAGCTGAAGCTCCAATACTTTGGCCACCAGATGCGAAGAGTCGACTTATTAGAAAATACCCTGATTGAAGGCAGGAGGAGAAGGGGATGACAAAGGACGAGATGCTTGGATGGCATCATCGACTCAATGGACATGAGTCTGAGCAAACTCTGGGTGATGGTGAAGGACAGGGAAGCCTGGTGTGCTGCCAGCTATGGGGTTACAAAGAGTTGGACACAACTGAGTGACTGGACAACAACAACAACTGGAAACCTCAAAAAATAGAAATGGTTTTGACTTTACTCGCCCACTGAGATGTCCTGGTTCTTAGGTGGTAATGATGGCTTTTAGAGGCATAACAGAAGAATCTTCTGTCTCAAGATCATACATTTGGATTTTTAAAAATTCATTATTCTGGGAGTATAGTAGAAACAGAAGTAAAGGGAATGTTTGTTCATAGAGTCTGTACATTTATTTAATAACATATCAGCTGATAGGAAATTAAGATTAACCTATTGTGAAACTGGTTAGCATAGTAAATCCATATAATAACTTAATAGAGGATATGCTAAACCAATGATTAAATATCACTGTATATAGCACATTTCTGGGTTAGCTTATTGTTTGCTACCTACTGAACATGGAATAATTTGTATAAGCAGAAAATCTCTACCCATACAAAATTCTACTATCTAGATGTCTCACTTATGGAAAATCCTATTGAAAGGTAAAAGCAGACAAAATATTCATTCTGAACAACTTAAAATATGAATATACAACATAATTTCAGCACTAGGGTTACCAGACAATTTCAATGAAATATTTTAGCATACTGGATAGAAAACTGTTCAGTCAAAAATAAATAAGATGGCAAATTCGATAATCTCTGTTGTACTCTATATTGGGTATTGTGTGACTTTTAGTATCCACTTTTCACCCCCAAATCTCATTTATTTTGACTTCAACATAAATGAAAAGCATAATAAGAAATATGCAGTGCACCCAGCCTACTATTTTGAACATCAGTTTGCTTTGTTCTGTAGTCCATATGCTCCCCTCAGGTTGGTGTATTTCTTCTCCTACATTAGTACTAAACCATTTTATACAAAAAAGGAACATCAAGTTCTTTATTGAAAAAGATTATTTTAATTCATCGAGGAATGCTATTCTTTCCAAGATGTGAACATCATATTCAAAGCATGAACTCCTCTCCAAAGGAAATATGAAAGAAGCAATTTTTTGACATGGCACCAGGAAGATGGGAATATTTCAGCAAAATAAGGAAGTCACTCACAATTAGCCAAACCTAAAACATTCAGGGGGAAATGACACTGAACTTTCAGAGGCAATACTTCTCTAGATATTTGGAGAGTCTCATGTACTTGTGTGTTGCTCCAGAGAGCAACTTAGATCTGATTCAATTGAAAAGTTAAGTTCAGAAAATGAAATGATCTTCAATTTATCCTTAACTTTGAAAGATTAAGAAACTTCATAAAAAAAATTGATATCAATTCCAGGCAGACAAATTTTTTTATAAAGTTGCTAATTATTTCCTGCTTTAAAAAAGTTCCACAAGTTACAAACGGGATAGAACAAAACGAACACCAATGCTTTAAAAGATAAATAGGAGCAGGTTTGAAACAAAATAAACTTGTCCCTACTGAGTAGCTGATACACAGTGCTAATAATAACAAAAAATTTTAGTCAAATGCAATGCATGAAACTTGATTAAATGCTGATTTAAAGAAAACTATAAAAGACATTTTTGGATAATTGGAGAATTTGAATATATACTGGGTATTAGATGACATTATGGAATTATTATCCATTTCCTGAGTTGTAATAATAGTACCACAATTTTATAAAAGAATGTCCTTATTTTTAAGAGAACATACTAAAGTGTTCAGGGTAACAGGGAAAAAAATGAACAATTGTACACTTACTGTATTTCACTGTATCTGTTGATTGTAAGATGTAACATTTTGTTTAACAACTAAGAGAAATATGCTGTCAATAAAAATTATACTGCATGCTTTCATATCTCTTTGTATTTTATACTGTACTGATACTTTTTTATCGATAAGTCATTTGTGACAGTTTGTAAAATTATACAGCTCCTTGTACATATCTAAAAATGAAAACATAAAAAATTGGTTAAATTTTACTGCAGCTTCTCCACATTCAGAGTCTGACTCATCCGGGTCTTGTTTGGACTCACACCCATGTCATTTCTCCCAATATTTTCCTCTGCAACGCTAGGAAACTGATGTTGCAGCATTTCTTCAAATAGTGCTTCATCCTTTACTCTGGGACTTTCTTCCAAGCTACAGGTACCCACTTTGCAAGGGTTGATGATGGTTCTTTTGATGCTTGCCCTTGGGTAGGTAACGATCGGGTCCCCAATGCCATCTGGCAGCAGCAGTTACAAGACACGACTGGTTTAGGATACATTCCAATTTTAGAAATGTTGAAACTTTGGAATAGTATGCGTGTCTTGTATATGTATATACATGACACTTGGTATCTTTAGTTCAGTTCAGACTCCTGGCAACACTTAAAGCTCACTTACTAGATTTCTTTTATACTTGGTAGTTTATCTGGTTTTTAAGGCCAGAGCTAATTATTAAAGGGAACAAATTTAGAGCTGAGCAGAATAAATCATTTGCATTGTTGTTGTTGCTGTTCAGTCACTAAGTCGTATCTGACTCTACAATCTCAAGGACTGTAGCATGTTAGGCTCCTCTATCCTCCACTATTTCCAGGAGTTTGATCAGATTCATGTCCATTGAGTTGGTGATGCTAATCAAACAGTCTCATCCTCTGCCATCCCCCTTTCCTTCAATCTTTTCAAGAATCAGGGCCTCTTCCAATGAGTCACCTCTTCACATCAGACAGCCAAAGTACTGGAGTTTCACCTTTAGCATCAGTCCTTCCAATGAATATTCAAGGTTGATTTCCTTTAGAATTGACTGATTTGATCTCCTTGCTGTTCAAGGGACTCTCAAGAGTCTTCTCCAGCACCACAGTTCAAAAGCATCAATTCTTTGGTGCTCAACCTTCTTTGTCATCCAACTCTCACATGACTAAAAATCATAGCATTGACAATAAGGAGATTTGTCAGCGAAGTGATGTCTCTGCTTTTTGATACACTGTCTAGGTTTGTCATAGCTTTCCTTCCAAGGAGCAGGTGTCTTTAATTACATGGCTGCAGTCACTGTCCACAGTGATTTTGGACCCCAAGAAAATCATTTGCATATTACCTTATTATTTGAAAGCTGCTTTCACATGTTCCAAATAATTTAATTTTCCAAAAAAGGAAATGCTTGTTGAGTACTATTATTTTTAGGTAATACTGGATACTATTTGAGTGTTTGTGTACTACTATTTATCCACATGCCCACTTTCGGTTCAGTTCAGTTCAGTTCAGTTGCTCAGTTGTGTCCGACTCTGCAACCCCATGAATCGCAGCATGTCAGACCTCCCTATCCATCACCAACTCCCGGAGTCCATCGAGTCAGTGATGCCATCCAGCCATCTCATCCTCTGTCATCCCCTTCTCCTCCTGCCCCCAATCTCTCCCAGCATCAGAGTCTTTTCCAATGAGTCAACTCTTCACATGAGGTGGCCAAAGTACTGGAGTTTCAGCTTTAGTATCATNCAGTGATTTTGGAGCCCCCCAAAATAAAGTCAGACACTGTTTCCACTGTTTCCTCATCTATTTCCCATGAAGTGATGGGACTGGATGCCATGATCTTTGTTTTCTGAATGTTGAGCTTTAGGCCAACTTTTTCACTCTCCACTTTTACTTTCATCAAGAGGCTTTTTGGTTACAGATGATTAAATGGTTAGATCATAAACACTAGTAAATGCTTGAATGCGAATTCAAATGCAAGCTTCATGATGCCAACATGCATGCTCTTTCCACCAGCTTTTCTACCTCTAGGGAGAGAGTGAGGACAAGGGAAAGCAACACTGGCTTTAGGGGACAGTGGCCATGGCTACATAATCCCACAGAAATGCAGACCAGAGGACAACATGTAAATGAAGGATCTCAGAAATAGTCTAGAGATGTTGTTTTTTTTTAATTTATTTTTAATTGGAAGATAATTGCTTTACAGTATTGTGTTGGTTTCTGCCATATATCAACATGAATCAGCAATAGGTATACATATATCCCCTCCCTCTTGAACCTCCCTCCTACTTCCTGCCATATCCTACCTGTAGAGATGTAAAGTTTTGCAGTAAAAAATGTTATACTACTTTTTAGTAGTATGGATGTCCATGAAATTGATGCGAGGCCTTGAGAAAAATTTAATTAGTGTTTCTTAGGCTTGCTGTTTCTTTCTTGATAAGGAAGCAGTCCAATTTAGAAAGTTAAACTTGCCAAAGAACTAATTACAAATTATTTTATTTTGAAAATAAGTTTCTGGGGATAACATATATTCAAAACATTAATAAATTATCATGTATTTTACATCATACTAAAGTAATCATGACTTTGACATCCTAAACTGTGCCCGTACTATTATTCTTCTGATTATTAATGTAGCATGTATGTATGTTTTGCTGATGATTTGAAACATCCAGGAAGTGAAGAAGTAAAGAATAAAGCTAAATTAAAAGCACCACACAAAATCCAAACGCTTAAACACAATCATTGTTAAAAATTGGCATATCCCTGCAGATTTTTTTCTGTGTTCAAAAATATAACTCATATATCAAAAATACTTAGTACCCTGCATTTCTCCACAGACATAATTGTAATCATTACATTGTATTCTATTTTAAGTAAGAATCACTAATCTTTCTTTTTAACTGAGTGAATTTAAAAAACCCCCACAAAACTCTCATGTAAATTATCTATGTTAGACTTTCAGAGAGCAAGGGGATAGTCTATTTTCCTACTGCTTTTTAAAAACTTCAAATATAAAAACGTTTAAATGGATTAGAAGCTGGCTAGCTGAACAGTCCCCATGAAAGTCAGTGGCTTCTTTGGGAAGGCACAGGCTGGAGTGTTAGGGAAGATGATTCGGGGATTGTGTCCTGTGACCTGGTGTCCTGTACAGTGCCCTGGAGGACGTTATAGTCATGAATCCTGCCTTTCCTTTGATAGAGTCTGACCTGTTTCTCTAATGCTCTGCTAGTCATTCTTTAAAACAAGGATGAAAGATTTCTTCAGAACCAGCTTCATGTTAGCTCAGGGCTACCATAAATCAGTGCTTTGGGGATCACTTCAAACAGTTGAATGTGAACTGCTTTGCTTGACTCATCATTAGACTTTGAGATGCTAATCTTCCATTTTGGAGTTTTGTTTTATTCATTTGACAAATGATTTTAGTGTACTTGGATTCAGTTTAGAGTTTGACATCTATGAGTTTGATGTTTGACACCATGGGGGGGCAATTTACATTTTGAGTATTATTGTCTCTGAAAGCACCTTGAAAGCTTCTAAAACCATCTTTAGTGCACACTGACTTTATCTGGGATATTCAAGGAGTGAAGAGCAAAGCCTTTTGTGAAAGGATTAGAATAATTAGGGTGCTAGGAGTCTACCTTTGCTGCCTAAGCTCTATTTCAAGAACAATCTTTCTCAAAGTCATTACCTCCAAGTCTCTCTGCCACGTCTTCCATCAGAAGATGTAAGATTTCCTGCTAAAATCTGCCCTTTGTATTTCCTCTAATCTGTCTTGTAGACATGTATATGCTTAGAAAATGTCAGGAGCCCTTTAGCAGCCTTTCCATGTTTGAGAAGTTTCCCTCAGTTAAGTGTGTGTCCCTATTCTCAATTCAGAATCCAGATATTTGTTTCCTTTGTCTTCCTAGTAGCAGAGGCACAGATATGTGGCCTAGACCCTCCCAACCAGAAACATCCTCACAAGAGAGCAACCTGAGGGAACACTCACCCCATGGGAACCATTTTCAGGCCAGCCTGGTTACCAAAATGTATGGCCTCTGAAGACAGGAGTATTTCAGGCTCTATCATCCGATGTCCAGGACAGCTACCATATGTGTCCCCATCAGTAGGAACAGTGGAGTCTGCAGAAGCGGTCCCTGGATTTTGTTCTTGGTTACACATATCCAATTCTGACTTTATCTCCACCTCACACATATTTTGATCCACCTAACCTGCAAACAAGGCTTCCCAGGTGGCACTTCCCAGGTGGCACCAGTGGTAAAGAATCTACACGTCAGTGTGGGAAACAAGAGATGCGGGTTCAATCCCTGGTCAGAAAGATCCCCTGGAGGAGGGCATGGCAACCCACTCCAGTATTCTTGCCTGGAGAATCCCATGGACAGGGGAGCCTGTATAGTACATGGGGTCTCAAAGAGTCAGTCCTGAATGAGGTGACTTAGCAGGCACTCACACAACCTGCAAACCAGACTCTTTTCCCAGTTAACATGGAAGGAATTGTGTGGTTTGCAATTCCAAATCCTGAACAGCTTGCCCTGCCCTATCCCCTTAACCGTGCTACACCCATTGTTTCCCTGTCTTATTCCTTTTGCTCATTTTCCTCATCTTTATCCACCATCACATCTAGCACCATTTCACAGGGTTTATCAACTCTGTAAGTGGTTTTTGAGGCAAATTAGATTATCTTAAAGTAGCCTCAGGCAGCTCTGTTAAGAAATGCCAAGAAATGCTTACTTATCTCTTGTGAATGAAAGAGGTTTTCCCCTACACTCTTCATAAACAATACTTAAAAAATATTTCCTTGGTAAGCAAAATCAGTATCTCTGTATAATGTGAACACAGATTTTCTGAACAGGGCTAGTTGAAGAAACACGGCCCAGATAGATTTACTGATTTGCAAACATAAAAGAGAGAATCCATAGGGTTTTCAGAACTCTAGTGAAAATGAACAGTTGCAATTGAGGTTAAATCTTTCAATTGAACAGTCACATTTTGTTTGTTCTGATCTAAGTCAATGTGATGGAATGGACATATGAAGAATAAATTTGAATACTTGTGTTCAGATCTTGTTGCCTTACTTAGCTCTATGATTTGGATAAGTTAGGACTTGGCTTTGTTTATTTTCAAAATGATATTGTTCACACATGGTCCACCTTAAAAACTTGTCATGGGGAGAGTTGTTGTTCAGTTGCTAAACTGTGTCAGACTGTTCACAATCCCATGGACTATAGCATGCCAGGCTCCTCTGTCTTCTACTATCTCTTAGTATTTGCTAAGGAGAATGAGATTGCTAGCATATGATGGTGTTTTATAACTTATAAGAAGGATCATAAAAATTATTCCTAGTATTTTTTTCTCTAGAATCTTGTTTTTCTACCAAAAAACTTCTAAGTGCTTCAGGGAATTTGAGATTAAAGTAAGGAATATACATTAAATATCTACTTCCTTAAATATAATCTTTGTGTTTTCATGGGGACTTTATTGGAATAAAATAATATAATTTGGAGAGCATTAAAACTTAAGAAAATGTTTCTATAACATACCTTATAATTAAATAAGAAAAGTTTTCTGTTAGGATGTTTCAGCTGCACGAGACAGATACTCAAATCTAGCCTGCTGCTGCTGCTGCTGCTAAGTCGCTTCAGTAGTGTCCTACTCTGTGTGACCCCATAGATGGCAGCCCACCAGGCTCCCCAGTCCCTGGGATTCTCCAGGCAAGAACACTGCAGTGGGTTGCCATTTCCTTCTCCAATGCATTAAAGTGAAAAGTGAAAGTGTAGTCACTCAGTTGTGTCTGACTCTTTGCGACCCCATGGACTACAGCCTACCAGGCTCCTCCATCCATGGGATTTTCCAGGCAAGAGTACTGGAGTGGAGTGCCATTGCCTTCTCTGCAAATCTAGCTTAAACAACCACAAAAAAAGACCCTATTTTCCTTTTTCATAGAACTGGGAAGTTTAAGGACAATTTTAAGATACAGCTGATTCAGGTACAAATACTGTCATTAGGAGTCTTTCAGATTCTGATTTCTCTATGTTGGGTTTCTTCTGAATTCTTTTTGTGTGAGAGCAAAGCTGACTACTGGAATCTCTAGACTTAATGTTCTTTCAGTTTAACAACTCCAAGAGAAAAAGGAGGCTTTTCTGGACACGGCCAGCAAATTTTCATGTGTTCTTACAAGCTCAGGTTGAATTATGTTCCATGCTAATTCACTTCAGTCTTGCCCGACTCTTTGCAACCCCATGCAGTATAGCCCACCAGGCTCCTCTGTTCATGGGATTCTCTAGACAAGAATACTGGAGTGTGTTGCCATTTCCTCCCCTAAGGGATCTTCCCCACCCAGGGATTGAACCTATGTTTCTTACGTCTCCTGCATTGGCAGGCAGGTTCTTTCCCACTAGTACCACCTGTGAAGTCTGAGTTTTGTGCCTATACCTGATCTAATCACTTTGGTCAGGAGGATGGGGGTCCTCTGACCACATCTGGATCACACAGTTAATCCTGTAGCTGGTGCTCATCAACAGTCTTTGAACCTCAGGGGCTGAGTGTGAGCAGGAGAAAGCATTCACAGGGAGAGACTATACAAAGAAAAATTATGCCTTCTTCACACATTATGAGAAGCAGCCAGGGCCAATGCATTAAGAAATATCTGTAGAAAGAGCTTAAATTCATTTGCCTCAATCAAGTCTTGCTCTCTACAGCTTTTACCTCTGGTTTAGCATTTGATAATTTAGACACTCTCTCTCTGATCTCTAGACAGACTGTTTTGTGGCATTACCAAAGATATGAATGATTTTAGGTATGAATTTGGATATGAATACCCATTCTATCATCAAGGTGGACAAATGCCTAAGATGGCATTTCTAAGATGGCCAAAAAAGGGAAAAACTTTAATAAAGTGGTTTGCAAGAAGAAAATGCTGCAGAATGTGGCCATTTGGAGTTTGCTTTCGTGAATTTTTAATAAAAGATGCTCCTGGCACATGGAGCTGTCATGCCTTCATTAGGGGTGATGTGGAGGCTGCTATTTTGATAAGCCACACATTCCAGGTGGATAAAGGGCACCACACGGCAGAAAGGACTCAGAGTATATTAGTTTTCAGTATGATGTTTCCTTTCCATAATACATAGCAAAAGTTAAACAAAGGATTCTCTAATATAAAAGCAGATATTCAAAAATGGGCAAAGATCTGATTTAGAATCGGAACATATGAATTCCCAATCCCAATTCTGCTAAGAACTTGGCATGTATCCTATGGTAGTCCCTTTTCGTATCTTGACCTTCATTTCTTCATCTATAAATTTAAGGAGCTGAATATAATGAAAGCAAAGGCCATTTTCTGTCTGGTAAGTTTATCCTACTAGAAATTCTATGTTTTGATTCTTTTGTAAATTTAATTATTTTATGCAGATAATACATTCGCATGGTTCAAAATGCCTAACAGTATTAAAAGAACACTATGGAAACCTCATTCCTACCCCTGCCATATCTATGTTCTGTACCAGTTTCTAATTTCATTAATTTCTTTGATATTTTTACAGTTTCCTTTTAAATTATTTTTAATTGAATTATAGTTGATTTACAGTATCTTATTGGTTTCAGATGTGCAACATAGTGATTCAATAGTCTGACAGACAATTCTTCATATAAAGCTATTATGAAAAAATGACTGTATATCCTCGTGCTATACAATATATCCTTGTTACTTATTTTATGCATAGCGGTTTGTGTCTCCTACTCCCATACTCACAGAGTTTCTTTCTGAAAATTCAAGTAAATTTGTCCCTCTCCTCCAATTTCTCACAAAGAAGCTGCTGCTGCTACTGCTGCTAAGTCGCTTCAGTCGCGTCCGACTCTGTGTGACCCCATAGACGGCAGCCCACCAGGCTCCCCCGTCCCTGGGATTCTCCAAGCAAGAACACTGCAGTGGGTTGCCATTTCCTTCTCCAATGCATGAAAGGGAAAAGTGAAAGTGAAGTAGTTCAGTCGTGTCCGACTTTTCGTGACCCCATGGACGGCAGCCTACCAGGCTCCTCCATCCATGGGATTTTCCAGGCAAGAGTACTGGAGTGGGGTGCCATTGCCTTCTCTGCACAAAGAAGCTAGTATACACCTTTCTTCCCCCATTGACTATATCCTGAAGCTCTTTTCATATCACTATATAAATTACTTCTTCACTCTTAATTTAGCCTCCTTCAATAATTCCATTTTTTCCAGTATTTTGTTCTTAAAAATAATGCTGTGCATGCAGATATAACCATAGGATAAAACCCAGTAGAACTGCCAGGGTAAATGCTTTTGTAACTTGTTTTTCAGGATTGGCCTTTCTAAAGATCATATAAATTTATATCCAACCTGAATAGTGTGTAGGATGGTTTATTTAGAGTCATCAACAGAGTGTGCTGAAACATGCTTAGATTTTGCTAATCTGATTGATTAAAAATCTTGGTACAGTTTTCTCCTTTAATTTTCTTATTACAAATAAAAGTTTAGCAGATTGACTCCTGGCATGTCAGTATGAGGAATTCTATTAATCTCTTTCCCAGAGAAACAGTGAAAATTATAAAAAGCAACCATTTAAAGCCTCTAGAAATGGTCTTATGGGCAAGAAGCAAAAAAAAAAAAAAAAATCCATAAGAATTGGGAAAGGCCAGAATCTATGGTGTTTGAGTTCCCTCTCTATACCCACCTCAGCAGGGTGAAAAATTCATTTCAGAATGCCACAGCCAAGAACACAAGGCTCCTTCCCCAGCAGCTCCCAATAAGAGAACTTTCTTCCTGGAAGGAGCAAGACATCAGCAGTCTGCATTCTGCCTTGATGTACCTCAGAAGCTCAGTGCTAGGCAAATTTGGTTCAGAAATAAAGATTTTAATTTCCCATTCAGTCCCTACTCGTGAAAAGAACACTCTACTTGGGTGCAATATGCTGAGAGTACAAGCCTCTAAATGCCTTTGCCCAGGCTTGTAAGGTAGTGGTTAGACACAGAAGAGGCAAGCCAAGAGGTGATTTCCAGCTGTGGGCTGCCCCCTCATCCACCTACCAGGGTGCTGTGGGGTTCACTCAAAAAGAGGCTTGCCATTGTGCTGCCAACAGCTCCATAGCTCTGCCATAGAGATTGTGCCTGGGAGAAGCAGCAGCTCATAAAACATAAATATCTTGTTATATTATAAATAAACTCAGAAGAATTGACATCCTTCTGTTGTTGATTCTTCCTTTTTAAGAAGTAGAGGTATTTTTAATTTGTTCAGTTCCTTTGAGATTTTCAGTAGTGTTCTAAATTTTTCCTTGTGTAATATATGAATATTTCTTAAGTTTCTCCTAATAATTTTCTCTTTCTTTTTCTTTTTTTAAACAGCTGATATAATTGTGCTCCGCCCCCCCCCCCATTTAATCCTCTAGCTTATTTTCTGTTTACATAGATTCTTTTTATTTCTGATTTATGGTTTGGAGCCCTGCAGTATTACTGAATTCTCAGACTATACTAGGTTTTTAGTTAGTTACATGGGTCAAGTAACATAATCATATTATTTACAAATATCATCTTGTGTTGTTGGAGGGGGTCATGTCAGTAATTTTTCCTTTGCATCGGATCTTGGCAATAGGAGGTGCCTCACTTCCTCCACTATTCTTGGAATGTACATTCTGCTTACTATTTCCACACTGGTACATAATTTACTCTTTTAATATTTAAATCGATGCCTTTTTATGCCAGAAAAATTTCCTTCAGTTTTATTTTAAAATATTTTTCCTGTCTTTTTGTCTGTTTTATTTTTCTTCAGAGACCTTATTATGTTTCTATTTGCCCTGCCTTGCCAACCTTCTATGTCTGTCATTTGCACTCTATTTCATCCACTGTTTTATTCCATTTTCATCCCATTTCATATTATCATTTTCACTAATGTATTTTAATTCCATTTCTTTATTTAATGTATTTATTCCTATCCTCAATTTTCTTTACTGTATTTTCCACAATACCCACTCTTTCTTGTGCTTCTTTCAATTTGGCCACTTATATTTCACTTCCTCCTCTTATCTTCCCTCTTTCCTCAATTCCTATTTTTTCAGTTTGCCATTTTCCTTTGTAGCCATGATTGATTTATTAAACTTTTGAATTTAATATTAGATCTTTGATTATAATTTTCATATGTTATTAATACATGGCAATATACTTTTTGTGTATCTTCTTTTTTCTAACAGTAAGTTATGATTTTTTCATTTTTGTTATAGTGTTTTTTATCAAAGCTGTGTTAGATCATCTCTTTCATTCAACCATGGTTGAATGGACTGAATTTGCCTGAGGTAGCTCTTCAAAGGTTTGAGAAGAGGAAAAAGAGGTCAAGGAATATTATGGCCTTCCAAATTTGTCCTCTGCTGCAAATGATACCAACTGTCTTCTTCAAACAGGATCATGCTGTAAGTTTTCCTGCGAGGATGTATCTTCTCCACATGCCTCAACTAAACTGGACATTGAAGGATTTCTTCCTGTCCTGGGCTTTCCTGCTTCCTTGTTGGTTAATACAACTAAGGAGTATAGTTCTTGTCCCAGAAACATGACTGAGCCTCTTAACTGTCAGAAGTTGTGTTCTGGATTTTTCTGAATTTTTAAAGGCTAACTCTCATTATTTGACTTTGGTTCCATTTAATCACTCCATTTTAACCCATATGCTGTCTCAGTCGGATATCAGTCTATTTCATCTCATCTCCACTCAAAATATTTTTCCAAACTCCTTTTGCTTTGGACTCCTGGCTTCCAAGAAATATAGTTTTTTCTTTTTTTCCTTTTTGGTTCTTTATGCTGCTTTTCAGCCCCACTGGAAACTTGGTTTCTCTACCATGTACCACTACTCTCTATGCCACTTTGTTCCATGAGGCTAAGGGCAAATTTTAGCTGCTTTAGACTGTATGCATTTTTGAATTTGTGGATTTTTTCCTATGTCCTAGTTAAACTGAAAATGGAACTTGCTTGTTTTCCTCCTTCATCTCTTCCTTTCTTGCCCTTCATTCCCTTTTTTCTTACCTCCCTCCCTCTCTCCCTTCCTTCCTTCCTGTGCTTAGTCACTCAGTCATGTCCGACTCTTTGTGACCCCATGGACTGTAGCCCGCTAGGCTCCTCTGTCCATGGGGATTTTCTGAGCAAGAATACTGGAGTGGGTTAACATGCCCTCCTCCAGGGGATTTTCCCAACCCAGGGATAGAACCCAGGTCTCCCACATTGCAGGTGGATTCTTTACCACTGAGCCACGAGGGAAGCCCCTTCCTCTTTCTTCATAGGGGTTCAGGATTAGAAGGGAGGAATATTCAGACTAAAGTTAGATCCGTATTCATGGTGTGATGCCCAGTGATTCAGTATAAACAGCAAATCTTGAAGCTTTACATGTCTTTTCACTATTCAGTGCATGAAAATGTAGACTTTACATTAACTCTAGAGATTTATTACTAATTTTAGTGTGACTTCATGAACTTACTAGATTCCCAAATAGTTCAAACGGTAAAGAGTCCTGGAGAATTCCATGGACGGAGGAGACTGGCATGCTACAGTCCATGGGGTTGCAAAGTGAAAAACTTTCACTTTCACTTTCATCAGCCTGTAACTAGTGCAGCTGTGTGGGGCCCTGCAATTCGTGTTTAATGTTCTGGGGTTAGTTACCATCTTAAAATTTTTAATAATTTGATATCTGAATTTTTGTCTTGTAAGCTAAATTTGACGTGACAGTGGAGCACATGCAGACAGGGACCTGTGCAGCTGCATTGTCCTGCCTCCCACCATCTCTCCACCTTCCTGGGGAAAGTTCTTGCCTGCTTCCTTTTTCCCTGTGACAAACTGCTGCCCTTTGCTCAAGGAAGTGACCAGGTTGCTTGGAGGGCTGTGTTCCACCACTGCTTTCTAGCCACAGGGCACTGTGCAGGCAATTTGACAAGGACCTTTCACCCATGTCCAATCCAGGTGTTAAACTCATTCCACTGTAAAAATTTTAGTTCTTTTGGAGGTTACCCATTCACTGTGGGTTCAGAAGCAAGCCCCTGGGAAGAGGACTCCCTCACTCCTGGGAGCTCTGCATGTGCATTTGTGCCAGCCTTCCCGATTATGTGCCAGCCCTGTTATTTACATTTTCCGTTTGGACTATTGAGGCACAGATACAGCCACAATTCTAGTAAGGTCCTGGGTTAGGTCCTGGGTAGGATTCTGGAGCTCTTAGGCTTTGTACTCTCTCCTCTGTCTCACGCTATAGGACTGTCTGCACGATTGTGACAGAGCAGTTGAAAGGTAAATCTTGAAATTCCATTGAATTTTTCCTCTGCAATTTATGTACTTTAGGTTCATCAGAACTTACTGATTCTCAAATATGTACTTGGTAATGTATCAGGTAATGTGAGAACTACAGAGATGAAACATACTTGGTCTTGACCTCAAAGATACTAGATGTTATGTGTGTGGAGGGTTGAAGGAGGTAGAAGTGTGGCAGAGGGAAGATGCGTTCATGGTAGTAGTAGAGATAAGATTACTTCCATTTCTAGGGGAAGTAAGTTAATACAGTTAATATAAACTGCTAATCAAGTTCCAAAGAAAGTTAAGAGTCAAATCCTGTTAAGAAAGTAGGGATGGCATCTTAAGAGGCACTTGATCTAGCTTTTTAAGGATTCATAAGACTTTAACATGCAGAGAATAAAGTCATGACAATCACAGAGAGAAGAAATAATGTGCATAAATACACAGGGATAGGGACCTTCCTGGTGGTCCAGTGGCTAAGACTGAGCTCCCAATGCAGGGGTCCAGGTTCAATCCCTGGTCAGGAACTAGATCTCATATGCGGCAGCTAAAGACCCTTCACGTCACAATGAAGATCGGAGCTCCCAAGTGCCACAACTAACGCCCGCTGCAGTCAAATAAATAAATAAAGACACAAGGCTGACATTCAAGGATGTTTTCAGTAACAAAAACATTCTGGTAAACTACAAAGTGAGTGGAAAAGGTAACTTTACCAGGAACAATTGTACTTTGAAGACGTCATGAGGTATCATGAGCTGAATAAGGGTTACAGCACATTCCAAACATCCCTAAGCAAAACATGAGCAGACTTCTTGAGTGAATCTCAGAGATACTGAGGTGAAAATGACTCTTTCTGCAAGAGACAAAATTTCCTGTAGCTACTAGAGACTCAGAATTAGTAAGACTTTGTTATACTTAGTTTTACTAGCCTGGGTATGCTGAGATAATTCAGTTCAGTTCAGTTCAGTTGCTCAGTCGTGTCCGACTCTTAGCGACCCCATGAATCACAGCACACCAGGCCTCCGTGTCCATCACCAACTCCCAGAGTTCACTCAAACTCACTTCCATCAAGTCGGTGATGCCATCCAGCCATCTCATCCTCTGTTGTCCCTTTCTCCTCCTGCCCCCAATCCCTCCCAGCATCAGAGTCTTTTCCAATGAGTCAACTCTTCGCATGAGGTGGCCAAAGTATTGGAGTTTCAGCTTTAGCATCAGTCCTTCCAAAGAAATCCCTGGGCTGATCTCCTTCAGAATGGACTGGTTGG
>SJYQ01104741.1:835754-875338 GCA_006410935.1 Redunca redunca
GACCTTTGTTGGCAAAGTAATGTCTCTGCTTTTGAATATACTATCTAGGTTGGTCATAACTTTCCTTCCAAGGAGTAAGCGTCTTTTAATTTCATGGCTGCAGTCACCATCTGCAGTGATTTTGCGGCCCCAAATATAAAGTCTGACAGTGTTTCCACTGTTTCCCCATCTATTTCCCATGAAGTGATGGGACCGGATGCCATGATCTTCATTTTCTGAATGTTGAGCTTTAAGCCAACTTTTTCACTCTCCTCTTTCACTTTCAAGAGGCTTTTTAGTTCCTCTTCACTTTCTGCCATAAGGGTGGTGTCATCTGCATATCTGAGGTTATTGATATTTCTGCTGAGATAATTGATAGTATTTAAATTTAATAATCTATACCCATTCATTTAGCACATATTAACTGTTATGTGCCAAGTCCTTAAGGAAATACTGTAATTACCACATCTCGGCCCAAAGGCAAGTGGATTTAAATCAGCTATAGGAGAGCGGTGCGCGTGCGTCATCGGTCAGCTTCTTGGACCGCTGGATCAAGGGTCGGTCCTCAAGGTGGGAACAGTGCTGGTGTTCCTTAGGGTGCTAAGACCCTAAGGGTGGTGCATCACGCAGAGCCTGCCCTCGGGTACCAGACGCTTCAGAGTATGGATCTTACCTACTGCGAAGAACGTCACGCAGACGGTCCGGGTTTACGATGTAAAGACGACAGGCAAATTTGATGTATAGGTGGTCAGAAAGAGGTCGATGAAATCTTTGCAATTGATCTGATAGCAGAGCGGCCTGTGAGCAAAGTCGAGAGTCCAGTGACACTGTGTGATGATAGTGGCGGGGCCCTTGGCCACACGAAAATGTACAGAAACTTGGACAAAGAAACAAAGACTGGGACTTGCGGCTACTGGGGACTCCAGCTCAGACAGACCATCTCCAGAGGGGCGAGCAAGTGAGCGTGTCAGTGTTGGAATGAATTAAGAGACCCTACTGATGCACTTATTGCATTACTGGTGCCGAATAAAGGATGTTGTTCTCTAAAAAAAATTTTTTTAAAGGAGAGACTAGAGAGATAGGTAAACAGGAAAAGTAATATTGTTGAATACTTTCTTGTTGCTGCTGCTGTTGCTGCTAAGTCACTTCAGTCATGTCTGACTTTGTGCAGCCCCATAGATGGCAGCCCACCAGGCTCCCCTGTCTCTGGGATTCTCCAGGCAAGAACACTGGAGTGCGTTGCCATTTCCTTCTCCAATGCATGAAAAGGTAAAGGGAAAGTGAAGTACTTTCTTAGATGGGGCTAAAAAACTGTGAATTTCAGAGGATGAAAACATTCAAATCTTCAGGGGAAAAAAAGCTTTTTATTTTATGTTAAAATAAATTAAAGCCTTGTTAACAATGTTGTAATAGTTTCAGGTGGACAGCAAAGAGAATTAGCCATACATATACATTTATTCATTCTCCCCCAAACACCCCTCCCATCAAGATTGCCACATAACACCGAACAGAGTTCCTTGTGCTATACAGTAGGTCTTTGTTGGTTATCCATTTTAAATACAGCAGTGTGTACATGTGAAGGTCATCATAGAAGTCTTCATCCAGTGTTTAGAATTTCAAAAGGATTTTGAAAGATGGAGACAATGTCACCATGGAACCACTGAGGGAGAGAATCCCAAGTGAAGAAACAGCATGAACAGAAGTAGGAAAATAAGGGGCCATATACAGTGAATAGTGAGAAATACAGTTTGATTAGGGTAGCAGTAAGTACTGTAGGGAAGGGTTTGAATGGCTAAAGATATGTCAGGAGAGATGTTTTCACAAAGAATGCTCATCATAGAAATTCTTTCAGGTGACGCCAAATTTATAACTGCAAAGAATGGCAGAGGGACAGAATAGTGAAGAGCCCCACATAAGAAAACATGAAACTTCTTCAGAATGGCTGTGAGCTTTCTTTCCTCTCAAGAGACAATACCACTGCGTTTCTCAAATGACACTCCTGAGACACTGCTCCAAAAAAAAAAAAAAAAGAGGAAAGGTGCTGACCCTGAGGACTATAACTGTATAATTGCATCTTGCTCCTTTCCCTGTATTTCATTCAGTAGCCATGCTGCAGGCTTTGATACAGACTTAGAGGATGGCTGGTGTGAATTCTCAGCTATTCACGTTCTTGTCCAGAAAGAAAATTCCATATCTGTTCTAAGAGATAACATGTCCATGTGAGTTAAGAGATTAGAAATAACCAATCAATTTAAACAAATTAGGTTATGGCCATAACACTCAATTTTAATGCTTAAAATATATTTTAGGCAAATAGAGGCAATAGATTCTTTAAAATAGATTATTATTTTACAGCTATATCAATGAATAAAACACATGCCTGATTTTTTTATGGTTTTCAAAGTGGATTCACATCCCTCTGGATGAAGACCAGCATCTTTATCAAGGCCTGGAATTTTAAGCCCTATTTTTCAGATGAGGAGCCTAAGGATGAGATATAAAATAAGAAATGAGAAAGCAAAGGCTTTTTAATAAACCAAAGAACTACTACTACTACCAAATAGTATTTCCAACTGTGCTTTTACAGATGTAGAAACAGAGACCTAGAGAAGTGGCTGACTCTCCTCCAAAGAGTTAAGAGTTGAAGCTGGGAGTCAAATCCTGCATTCTGACTCTTCTTCCCTCAGCACCCTACTGCTTCTGAAGATTAAGTAAGAGCTTTTCTTTTGCTCATTGCCTCCACATGATTCAGCAAACACTCAAATTCTATTGCATAAGAATGTAGTCAGTTTTGTTAAACTTTCTGTAGCCAGCATGTGTCAGCATGGTTTGTTCCATCCTGCACTCTCCAAAATGAATAAATTCTTCACCTGCAGAGGAGTGACATTTCAAGTAAAGCCAAATAGTTTTCTGTTTTGGAAAATGTCAAAGATGATCAGGGATCACTTCCAGGTATGGAGCTATAGTAGCAACTTTTTCTTGAATGACTCTGCAATTTTAAACACAAATGGGTCGATATAATCTCTGGGCCTCTTTGGTGAGTTGCAGTTTTGAAATTTGCTTAATCCCTTGCTATCTTAGAATCAGTATCATGCACTAGATGAGCCATCCAAAGTTTAGTGTTTATGGCCATATAAAAAAATCATTGCAGGCTACAAATCAATGGTATACCCAAATGCTTTTTAACTGCTGGAAGAATTATTCCACAGGATGAAAGAAACAAGAAAAAAAACAGTTCACTGTTTTATAAGCTTTAGAAGGTCCAGATAATTTTGAAAATTCCTCCGACAGGCAAAAAATAACATTCAATTACAGACTGGCAAAAAAAAAAAGTTGATGACTAATTATTTATTATATACAAAATGTCATTTTTCCTAGTAGGTATCACGTGTGGGTTGTAATTTGAATATAGAAACAATATTTTCTGTGTCCCATTTAAAAAGGATGGTAGGAGTCTGATGGGCAATTGGATTCATAGCTTCTTTTCCCACTCTCATTTCGTGTGGACTTAGGGGAAAAATATTTATGGTAAAACAGTTTACCATTTTTAGTGGTGTGTTTATAATGTCTATTTTCAACAAATGTTTTTTAGGGCCTCTTAGATGTTATGATATAAAAATTTTACAGCTACTGCTGGTTAATAAACATTTGCTTTTGATTTTGGAACAGAGCAAAGTGTTTTTTTGTTTGTTTGTTTGTTTTACACACGACTCTTCCAAAAAGCTGGTCTGATGCACATCATTCTTCTAAGTGACAGGCAGTTCATAAATAGGCATCTGGCAGTGCAGGAAGCCAGTCGCCAGAAAATGGCTGAGGGCAGCACTCTGTCTTCACATGGGATGTTGTATATTGGTTATGGTTATGTTGTATAATTGGCCTTGAAGGCCAAAGAATTGATACCTTCAAACTGTGGTGCTGTAGAAGACTCCTAAAAGTCCCTTGGGCAGCAAGGAGATCAAACCCATCAATCTTAAGGGAAATCAACCCTGAATACTGGTTGGAAGGACTGATGCTGAAGCTCCAGTATTTTGGTCATCTGATGCAAACAACCAACTCATTGAAAAAGTTCCTGGTGCTGGGAAGGATTGAGGGCAGAAGGAGAAGAGGGCATCAGAGAATGAGATGGCTGGATAACATCACCAGTGCAAAGACATGAACTCGGACAAACTTCAGGAGATGGTGAAGGACAGGGAGGCCTGGCGTGCTGCAGTCCATGGGGTTCAAAGAGTCGGACACGACTGGGTGACTGAACAACAGCAAATGCTGTATATTTACTTATCTGAATTAGAAAATTCTCTTTTGTGGATAACATGGAATTTATCCTTCATTTCATGATAGCATGCTTATAAAAATTTGAGAAGTTAAAAAAGGCCTTCTTCAAGTCTTGAGCTCTGTCCTATAGCAGAGCTTAAGGAGGCACAAGATTGTAGAGGCAGAGAAGTCAGTTCGTCAGATGAAGATTTGTTTCCCTGATCTTTAGGATCTCTTATGGTGGCAAGTGACTGGGCTTTCTTGCCTAGAAGAGGGGAGGAGAAAACTGGGTATACCTACTCTGGGTTATAATAGGCTGGTGCTCTTCAACCATGGATTCATGTATATTACCTAGGATAGGTGAATTCTATTTGCACATTGAGAAAAAATTGATTGAAGTACACAAGAGCTCAATCCCCCAAATATTCTCTTACTATGGCAGGGCAAACAACAAAAAGTATAACTCTTATACACCTTTTGCTCATGCAGGGTTTACTACAGGGACAATCTCTTACTTTTCTTTGACTTCGCTATTTCTGGTGGGTATTTGGTACTCCCTACTTTACCACCCCTAAGTTTAATAAACTGTAGCAGTAGCAGTTTGTTCCCAAACAAACAATGCATTTTGCTCAGGTATAAACTCTTCTCTCTCCTTCATCCCTTTTTCTGCCTCCTAGTTTCTAAGAATTGTAACATAATTTTAACATTTCCATGATTTATAGATAAGAATTCTATACTTCGTCGACAAAATTGTGAAAAACAAAATCCAAATTGTTTACATTATTAAGATTATGGAATATCATTCACCGCAGAACCAAGTGGTGTAATTGGATCTGTGGAGAAAAGAAAATGTAATCCTAAAACATTAACTGAGTCTCTTTAAAGAGAAAATTCTCTCAGTTCAGTTCAGTTCAGTTCAGTCACTCAGTTGTGTCCGACTCTTTGCGACCCCATGAATCGCAGCACACCAGGCCTCCCTGTCCACCACCATCTCCCGAGTTCACTCAAACTCACGGTGATGCCATCCAGCCATCTCATCTGCTTTTGTCCCCTTTTCTCCTGCACTCAATCCTTCCCAGCATCAGGGTCTTTTCCAATGAGTCAACTCTTCACATGAGGTGTCCAAAGTACTGGAATTTCAGCTTTAGCATCAGTCCTTCCAAAGAAAACCCAGGACTGATCTCCTTCAGAATGGACTGGTTGGATCTCCTTGCAGTCCAAGGGACTCTCAAGAGTCTTCTCCAACACCACAGTTCAAAAGCATCAATTCTTTGGCGCTCAGCTTTCTTCACAGTCCAACTCTCACATCCATACATGACCACAGGAAGACCATAGCCTTGACTAGACGGACCTTAGACGGCAAAGTAATGTCCCTGCATAACTTTCCTTCCAAGGAGCAAGCATCTTTTAATTTCATGCCTGCAATCACCATCTGCAGTGATTTTGGAGCGCAAAAAAATAAAAAGTCTGACACTGTTTCCCCATCTATTTCCCATGAAGTGATGGGACCAGATGCCATGATCTTCATTTTCTGAATGTTGAGCTTTAAGCCAACTTTTTCTTTCACTCTCCTCTTTCACTTTGATCAAGAGGCTTTTTAGTTCCTCTTCACTTTCTGCCATAAGGGTGGTGTCACCTGCATATCTGAGGTTATTGATATTTCTCCTGGCAATCTTGATTCCAGCTTGTGCTTCTTCCAGCCCAGTGTTTCTCATGATGTACTCTGCATAGAAGTTAAATAAGCAGGGTGACAATATACAGCCTTGACGAACTCCTTTTCCTATTTGGAACCAGTCTGTTGTTCCATGTCCAGTTCTTTTTTTTTTTTTTTTTTCCACGTCCAGTTCTAACTGCTGCTTCCTGACCTGCATATAGGGTTCTCAAAAGGCAGGTCAGGTGGTCTGGTATTCCCATCTCTTTCAGAATCTTCCACAGTTTATTGTGATCTACACAGTCAAAGGCTTTGGCATAGTCAATAAAACAGAAATAGATGTTTTTCTGGAACTCTCTCGATCTTTCTATGATCCAGCAGATGTTGGCAATTTGATCTCTGGTTTCCTTGCCTTTTCTAAAACCAGCTTGAACATCTGGAATTTCATGGTTCACATATTGCTGAAGCCCGGCTTGGAGAATTTTGAGCATTACTTTACTAGCATGTGAGATGAGTGCAATTGTGCGGTAATTTGAGCATTATTTGGCATTGCCTTTCTTTGGGATTGGAATGAAAACTGACCTTTTCCAGTCCTGTGGCCACTGCTGAGCTTTCCAAATTTGCTGGCATATTGAGTGCAACACTTTCACAGCATCATCTTTCAGGATTTGAAATAGCTCAACTGGAATTCCATCACCTCCACTAGCTTTGTTCGTAGTGATGCTTCCTAAGGCCCACTTGACTTCACATTCCAGGGTGTCTGGCTCTAGGTGAGTGATCACACCATTGTGATTATCTGGGTCGTGAAGATCTTTTTTGTCCAGTTCTTCTGTGTATTCTTTTCTTACAATCCATTAATTGGTCAAAGTAATGCTGTATTATATATCAGTTCATCCCTGGACCATAATGAAATGAGCCTTTTAGAAATCTTTCTGAGAGGCTGAGGAGCCTTTTGGAGAGAATATAAAAAAAGAGAGAGTACCTCAGGGCTGTCTGTTTAATTGTTAGGGTGAAGAGGTCATCTATAGACTTTGTGTCTGGCTCCGAAAGAGGACGTGTATAAGTTTAAGATAACTATTAATTTCTCTAAGGCAGAATTCAGGAAATCGTTACTTTGATAATTTGTCATGCTGATAACTGAATAAAATACAATAATAAGAGAAATATTTATAGAATTGGCCCCAAAGTGAAATCTCCAGGACCTTAATGATACTTAATTATATTGGTAATAGGGTCTAATGGGCTTCTCTGGGGGCTCATGGTAAAGAATCCACCTGCTAATGCAGGAGATGCAGGATATGCATGTTTGATTCCTGGATCAGGACGATGCCCTGGAGAAGTAAGTGGCAACCCACTCCAGTATTCTTGCCCGGGAAATCTCATGGACAGAGAAAGCTGATGGGTTACAGTCTATTGGATCACAAAAGTTGGACACAAATTAGTGACTAAACAATAGTAGTGTCTAATGAAAGTTGTGGGATTTGGTAGGCATAACAGCATGGGGATAATGGGAGCATGGCAAAATCTAGTGGAAACATATACTCTATATGCAGTGGATGTGGTGGTATCAAGAATAAGCAGATGTGGATACAGGAAAGGTGGTGGTACCCAGAATGAGCTTAAAAGCAATCCATATCTGGGAGAAGTGGCAGCACTCAGTGGAGATGTTTGTAACAACAGAAACAACAGTCCTCAGCAAAGAAAAGTTAGTTTAGAAGTAGGAAAAAATGGTGGGTTTATAGGGAAGATGAACAGTTTGTATGTGAGAGCTCCCTAAGAACATAGTTAGGAATGAGGAGGTAAGGAAAAATGCTAGTCAAAAGCCAGTTATACTCATTTTTCTTTTTTATTTAGACTGTTGATAAGTGTTGTGAACATTTTAATTTGTAGTTATATAAAGACATTCCTCTATAGGAACATGACATCATGGAAAAAAGTTGGTCAGAAAAACTATGTTTGAAATAATCTTGGACAAATCCATTTACAGCAATCGGAGACTAATTTTTCATTGTCAGTTCAGTTCAGTCTCTCAGTCTCTCTGACTCTTTGCGACCCCATGAATCGCAGCACGCCAAACCTCCCTGCCCATCACCAACTCCTGGAGTTCACTCAAACTCATGTCCATCAAGTTGGTGTTGTCATCCAGCCATCTCATCCTCTGTCGTCCCCTTCTCCTCCTGCCCCCAATCCCTCCCAGCATCACAGTCTTTTCCAATGAGTCAACTCTTCGCATGAGGTGGCCAAAGTATTGGAGTTTCAGCTTTAGCATCAGTCCTTCCAAAGAACACCCAGGACTGATCTCCTTTAGAATGGACTGGTTGGATCTCCTTGCAGTCCAAGGGACTCTTAAGAGTCTTCTCCAACACCATAGTTCAAAAGCATAAATTCTTTGGCACTCAGCCTTCTTCACAGTCCAACTCTCACATCCATACATGACCACAGGAAAAATCATAGCCTTGACTAGACAGACCTTAGTCGGCAAAGTAATGTCTCTGCTTTTGAATATGCTGTCTATGTTGGTCATAACTTTCCTTTCAACGAGTAAATGCCTTTTAATTTCATGGCTGCAATCACCATCTGCAGTGATTTTGGAGTCCCCCCAAATAAAGTCTGACACTGTTTCCACTCTTTCCACATCTATTTCCCATGGAGTGATGGGACCAGATGCCATGATCTTTGTTTTCTAAATGTTGAGCTTTAAGCCAACTTTTTCACTCTCCTCTTTCACTTTCATCAAGAGGCTTTTTAGTTCCTCTTCACTTTCTGCCATAAGGGTGGTGTCATCTGTATATCTGAGGTTATTGATATTTGTCCCACCAATCTTGATTCCAGCTTGTATTTCTTCCAGTCCAGCGTTTCTCATGATGTACTCTGCATATAAGTTAAATAAGCAGGGTGAGAATATACAGCCTTGATGTACTCCTTTTCCTATTTGAAACCAGTCTGTTGTTCCATGTCCAGTTCTAACTGTTACTTCCTGACCTGCATACAGATTTCTCAAGAGGCAGGTCAGGTGGTCTGGTATTCCCATGTCTTTCAGATTTTTGTCACAGTAAGTCATTATGGGCTTTTTTTTTTTTTTCAGTGTCTGTTTATTGGACTTACCTGGGGATGGTGACCAGAGTGGTCTGCAAAGAAAGGCACTAGAGTAGAATTCATAAAGAGGCAGAACTCAAGCCTGGTTCTTTCTCTTTCCATCTGTGTAATTTTGAGCGAATATCTTTATCTTCTTTGAGCCTTATACATCTTATCAAGTAAAATATTTTCTGTTTCCAATTAGGAGTAGAGATATGGGGAACAGGTAGAATTAAATATGAAGATTACTGCCCAGTGTGTCAAGATCTTAATTTTTTGTTTACTCTATTTGGGGTTTGGAACAAGAAATTTTTCTGTTTTGAATGTTTTCTTAGCTATTTAAGGAGAAGACACTCCCAATCACTTTTGAATAATTCTCAGCTCCATTATCTTTTAATTCTACTGTGAGCATCTGTGGTAGTGTAGAATAATAATGTCCCAAAGATATTAAGGTATTAATCCCTGGAACCTATGAGTTTTTGTCTTACTTAACAAAAGTAACTTTACAGATATGATTAAAGATGTTGAGATAGGGATATTTGGGACTAGTTAGGAATTCGGGAGACCCGGGTTCAATCCCTGGGTCAGGAAGATCCTCTAGAGAAGGAAATGGCAACCCACTCCAGTACTCCTGCCTGGAGAATCCCATGGAGGGAGGAGCCTGGTAGGCTACAGTCCATGGGGTCGCAAAGAGTCGGACACAACTGAGTGTGTCGTCACCAGGGAAAGATCACCATCCAACCCAGGGATGGAACCCAGGTCTCCAGCATTGTAGACAGATGCTTTATCTGAGCCACCAGGGAAACCCATTTTCACTTTCACTTTCAGATGGAATCTAATCCCATGAGTCCTTGAAATCAGACCACCTTTTCCAGCTGAGTCAGAGTGAGAAGTTGTAATTACAGAAGAAAGGCACAGATAAGGAAACATATCTTCACCTAGAAAATCCTATAGAAAGGAAGATAGCTCTGTTGACACCTTGATTTTAACCCAGTGAGACCTGGATTATATTTCTAATCTATACTAGTAAAATTTAAAAAAAAATTGTTTTATGCTACCAGATTTTCAGTAATCTTCTAAGACAGCTATAGAAAATAAGTACAGCCCACATATCACTTATTTCATCAACTTTTATTTGTCTCCAGTATGTACTGGTTGTTATAGAAGACACAATGAAAGGTTAGACATGAGTTTTCTCCCCAAGGATCTCATAGTTAAGCCAAAGAATGCATCTTAGTCACATCTGTGATTCAAAGGGGAAAAATCCAAGATAGCAAATGAAAACTAACTGGAAATTCAGAGAAAGGAGAAGTGAACCCTCTCTGGAGATGAAAACTTCTACTGAAATCATATTCCTAGAACTCAACCTATAAGTAAGTATAGAATGTGAACATGTGGAAGATGGGCTTACATTTTTAAGCCATGGGAATAGTAGATGCAAAGGTTTCGAGGCCCCAGATCATCGCCTGGGTATAAGAAATGGCAAATAAGTACCATTTGGCTTAGTCTGAACATGAGAAATTGGATGTTAAGCAGCCATTTTACATTACAATGACTGTGAGGCAGAATGAGAAACGTTATGCAATGTAAAAAAGCCAAATGTAAATTATGTCTACACAAGCAAAGGCTAGAAGGAAGTACCAACCACAACAAAATTTATCAATAGGAGATATTAGGGTGGAAGCATCCAGTTAATTATTTTTCTTTTCAGTTATTATTATGTATGCAATATTTGGAAATGCATGGAAGTAGTTTGCAGATGGTTATATTTTGCAAATGTGAATGTTTGCAATTCATATACATAGCTTAAAACACAAGTAACTGGCACATTTAACTCAGTGGTCGTTGTGCAGTCTTTAACTTCCAGGAACTCTACAAAGCAAAGGGAGTCACAAATTCTCTTTTTATTTTGCACGATTATTAGCAGTAGACAGGAGGCATAAAATATATGTGCAAGGCATCCCTGCCCACAGCAAAAAAACTCATCAAATAGGCCCCCATTGGATAGGAAGTGGTGATTTTTCAGCACAGCATTGTGATGATAAAGCTTGGCTATCTGTAGATAAAGTAAAATATGGGATATTATTTAAATTAAAGTGATGAAATGAGAAGATTAAATAATATTCATAGAAGCCAACTTGTGCTCAAGGGACTCACTTATTAGGCAGTCTTGTGATAGAAAGTAAAATATATCCATCTATACAAAAAGCAATTTATTGCCCACCTCACTATCTTGCTAACCTCAGCATTCTCTCGAAGTAGCTGGAAGCAGAATTAGTTGCAATAGTATTCATAGGTCTATCCACCTCTATCTTATTGCCAAGATGAACTAGATCCATTTGCCACAAAAAAAGAAATGTTTTCAACTGACATGACTTATTATAAAGCTGAAAACTCTTGATGCTTTTACTAAATTACTTTTTCCAATCATCGAAATATATACATTGAGTATTGCTGTCTTCTACAGTGTATAAGACCTTACAGATGCTGCAGTCAAACATCAAGTCAAATGATTTACTTTCTGCTGCTGCTGCTGCTGCGGCGTCGCTTCAGTCGGGTCCGACTCTGTGCGACCCCGTAGAGGGTAGCCCACCAGCTCCGCCGTCTCTGGGATTCTCCAGGCAAGAACACTGGAGTGGGTTGCCATTTCCTTCTCCAATGCATGAAAGTGAAAAGTGAAAGTGAAGTCGCTCAGTCGTGTCTGACTCTTAGTGACCCCATGGACTGCAGCCCACGATGCTCCTCCATCCATGGGATTTTGCAGGCAAGAGTACTGGAGCGGGGTGCCATTCACTAAATCCTATGTCAAAATTAGAAGAGCACCTCGAAATCATTTATCAAACTACCTTACAGAGTGGGAAACTGATGACCAGAAAAGGCAATACTTTTATGAAATTTCATAGTAAAAGTGGTAATGTAAGAATGGAAATGTCTTTCTATTCCTCATTTAGTACTATTTCTGAATAGCATACCATATTCTTGTTAGAAACACAGGTTGGGTTCAAGGCAAACAACTATAGGTGTGTCTTAGAATGTTTTAGTGGGAAAATAAGTTTGAATTTTAGAAGGAAAATGAAGCCAGATTTACCTCTCTTTGAGGTAAGTAGTAATTAGCATGTTGGTAGGTCGTATAGAGAGGGAGCACCACTGGAGAGTGATGTTAAGCTAGTATTGCTCTGAGTTTGTGTGGCATCTTTATTTTTTCTTGTTGTGCTTAGAACAAAGTGTAGTGCATGAGGAAAATACTCATTAATGTTTACTAAAATGATACTCTTCTAAAATAACAATATATGGGACCAATCAGCTTTAAATACTGAAATATCTATTGACTCTCTAAATACATTGAGCCTGTCAGAGGCTCTGGATGTCTACTACAGCATGACAAGCTTTTATCCTTCAGGAAATAGAAAGCTAGCTGGAAGGAGAAGAACAGAATTTACAAAACAGAGACAGATACTGCTCAAAAGAGCCCACTTAATCGCAAGCTTGCTTGGTATAGTCACTAAGAAAAGGAATCAGAGACAAGAATGATAGTAACGAGTGAAGATATAGTAATAACTTCAGTGAAAACAGGAAAGTTGAACTCGGTCTCAAAACAGGGAGGCTCAGTATGAGTAGAGAAGATAATGAATCTCTTTGTTTTTTATTGCCATTTTTTCTGGGTTTCTTTTTACATCATTGCCTGTTCTTTCTTTTCCTTCATGAGCACATTATTCTGGTTCTTTAAATATCAGTGTTAACAAGATTTATTTCTAGAAGTCCAATAAATTTCATTATTTCTTTAATTCGAGTTAGATAACTATCATTTACAACAGAAAGGGTTCTAACATTTCCAATGACTTTGGCTTCATATTTAAATATTTATTTTACCTTAAACATGCTTCTGCAGAATTTCCACCATTATTTACTATTTAACAATTACCTCAAAGGTGATTTCAAATCTATTTCTTGACGGCAGACTTTATATTTCCACACTATATATGTATGGTTCTCAACTGGGAGCAGATGTTTCCTCCAGGGGAAAATTGACAATGGCTAGAGTCAGACACCACTGAGTGACTTCACTTTCACTTTTCACTTTAATGCATTGGAGAAGGAAATGGCAACCCACTCCAGTGTTCTTGCCTGGAGAATCCCAGGGACTGGGGAGCCTGGTGGGCTGCCGTCTATGGGGTCGCACAGAGTCGGACACGACTGACATGACTTAGCAGTAGCAGCAGAGACATTTTTGATGAGCAGGGAAGGATTGTGTTACTGCTATGTAATGGCTTTAGGCCAGGTGCTGCTGAAAAGTATCTTTCTAGGCACAGAATACCCCCATCCCCTCAACTTCCAACAAAAAATGGTACAGTCCAAGCAGTCGATTAAGCTGAAATAGAAAAACCCTGCTATAGAATCATATGTCAGACTATGAATTGGCCTTCTTCATTTGAAGGTCTCATAAATGCCTCAAATTCTGTTATAAAAATGAAATGCATCACTTTTTCATTTCCCAGACTTCAGAGAATGTCTGACCATTCAGTTAGTTAAGCCTCGATGATATTTATTAACTATGATAGTTTCAATAATGAAGTTAGGTCATCCAAGTTCGAGAACTGAGTCAGCAAATTTTTTATCAAGTCACAGCAACAAATTGCAGAGAAAGGACTTAAAAGAAGTTGGCCTGTGAGCCTTTCTCTTCCTTGATCAGGTTCATATATCCTTGGCAGTCTGTTCCCTATATTTTGTTCTTCTCTTGGCTCCTCAGTTCTTCCCAGGAGCCACTCATGCTCCTCTCCAGGTTAGACTCAGACTTTTTGGCTAAGTTAACTCATCACCATATCTTGATATCATCACAATAAAAATAACCCTGCTTTCATAAAATAACTATGAGTGCATGCTCAGTTGCTTCAGCCATGTCCAACTGTTTGTGACACCATGGACTGTAGACAACCAGGCTCTTCTGTCCATGGAATTCTCCAGGTAAGAATATTGAAGTGGGTTGCCATGCCCTCCTCCAGGGGATCTTCCCAACCCAGGGACTGAACCCGTGTCTCTTATGTCTCCTGCATTGGCAGGTGGATTCTTTACCACCAGTGCCACCTGGGAAGCCCAAAATAGCTATACCTATTTCTAATTTGGTAAGAAATCAGTACAAGAAAAGCACAACCAAAATTGAAATCCTCAATTCTCTGTACTGTGGATTGACATTCTCTATCAATCACAGTTACACAAATTTCACGTATGTTCAACTGTAACTCTTTACAAATATGGAATGCTATTTCTAAGCTTTTCCTACATAGATAGAATACACCATCACTTAGAAATGCTAAGAATGGCCTTAAGATATCAACATTCATAGTCTTTACTATCAAGTTTATTTTTTATGAAACCCACTATTATCTAATTGCAACTTGAGGACTAAGGCCGATAGTGTGTTGTTTAACCAACTCCCTAAAAGGAAAGAAAAAAAATGGCAACAGTTTTAATATTTGTTCATTTCTGTGATATAAATCCACCCTTCATTGTCAGTTTAAAGTTGCCAATTGTTTAACCTCTGGCCCACAAAATTACTGAATATTCCTGCCTAGTTCTATGTCTTTTAATGTGGGTAAAGCAACACTAAAGTAAGACTCTCATGATGTGAGATGTTGTAAAGACCCTGGTATAAATTCACTGTGTGACTCTGGGTTAGTTATTTTATGTCTCTCAAGTATCAGGCTTCTCAACTGGAACATATGACAGTTGAATTGATGTTCTCCAAGATCTAGTATGGCTGTAACAATCAAAGTTGCAAAGCGTTCCCCTCATCAATCACACTGACTTTCAATGTACACACATCAAGTATCAGTACTATCAGGAAAGTGTAATAAAAATTTAAGATTGAATTGCTAAAAATGAATTCTCTTTTCTATTGGTTCTGTCTTTTAAGATTAAATTTTGAGTAGGAATTCTACTGTGTAAAACAACTGCAAATTAGATTGAAACAATTCTTTATTTTTGCTACTTTGTTTATTCCTTCATCAATTTCTCCAGTAAAGAAAACAAGCCTATAATCATTAGCTTTTTTTCCTGGTTTGATCTCTCTTTGTATGAAATCTTGGCAGTGAGACTTGAGTTTCATAATGTTACATCTGAGAGATTTCATGAAGTGGCAGTCTGTATAGGAAGTAGAGAATGTCCTTTAAAATGTTAACTTATTTAAACAGATATATGCTTCTATTCTTTTATGACATAAATAATTTTCTTCTTTCTGTGACATACAGATATTGTACTTTATGGGTCTGTTTATGTGAAATGTAACCAAACGAAAAGAATAAGCCAACTACATGTTCCCTTTTTCTAATAAAATGCAAATTTTCTGTTTAAAAATCAATTTTTTTTGTTACCAAAAATCAAATGTGAAATTGAATTTCATTTGGTTCCTTTTTTAAGTAGGAGATCTTGTGTCATATGAGAAATGCAATAGGCCTTTTCGCTTGGTTATGAAATTGACATAAGAGTTAAGGTGAATTTAACTAAACTTTCTGCCTCTTTTTAATTTCCCCTATCATTTAGCATATGATAGAACAATACTGTGGCATCATAGAAAGATACAGCTGAATGATTCTTTAAATGCTGTAATCCATTCCCTGATTATGTACATGGAAAAACTGAGGCTGAAGCTAGGAAATGACTTGACCTAAATAATACAGGAAGAATACCAAACTGCTCTTTCTATTCTTTCCCAAAACATCCTGTAGCTTATGTTATCTGACTGACTTTTCTGTTATAGGGATGTAAAATTAGAATGTATACTTATCCACCTAGCATATCATGACCCCCACACCCCCTGCTTTTTACCTGTTTCCATTCAAGAGTCACTGAACTCTTTCTTCTCTTTTCTGTAGACTTCAGACCAGAATTTGATCTCACATCTCTCTACTTACTAATATGTAAGTGACTGATAACATATAAAATAATAAGTCCCAGGAAGCATTTGTGTTTTCACAGATATCTGAAAGACACTCACTTTTTTGTCTAGATAACTTATTTTACTGCAGTGGGTAGCCATTCCCTTCCCCAGGGGATATTCCCAATACAGGGACTGAATCCAGGTCTCCCACATTGCAGGCAGATTCTTTACCATCTGAGCCCCCAGAGAAACCCACAGAAAAGTTTTAGATGTATAGAAACATTGTGAAGATAGAGAGTTCCCATACATCCCATATCTACTTCTCCTTATTGTTAACATCTGACATAGTACATCTGTTACAATTCATGAACCAATATTGATATTTTATCATCAAATAAAGCCTATACTTTATTCAAATTTACTTGATTTTTTACCTGGTTCCCTTTTTCTGATCCAAAAATCTCATCCAAGATAAAATACTGCAAATATTTGTCATGTCTTCTTAGGTTCCTTTTGGCTAAGATATTCTCATTCATGAAGTGTGGTTATTTTCTTTTAGGCTGAGTATCTATATAAATTATTTGGAATCTCTCCCATGAGGGGTTTTGTTTAATCTCTACCATTTCTTTTTTTCTCTTTTTTTCAATATTTATATCAGTGTGGATTCATGGGGTGAAATTTCAACTTTATTTTGTGTTCAACCTGTTCCAGTATTAGCCATTGGGAGTTCTTCATTTGGCTCCTATATCCATTTGACATATTCCCATTATTGTATATTTTGAGCACTTTGTTATTTTCTGACAATATCATATGCTACAAGCTCATCTTGTATATTTCCATTCACAGCTCTAGAATTAACCATTTGTTGAAGAGGCCCTGGTATCTTTTATTGAAAAATGACTTTTAAAAATACTGTTTAAAGTAATTTAAATTTACAACTTAAGCAGTATTTAAAACAATTTGACCTATTTAAATTGCTAAATTTAATTTAAGATGGTTGATGATGATTCAGTGGCATCACCGACTCAATGGACATGAGTTTGAGCAAGCTCCAGGAGTTGGTGATGGACAGGGAGGCTTGGCGTGCTGCAGTCCATGGGGTCGCAACGAGTTGGGCATGACTGAGCGACTGAACTGAAACTATTTAAAATGTGGTATTTAAAACCAAGATCTGGTGCTAGTTGTGCTCACTGTTACTACTCATTATCACCTGACAGAGTAAGGAAAAATATCAAAGTTTATGCTGTGTATATTATTGATAATAATCACCTCTGTCAAAATTGACCCAGATATGTGCTCACAGTCTGTCTCCAACTCTGATCTGTTATCACGTGGTTCATTCTAGGCTCCTAATCTTGGTTATCTAAAACTTCCCATTATGACAGTGAGACACTCGTCTCCTACTCTCTGTCATCCGTTTATTTGATGTTTAAATTGCAGTATATATGCAGAGTGATTTCAAAATTCCTGAATCAGTCCATGAGGGAAATGACTTTGAAGTAAAGTACAGTGCTCTATACAGTTCCTTTTCACTTCAGTCTTACAGATTCTACTCATTTCCACAATTACTTAGATCAGCACATTTCCTTCCATCCCCTTCAGTGAAGTTACTTTATAAACTTGTGGTACAGCTGGATTTTAGTCACAGTCTGCACTCTGTCCTGGGATTCCCCAGCCTCATAAGCGATTTTTCTTGAGTTTCATACATGAAGGCCCACTCTTTGTATTGTAAATTTCTATGAATTTTGACAAATGTGTAATGCCATGCAAACACCATTACAGTATAATACAGAATATTTTCCTTACCACCTTAAAAAATTCCTTCTACTTCACTTATTCACTCTTCTTCACCTCTCAACTCTCCAGACCTGTCAACCACTAATCTTTTTACCGTCTCCATAATTTTGCTTTTTTCAGTGTCATATAATTAGAATCATGCAGGGTGTAGGTTTTTCAGACTGGTTTCTCACACTTAGAAACATGGGCTTAAAATTCATCTTATGTTTATTTCTTCTTATCACGAAACAGTATTTCATTGTATGAATGTACCACAGCTTGGTTACAAGTTCACCTTTTAAAATCTATCTTGCAAGGAGAGGACCCAGAGGGATGGCATGGGGTGGGAGGTGGGAGGGGATTCATGTTTNAAAGCTATTATAAATATTTGCATACAGATCTTTGTGTTGGCATAAGTTTATAAATCCGTTGGGTTAAGGCTTAAATGTGAAACTGCTGAATAATATGTTAAGACTATATTTAGCTTTGTAAGAAACTGCCAAATTATTTTACAAAATGGCTGTACCATTTTCCATTCCTATGAGGAATAAATAAGAGTTTCTGTTCCTTTGCAGACTTCCCTGGTGGCTCAGATGGTAAAGCATCTGCCTACAATGCAGGAGACCTGGGTTCAATCCCTGGGTTGGGAAGATTCTCTGGAGAAGGAAATGGCAACCCACTCCAGTATTCTTGCCTGGAAAATTCCATGGACAGAGAAGCCTGGTAGTCTATAGTCCATGGGGTCGCAAAGAGTCAGACACGACTGAGCAACTTCACTTTCCTCACTTTCTGTTCCTTTGCATCTGTACCAGCAATTGGAATTGTCATTTTTTAAAGATATTACTTATTTTAATAAGATTGCAGTGGTTTCTCTTTGTTGTTTTAAATTGCATTTCCCTGAGGACAGTAATCTGAGTAGGTCTTCATATGCTTGTTTTCCACATGTATATCTTTGGTGAGGGATCTGATCAAAATTTTGCCCATCAAAATTTTTTGTTGTGTTGTTGAGTTTTGAGAGTTTTCTGTATATTTTTGATTTTAGTCCTATATCAGAATTATCTTTTACAAATATTTCCCTCAGTCTCTGGTTTGTCTCTCATTTACTTGGCACTGTTTTTCACAGAGCAGAAGTTTCAATTTTAATGAGGTCCAGCTTATCGTGTTTTTTTCTTTTTTTCGCTTGGATTGTGCCTTTGGTGTTGTATGTCAGAAGTCACTGTTGGGGCTTTCCTGGCAGTCTAGTGGTTAGGACTCTGTACTTCCACTGCACAGGGTATGGGTTTGGTCCCTGGTTAGGGAACTAAGATCCTGCATGTTCCATGGCATGGTCAAAATTTTTTTTAAAAAATAAATAAAGATAAAGCATGCCACTTAAATCTTAACAGTGGTAGGACATTAAAAAAGATCTTTAAAAAAGTCACTGTCATTACCAAATTATCTAAGTTTTCTCCCATGTTATTTTCTAGGAATTTTAGTTTTTTGTCTTACATTTATGTCTGTGACCCACTTTCAGTTAATTTTTGTGAAGGATGTAAGGTCTGTGTCTAGATTTACTTTTACTTGTGGATGTCTGATTGTTTCTTCACTGTTGAAGAGACTGTCTTTGCTCCTTGTATTGCCTTTGTTCCTTTGTCAAAGATTAGTCGACTATATTTATGTGGGTCTTTTTCTGGGCTTTTTCTTCTATTCCGTTGATCTGTTTGTCTATTCTCTTGCCAGTGTTGTTTTTAGTACTGCAACTTTATAGTAAATGTTAAAGTTGGTTAGTGTGGGTTCTACAACTTTGTTCTTCAGTATTGTGTTGAGTATTCTGGGTCTTTGTCTCTTCACCTAAACTTTGTACCAGTCTGTCATATCCTTGTATTTGTCTCCCTCCTCTCCTCACTTCGTGGCTTCCCCATGTACTTCTCAAAGGGAGTCCATTCATAGGCCTTTCTGCTCTAATCCATGGTTGTTATGCTAGAGCCGTGTTGGTGTGGTGGTAAGGCATGGGCGTGGGGAGGGTAAGTATTCTATAAAAGTCCAACTTAGACTGTTTTTCAGTAGCGCCATGTACCTGACTGGGACCTAAAGTAACTTTTTCAATCACATTTTTTTCGTCCCCTGACTCCATTTCCTTTCCTGGTTACTGCTGCTGCTGCTGCTGCTAAGTCGCTGAGTCGTGTCCAACTCTGTGCGACCCCATAGACGGCAGCCCACCACGCTCCGCTGTCCCTGGGATTCTCCAGGCAAGAACACTGGAATGGGTTGCCATTTCCTTCTCCAATGCAAGAAAGAGAAAAGTGAAAGTGAAGTCGCTCAGTCGTGTCCGACTCTTAGTGACCCCATGGACTGCAGCCTTTCTCATTATTTCCTTGAAGCACTGTCCCGACTGACTGATTTCTTTTTCCCTTAGGTTAGACAAGATTTCTGGAGGGGACTAGAGTAAAGAGGAATTCCATTTCCCTAGCTAGGAGATGGTATCAAAATTGTGTTCAGGCAATATGTTTTTTTCCTGGAGCATAAGCCTTTGCTATGGAGAAAACTCTGGGTGTAGTGCATTATGGTGCTTCCTCTCATCCCCCTGCCAGAGCCCATGATGAGATTTTTCTGGGATTCTCACAGTTGGGGTTTCTGAAAGGAAAGCCCATAAAAATGTGGAGCCCCCCTAAGACCGCAGTCCCTACAATTTCCTCACTCTTACATTAGACCAAAGTCAGCTGCCAGTAATTCATCATGAAAATCATTTAAATGTTCCTACCAGCTTAGGGTCTGATGATTTTGGCTTCAATTTTAGGGCTTCCCTGGTGGCTCAGAGGTTAAAGCGTCTGCCTGGAATGCGGGAGACCCAGGTTTGATCCCTGGGTTGGGGAGAACCCCTGGAGAAGGAAATGGCAACTCACTCCAGTACTCTTGCCTGGAGAATTCCATGGAGGGAGGAGCCTGGTAGGCTACAGTCCATGGGGTCACAAAGAGTCTCACACGACTGAGTGACTTTACTTACTTTACTAAGTAGATTTTGGTTGCTGTAATTCTCTGGATTAGCCTGTTTCTCCAGATTTTGGGTGTAGCAGGTTTCCCTGTAATCTCTGTTATCTGGTAAATTCAAGAAAAGTCATGGGTTTTAGTTTGTCCAGTTTTTGTTGTTGTTGACAACTTCTAAGCATTTTATATGTATATATGAGAGTTTCTGGATTCCAGAAATTCTCCCTAACATATGTTCTTTTGAACTTTCAAGCATGTACTAATGGAGTTTCTGTTTGACAGTGGACATATGGGCTTTTGATTATATTGATGACTCAGGTTATGATCCATACATACCTAATTTTTTCTCAGAGAGAAAAACCATGTCTCAGTTTCCCCACATGAAATCAGTTGGAGTATACTATCATTCAGGACACTGTGGCTTAAATATTTAATCCTAAGATTCATCATTCTCCTTTTAGAACTCAAGGTTATATGACAATCCACCATTTCTCTCTGGTGCCTGATTGTATGCAGATGTTTCAGGTCTACACAGGCCCTATTCTGGTCCCTCACTAGAGAGCCTGACACAAACAATGTCCAGTCCATTTGGAGTCAAACTATGCATCGTTATCTATCAAAGCTGGAGTAAGCCTGAACATTCTTTTAGTCCACATTTCCTTTGTGAGACTTAAGGGGCCTTGCCTTTAGGGACACCAGTTGGAAAACAATTAGTTACTTTTTCTCAGTCTGCACCTGTCGTAAATGTTTTATGGCTTTACTACTATTGCCATTACAAGTTATTATATTTTGAGCTTTTGTTATGTACATGGCAGCATTACATGCCATATGAACATTATCTCATTTATTCTGCATGTCATCCCTCTAAGCTGGATAAATATTTCTCCATTTTATCCCTGTCTCAATTGTCATTTTGAGCAAATGGCTGGCTTACCTTTCCACTGTTTGAATGTGGATGATCAGGTTTTGAACTCAGATATGTGTCACCAAAAGGCTTGGACTCCTTCATATTACTAAGTCATATGTGTTTGAGTTGCTGGTTGGCTTAAATGTTTGTGTTCATTATTTGCCACCTTTGACCAGAGAATATCTTTTCATGTGATTTACATTCACATTTCATAACTCTACAGGTTTGTTAGGTGGATATCTCATGTTTTGTAACTAAAAATATAGAATGTTCTTCTGCCAGATACTGCTTGCTAACACTGAACTATAATGTCCAAGATACGAGTGATAGCCCAGATCTTCTAAGATCTTCTAAATGTGACCTGAATCAAATCACATTTTGTGTTATACCACTCTCCAGATACTGTTCTAATCACTTTATATATATATATATATATATATGTGTGTGTGTGTGTGTGTATATGTATATATACATATATATATTAGCTCATTTCCCTCCCATCTAAACAATTCTATGATATATTTTTTAATAATACAATTTTACAGTTGATAAAACTGGGGTATAGAGAAGTTAAATAACTTGCCCAAGGCACACAACTTGTTAGTGGTGCTGCTGGGATGTGAGCCTATGTAGGATGACTCCAGACTACAAATTTCTAATCATAAAATGCTGCCTTTTTAATGCACCAATTAATTGACGTTGTGTCAGTTGCTGCTGCTGCTGCTGCTGCTAAGTCACTTCAGTCATGTCCGACTCTGTGTGACCCCATAGACGGCAGCCCACCAGGCTCCCCCGTCCCTGGGATTCTACAGGCAAGAACACTGGAGTGGGTTGCCATTTCCTTCTCCAATGCATGAAAGTGAAAAGTGAAAGTGAAGTCACTCAGTCGTGACCGACTCTTAACGACCCCACCAGGCTCCTCTGTCAGTGGGATTTTCCAGGCAAGAGTACTGGAGTGGGTTGCCATTGCCTTCTCCAGTGTCAGTTGCTGGAAACAGTAAAAACAAACAAGTCTGGCTCTGCCCCACTGGAGCTTGTGGTTTGCCCCACCTGTGCTCCTGCAGAAGCATACAGTACCACCAGTAGCATCAGAAGCAGCACTTGGGGGCTTTACAGAAATAGAAATGCACAACCCAACCTCCACCCACCCCCAACTACTGCATGCACATTAAAACCTGAGAAGCTGGGATTTAGAACACTAAGGCACTAGAGGGTAGATTGTGGTCCTTTGTTTTTTCCTCTGGGCTTTGGCGTCTTCACCAGTAAAAGGAAGGGGTTATCCCTCTGCTTAATATTCCTTAATGGTATCCTCTAGGACCAGGTCACATGCAGACTACTGCAGAGTGAGTGACCAGGGCGACGGATGCCAGCAGAGCCCTGCCCTGCTCCGGGTGGGTGATGGAGTGCTGTGCCTTCTGCAACGGAGAGCAAGCATCGATCCTGGGTTTCCATCCTTCTCCTTGTTTCTGTAGGCGGTTGAGAAGATTAGATTGTGCCCAGCAAGCTAGATATCACCTCCAGACGATTTATACGGCTTTTATATTTATTTAGAGAGCAGGAGGCCTAGCCCAGCTCCTGTTAGATGAGGCAGTGACATGAGAATTTAAAAGGGCTGTTTCATTAATTTTGGAGGGAATTTATTGCTGACAAAAGACCGCATTATTGATGGTGGGTAGACAGCTCTCGCCTCGCTGCCTCTCGCCTCTCCGGAGCTGCGCGGGAGAGCCGCCCCCGCTCCAGCAGGCAGCCTCCTGGGTCGCCCAGGGAAGCCCTTCCCGCGGGAGGAGGAAGCCAGGGAGCCGTTCTGGCACTCGGCCAGCGGGGCGCAGGGCTTAAGTGGCAGAGCCTCCAGCTGGCTGCACCGCTGCAGTCCCTGAACAGGAAGGACAATTAGAGGTCGTCTAGCTCCATCCTTGTCCTGCACGGATATGGTCCTGAACACCCAGGGAGGTCAACTGATTTAGCCACAGATCAAGTCAGAAATCAGGTAGAAAACAGGTACAGCTGCATTTAATTTTGTGAAATTAAAACTTCTTCCTAAATGACAGTGGCAGGATGTATGTGGGCAGCTTTCTGTGTTCTTTGCACAGCACTGAACTTTCTCAGAGAATGACAATAACATTACATTTTTACAGACTTCAAATCATGTAAAATGGGATTTTTCTCTCACACGTCTCTCTGAAATGTGAGGCATGGGAAGGGCCTTTTGGGTATTGTAACTGTTTTTCATCACTTGTGATGGGCTATGCTCTGAGATTGATTCTTTGAACATCATCATCTTTGATGACAACACTGATTTTGTGAGGTGGCTGTTTTAATCCTCATTTATAGAGGTGTGACACAATTACGGAGCTTGTTCAAGGTCTTAGAGATTGTAAGTAGCAGAGAGAGAATTCTTCATCCAGCTGCTTCTGTTTTTGTTTTTTTAACCATCTCATGAACCTTGTGAAGTTCAGTTCTCAGGTTAAAGAATAAACTTTTGTAAAAGGTTCCTATTTGGGTTCTAGAAAGTGAAAGAATGGATCTTGCTGTAAAAAATAGAGTGAGAGTGGTGCCTACGATGAAGCCAAGAGAGGAGACTAATATCTGTGAACTTGATGCGCTTTGGAGACATACGAACAACCCTCAGTGATGTCTTAACTCAGTTTCAGAATGAAGAGTGTGGGGAGTGGGTGGGATAGATATACTAATAGCTAATGGGGCTTCCCTTGTGGCTCAGAGGATAAAGCATCTGCCTGCAAAGCAGGAGACCTGGGTTCAATCCCTGGGTTGGGAAGATCCCCTGGAGAAGGAAATGGCAACCCACTCCAGTATTCTTGCCTGGAGAATCCCATGGACAGAGGAGCCTGGCAGGCTACAGTCCACAGGGTCGAAAAGAGTCGGACACGACTGAGCAACTTCACTCACTCACTCACTCAGTGGGCTAATGGGGCTTCCCTGGTAGCTCAGCTGGTAAAGAATCCATCTATAATGTGGGAGCTGCTGCTGATGCTGCTAAGTCGCTTCAGTCGTGGCCGACTCTGTGTGACCCCATAAACGGCAGCCCACCAGGCTCCCCTGTCCCTGGGATTCTCCATGCAAGCACACTGGAGTGGGTTGCCATTTCCTTCTCCAATGCATGAAAGTGAAAAGTGAAAGTGAAGTCACTCAGTCGTGTCTGACTCTTAGCGACCCCATGGACTGCAGCTTGCCAGGCTCCTCTGTCCATGGGATTTTCCAGGCAAGAGTACTAGAGTGGGGTGCCATTGCCTTCTCTGATAATGTGGGAGGCCTGGGTTCAATCCCTGAGTTGGGAAGATCGCAACTCAGGGCATGGCAACCCACTCCAGTATTCTTGCCTGGAGAATCCCCACGGACAGAGGAGCCTGGTGAGCTACAATCCATGGGGTTGCAAAGAGTTGGACAGGACTGAGCAACTAAGCACAGCACAGCACGATGGGCTAATGACAGAAACAACTGCTTAAGTTCCAACTTTCCTTCACTAGGTTGAGAACTGTCAGTGTGGACTAGAAATGGGCTGACAGTAGAATTATGGTCTAATCTTTTCTTATGTACAACTCATGTTCTAACTTTAAGACTGTGCAAGTTAGATCATTTAGACTGTGAGCAATTTGCCCATTCTGTAACCTTAAGATTCCTAAGACACTACTTCTGGAGGGAATCTTAGGCCTCCCTAGACCACTAAATTCAAATCTCTGATTTGGAAAGTGGGGACAGGGTTGAGAGAAGGAAGGAAATGTTCCAAAAGCTAGTGGCAGAACCAAAGCTCAGAATCATGTTACACAATAGCTTCTATAAAGCTCTCTCTAGCATCCCAAATGGCTTCCTTTTCATTATTTATATGTGTATTTGCACACATTTATAATGTATGAACAGTGTGTACATTCATCACATGTGTGTCTCCACACATTTGTTTCCCTCTGCCCAATTATTCCACAAACTAAGGAGACTAATGATCCACCTTGAATGTAATGAAAACACAGTTACTGAACATACTCTATAAATGCCTGACTATAGGAATTTCAGTTAGAAAAGTTAAAATGATTGTAGTGAGTACAGCTATACCTCTTCTTTTCTGGTTAAGGGTTTTATTCAGGCAAATTTTGAAGTTGAAGATAATACGATTTTGGAGGTTCAAGGTCAGATAACAGGAGTGGAGAGATAGCAGTCCTCAGAAATTCTAAGCAGTCAGGTTAAAACTGAACAATAAAGAGTAATAAAGAAATAAAGGGAAAAAAAGAAGTTGAACATTATTTAAAAACAATGACTAAATTGCCATAAGGTTATTATTTAGTAAGAAAACAGTTGGATAATCTGCTATAGTAATGGGGGTCGGGGGCATGTCCTAGGAGTCAGAAGACTTGGCTTGTGTTTCTGTAAGTGGCTTGCTCAAGGCAAGTGCCCCAGGAGGGACTCTGTGTACCTTTGTGTATCTGTAAAATGAGGAAGTTAGTGCAGATCATTTTAAGGGTCAGTGTCAGTAACTGAGTACTTTTGTAGTAGTTATTTCAAGCTAATTTTTTTTCAATGTGTATTATTGACTGCATATTAGTGATAGGTGTTGTGCTAGGTCAAGGGAACACTGCATTGAAAAGGACAAATCTTAAGTTCCTCAAAGAACTCAAGGTTCTTGAGTTCCTCAAGAACTCAAAATCTTGTCTGGATATTGTTAATTGTTGAACCTTTAAGTGTTTCCTTTGTTCTGGAAATTAACAGAGTGTCCTCTTACCCCAAGTCAGACACTTGATAATAAATCCATTTTATACTGAGGAATTCAAAAGATTGAGAAATACAAGAAGAGAAGAACAGCAAATCTAGGGCCAAGATAGTCCGTGGAAAAATATGATAGAAGAGGAAAATAAATTGATTAAATGGGAATAAAGAGAATCAACAGATTCAAGTGGTAAAATGAAATGTTATAGAGTCATTGAAGTGTTCATTAGAGAGTGGCCCATAGATCAGTCACCTTAGAATTACTGTGTGCTGGTGAAAAAGCAAGGCATAGGGTCCCAACTTCAGTTCCCTGGAATCAATGCCTGGGAATAGGGATAGATATCTGGTTGGTAAAAAATACCAAATACTCTAAATGTTTCTTATCCATGCTAATATCTGAAAACCACTGGACTAGGTAATTGTACACATTGCAAATAATTAGAAAAGTAAATGACATTTTACAAAATTTAATGAGTAAAACATTATGAGTCTTCTTCCTGAAATTCAGAAAACCAATGTCATAATAACATCCATAAATTTTATACTTTTAATTTGTAGAACAATACTAAATAAGAGACATACAATTTATGCTGCTCTGATTTATGCCCTATGATGTAAAACTATTATAAATGAATTCCCTGACCTCTATTTTTTCCATTCATTTTAAAATTGAATGCCCTTGTACCTATGGAGGGACAAGAGATGAGGTTAGAAGAAGGGAAAAAAGAAGGGAAGGAAGGAAGGGAGGGAAAAAAGAGAAGAGAACACTGAGAGACAGGAAAGGAAGATGACGAATGTTTGGCTTCACTAAATTTAAACTCATATTTGCTAAAGGACAGCACACAGAGTTTTAGTCCATGTGTTTCCAGTAATTAACATCAAAATGACTTAATTATGCTTACAGGAAAATACTGAAAATGAGAAAAAAAACTTTCCAAATTGAGTTACCTATTAGCATACATATATATTGTGAAACAACAAAAAGACAATGAAAAATAAGTTAATTTTAAAGCAGTTTCCTTTAAGAAGCTTAGAAAAGCTTGCCTTTTGCTTACTACTTTGGCAAGTCAGTTCTTTACGTTTTCACAAGGTGGTGCTATAAATGTGACTTTCCTTTAATGACTGACATTTAAGATGCCTTTGGTACAGTTTGGAATAATTTCATGTTTAGTTGTCAAACTCTGTCTTATGATTACTTGCCAGTAACAAAGTGTTTGTCAGTGACTTTATGACTGCTTGTTATTGGCCATGAAAGAATGTACAGAAAATGATCTGGAGAAAATATAACATCTACTTTGCTCTCAGTGCAGAGAGTGAAATCCTTACTTTAGTTGCCTTTGTATCCCCGCAGTGACAAATCTCTACTTGAAATTTCCACAAACACAGTAGTGTGGCAAAAACATGAGAATGGAAAGTTCTCACTCTGTCTGATTCATCAAGCCTAAAGCCAGTTTCTTCCTTTTTTGTTTTCCTTTTTATAATTAGGAATTTGGCTAATGTTCTGATAGATTTATAAAAACCCTAGATTAATGTGGTGCTTTGGAAATTTATGTTTTGATGACTAGTTTAATTGTTGTGAATAGTATACCAATATTTGTAAATTTTTTTGTTCCTGAATGTGTGTATATTTGATTGCTTAATTTGATTATCATAAATACATTTCAAGGAGTCCTCCCAGAAAATGTATATTTTTATTTGAATTTTCTGTGGGAAAAACATTTGCTATTATTTGTAGTTTAAAATACAATTAAATCTACAAAAAAGTTAGAATTCATGGGACTTATTGCATTAACATGCTTTCTTCCCTCACCCCCTAAATTGTTGTTTTTGTTCTATTTCTCTTTCTACCTAGTCCTGGGAAATTTCATTAGTATTGAGAATCTTTTCTTTTTTGTTATAAGTAATGCAGAACTAACCATTTTCATTCTACTTTTGTGGTAAAATTCATATAGTCCACATACATCTATATTTACATGGTTTTGTGCCCATTAGCACAGAACTTGCCTTTAGAAACCGGTATAAAGAAAACAGTAAAAAAAAAAAGTTTAGAACTGGAAAAGGACTTAGAAATAATCTAGTGAAGTATGCTTTGTGATGTAATAAAAATATATATATTTGGACCTTGGTTCTGGCACAGAGCCCTAAACCCCAGGAATTCTGAGTAATAAGAATGTCTTATTTTTCATAAGGAGCCATACACCTGAGTTTCTGATAATGAGGTGACGCTTTGAGGGAAACCTAGATAGCTTTAGAGTGGGACTTTTCCCCATTAGGAAAGCAGTCCACCTGATTAGAGGCTTAGAAATTTTAGCCTTACCCGTCAACCTGGTGGAGGAGAGAAGAGCTGAAGATTGAGTTGAATCACCTGCGGTCAACAATTTAATCGGTCATGTCTTGCTGTGTTTTTAATGAAACTTTGATAGAAACTATGAAACAAGGCTAAGTGGACTTCTAGGAGAACACACTGATGTGTTGGGAGGGCTTGCAAGTTCTACATACTCCCACTCCTCCGATACTTTGTCCTGTGCATTCCTTCCATTTCTCTGTTCCTGAAGTTGCAGTGTGGTTATAGTGAAAGTCACCCAGTCATATCCAACTCTTTCTGACCCCATGGACTATACAGTCCATGGAATTCTTCAGGCCAGAATACTGGAGTGGGTTGCCATGCCCTCCTGCAGAGGAGCTTCCCAACTCAGGGATCGAACCCAGGTCTCCTGCGTTGCAGGTGGATTTTTAACCAGCTGAGCCACCAGGGAATCTGTAGCCTTTATAATAATACTTCAAGTATAGGACTTTCCCAAGTTTTGTCTATCATGCTAGCAAATTTTTGCAACTGATGGGTGCATTTTGGGAACCCCAGGAAAGGAGTACATCAAGGCTATTTATTGGCACCCTGCTTATTTAACTTATATGCAGAGTACATCATGAGAAATACTGGAATGGATGAAGCACAAGCTGGAATCAAGATTGCCAGGAGAAATATCAACAACCTCAGATATGCAGATGATACCACCCTTATGGCAGAAAGCGAAGAAGAAATAAAGAGACTCTTGATGAAAGTGAAAGAGGAGAGTGAAAAAGTTGGCTTAAAACTCAACATTCAGAAAACTAAGATCATGGGATCTGGTCCCATCACTTTATGCAAATAGATGGGGAAACAGTGGAAACAGTGATAGACTTTTTTTTTTTGGGCTCCAAAATCACTGCAGATGGTGCCTGCAGCCAGGAAATTAAAAGATATTTGCTCCTTGGAAGAAACGTTATGACCAACCTAGACAGAGTATTAAAAAGCAAAGACGTTACTTTGCCAACAAAGGTCTATCTAGTCAAAGCTATGGTTTTTCCAGTAGTCATATGTCAATGTGAGAGTTGGACTATAAAAAAAAGCTGAGCGCCGAAGGACTGATGCTTTTGAACTGTGGTGTTGGAGAAGACTCTTGAGAGTCCCTTGGACTGCAAGGAGATCCAACCAGTCCATCCTAAAGGAGATCAGTTCTGAATATTCATTGGAAGGGCTGATACTGAAACTGAAACTCCCAATACTTTGGACACCTGATGGGAGAAACTGACTCATTTGAAAAGACCCTGATGCTGGGAATGATTAAAGGTGAGAGGAGAAGGGGATGACAGAGGAGGAGGTAGTTGGATGGCATCACCGACTCAATGGACATGAGTTTGAGTAAGCTCCGGAGTTGGAGATGGAGAGGGATGTCTGGTGTGCTGCTGGCCATGGGATCACAAAGAGTCAGACATGACAGCACTGAACTGAACTGAGCTGAAGTGAAGGTAACTTGGGGGCCCCATTTCTGACTTGTATCTGAAGTGGAGGTGATCTAGTGGGACTGCCTTAATCTGTGGGGTTAATGCTTATCCTGTGGGGTCAACACTAACTCCAGGTATTTAGTATTGAACTGAATTGTTGGGCGTTCAATTGGTATTAGAGAACCGTTGTTGGAAAACTAAATACCCTTCTTGTAGTCTTCTCAAAAATGATGGAAAGTTTAAAATCAAGACATGATAAATGATAAATCTAAAATCATGCTGCAAACTACACTGGAAGGTAGCAAAACCAAGCGGGAGACTCCAGGCCTCCTGCCTGTAAGTGCAGTGCTATTTTCTCTACACTGCACTTTCCTTGTATTTGCTTTTGATCTTTACTAGTAGAGCCCACTATTATGCAGGGGGTAAGGAAATAATTGGGGAACTTAGAAGGAGGTAGGAATTACCTGGACTTTCTTACACTATCTACCACAACCGGAAAGCTGAGAGGATCAAATGGTTATTCTGAATTTCCAGATTTTCAGTAGATCTGCTAAGATTTCAAAAGCTAGTTCTAGTGAGTTGTGATTTGGAGGCAAGATTTTTCTCTCATAAAAATGGCAAGTGTTTAAAAAAAAGAGAGAGAGGAACTAACAACAATAAAGACTTAAATTTCAATGGGACTTTGAAATGTAATTTTATTCATACAATGCCCTATTCATTATCTATTTTACTGTTGACAAAAACACGAAATTAATTAAATTGTGTCATACACTTTGACAGATGAGGAAACCGAGGCTTGGGGAGTCTTGGGATCAAATAATCTATGCAAGGCGAAGAACTATAAGTCATGGACCCAGAATGGAATCTTTGGCTTTTGACTTCTTTTATATCAATGTTAGCTCTCAGCAACACAGGAGACTACAGTATTGTAATTCATGCCACAAACATTTACTGAGAGTCAGCCATGCATTGTATGATGGGGGCTGGGGAGGTAAATATGATGCTGTTGTCTAATGTAGGTAACACCCATTCAGAAGTATTCAGTGTGATAATTCTGTGGTGGAGGTTCATTCAGGGTACTGAGGAGCATTGTGGAGGCAGCACTGCTTCTGTTATGATGCAGGCCAATGATAGCTCTCACCTGAGACCTATCATCCAAACTTTCATTCTTCTCTGGTTCTTCACTGTCCAGTCTCCCCACAGAGGTTGGATATATCCTTTAAAATGCAAGTTACATCCTGTCAGTCCTTTATTTAAAATCCTCAAAAGGTTTTCCATAATTGAACTTAGAATCCAATTCACTTCCCTTTCTAGGGCCTGTTATATCTGACCTCTGCCTGTTAGTCACACTTTCTGCATTAGTATTTTCTGCTTTATTCACTGGGCTTCCCAGGTGGTTCAGTGGTTAAGAATCAGCCTGCTGATGCAGGAGATGTGGGTTCTATCCCCCTGGGTTGGGAAGATCCCCTGGAGAAGGAAATGGCTACCCACTCTAGTATTCTTGCCTGGGAAATCCCATGGACAGAGGAGCCTGGTGGGCTCCAGTCCATGGGGTTTTAAAAGAGTCGGACACAACTTAATGACTAAACAATAACAAACAACTCTATTCACTGTGTTCCACCACATTGGCATTGGTTTTACTGCACATGCCAAATATAACAAACTTTTTCTAATTTCCATCTTAGGGTCTCTCTGCCAGAAATGCCCTGGATCATTTCCTTGGAATGCTCTGGATTGATAATTTTTGCCCAGTTTTATTCACTCTCTCATCTATTTTTTTTTTTTTTCAGGTCACAACTCAAATATCCCCTTCTCAGAGAACTCTTCCCCAGTGACCTCAATTTCAATACTCCCCAAACCTGACAGTCCTCTATTACACTCTTTTATCTTTGCCATACCACTTAACATACTTAAAGTTATCTGGTTTATTTATGTTTATTCATCCCTCTCCTCCCTGCGCCATACCACTAGTTCCTTCTCCCTCTATTAAAATATAAGCTCCATGAGATCTGAAGACAATGCATCTTATGTGACAATGGTATCCTCAGGGTTTAAAGTATTGCCTGGCACATAGTAAGCACCTGATGGTCATTCTATAAATACGTACATTTTCCTGGGAGGGTTGGGTGAAAGTTTCAATTAGAGGTGACATTTTGAAGAATGAAGCTCCAGCCCAGAGAGGCTTCCAAGAAGAGAAAATTCAGTTTGTATATTGAATCTAGAATTATATATACTTAGAGAATTATTCACCCAATCTCCAAACCTGGAACAAAAATCTCTTTTTCTGATAAATATGCTACATAAATATGAAAAGCATTTTCCATTTGGATTTCTCATAGTCTTCCTTCTGCTTGAGATGTAAACTAAACAGTGTATTCAAATAGAATATCAGCTAAATCTTTGAAGGAGTTTGTCAGTCATTTTACAAATAAGATTGTTTGGCAGAAGAGTGGGACTGGTTGCTCTGTTCCCCCACTGGCTTGCCTTCTCTCATCATCCTGACTCCCCCTTCTTCCTTTTATTTCTCTATTTTTCTCCTGCCTACCGATGCTCAGACTGACCAGCGACACCTAAAGGCATATACTGCTGGCAGCTTTCTCAGAGGATGCCTTTGTTGCCGTTACTGATGAAGCCCACACACTGCAATTGTACATGCCAGGTCACCTACGTTAAAGCTAAACAGAGGGTATAAGCTATTATTCAGGCAATTCAAGTGAAATAAAGTACTTTATTGCCAGTCAGTTTTGCTTCTTTCACTGCTTTGTTCTGACTATGGGGACAGTTTGAACTGAGCTTCTGAGAAAGCCCAAGGTACCTTTGTGGAACTACCAGCTGTTCTTCCATTTTCTCTCTTATGCCATCTGTGACTTGGTAAAAAAAAGTGTCCCTAGGTGTATGGTGGGGTAGGAGTGAGGGTGATGTGAAAGTACTTATTGTACCAAGCTGGCTTGTATTTCTGACCTTGCATTAATGAAGTCAGGCAGTTTTATTACTGTAGAAAAGCTCTGTAGTGTTCACTCCTATGCATTTTGGTCTGAATACACTGGGGCATCTTTTTAGCATTTTACAGAAGGTACTTTAGGTTACTTTAATTTATTTCAGGCAGCACTTACTGGTACTTATTTTTAAGACCCCACACTATGAGGGATGTAGAGATGAGTAACTGAATTTAGAAGAGAGATGCAGGGGTGTCTGTGCATGCACATATATGTCTGTGTATTACATAAAATAATGACCATGTTTGAAGTAATTTCCTATGAGGAATTTAAAGGAGGTTAAAATCTAGGTGTGGTGGTGATGGTTACAAAACAAAAATCAGCAAGACAGCAGATTCATTTGAGGTGGGTCTTGAATGATCAGCTGAAGTTAAATAGTTTGACCTTAGGTTAAGAAAGTCATCTTAGCCTAAACTAATGGCCTCAAGATGAGAAACTGTGGTGCATGTTCAGAAAATTAAATAGAACACTTTGGCTGGAATGTATGATATCAGTTCAGTGTAATGTGAAATGAAACTAGAAAGGTAGAAATGAGACTTATTATTGTAGAGTTCTTTAGATGACAAGGAAATGATTATTTTATAGGTAATGGAGAATCCCAGGGCTTTTGAGTAAGTAGTTGACAAGTTTGGAGGTAATTCTAGAAAGATTAATTTAGTAAACTGGGTAGGGTACCCTAGAAATGAAGCAACCAGAACAAAGACAGTGAAACCACATGGGGTGTTTTATTTGCATGGTACCACAGTTTTGGACAAGGCATGTGAAGGGGAGGGCTTCAGGTGGACCCATCACTACTGCAAGGCCAGGTTACTCAGTTTATGGTATATTTAGAGAGATGGAGGATGATGTAATCTATAGAAATGGAGAAACTGTGAGAAAGTGTTAATTTAAGGGTGAAGTAGTAGGTCCACAAAAAACAAAGAGCCTTGGTCAGTTGTTGGTGCCCCATCCTGTCTTGAGACACTCTCTGCCTAGTGAGTAATTTAGATAGAACTTCACGAATTTTTAGGATACATTCTTGTGTCTGAAGTTGGAGAATTAGTTTATACTGTAATTCATAGGGTAAATATACTGAGAAAACTTCTTTTGGTTTGTGATGTAGTTCATTGTCTGCTCTACTGTTTAAGCAGGTCTCAGTATTAATAAAGCTGTGGACAAAAATAAAATGTGGACAAAAAATGCTGCCTGCCATATTAGTAAACAAAGGATGATGCCACCATCAAGCCATCAGCAGCCACCCCCAACTGTGTAACCTGAGAGGATTCATATGGAGAAAAGATAGGATACCGGCCCTATATTGTTAAGGTACTAATCAAAGGAATGATTTCAGTGAGCCCAGACTTTTGTGTCTTCTCATTCACAGAAAAGCACTAAATTCATTAATTTGAGATGTCTGGTTTTCTTTAATTGATATAATCTCTTGATGGTCCATTTTTGCTGTTGTTTGTTTCAAAAGCTCCTATACACCATCATTCATCCCTTACTTCTTTGGAACAGTCCCTCAGAGCCATCTGAGAAGCTGCCTCCCTGGCCTAAGTCCTCAGCAAATTTACCAAATAAAACATAATTCTCAGCTTATAGGCTGTACTTTTTTTTTTTTTTTTTACTTTGAGTTGACACTGGGTATAATAAAAGTCTATGGGCTTTAAAGTTATGGACCTGAGTTTGAATTTTGGATCTGCTACTCAAGTATGGTGTGACCACGAGAAAATTAAAGGAAATATGGGTATGAACCAGAGCTTTTAAGAGTAGTTTGCTACACTATGGAGTCTTTTTCTATTTATTTCTCTGAGTATTTGACAATCCTCAGTTGTAAGTACCATACACTTTCAGTAGAATATTTTCTTTTAGCCTGGCTCATATGCAAGTGAATTGTATTTATTTCTGAATTCTTTCACAAGAGAATATGTTCTTGAAATGCCAAGATCTTATAATCTTGCCAAAAGATTACCTTCCTTAGAGAAGCCTTACATTAGCCCTATTCAAAGTCAGCCATGTTAGAAAGCATTGCCTAATCCATACACCTAACCAAAGTTAACCAGATGAATGGTTTCAAAGGGCATTTACTGATAGGCCAAAAGACTTCATCATAGTCCCTGTCAGAATTTGAAAAGAGTATGTAGGTTGGAAGGTCTGGAAAGTGGTGCAAACCTATCACTGAATCATAGTTAGCTCCTGCCATTTATGGACAACAGGTTCATAACTTACGAAGAAACTGGTGTGTAGAGTCAACTGAGTTAGATAACCGCTTGTTTATATGAATATTATCCAAGTACCTGGTACAGTTCAATTCAGTTCAATTCAGTGGCTCAGTTGTGTCTGACTCTTTTCAGCGCTATGAATCACAACACGCCAGGCCTCCCTGTCCATCACCAACACCCAGAGTTCACTCAGATTCATGTCCATCGAGCCAGTGATGCCATCCAGCCATCTCATCCTCTGTTGTCCCCTTCTCCCCCTTCCCTCAATCCCTCCCAGCATCAGAGTCTTTTCCAGTGAGTCAACTCTTCACATGAGGTGGCCAAAGTACTGGAGTTTCAGCTTCAGCATCATTCCCTCCAAAGAAATCCCAGGGCTGATCTCCTTCAGAATGGACTGGTTGGATCTCCTTGCAGTTCAAGGGACTCTCAAGAGTCTTCTCCAACACCACAGTTCAAAAGCATCAATTCTTTGGTGCTCAGCTTTCTTCACAGTCCAACTCACATCCATACATGACTACAGGAAAAACCATAACCTTCACTAGACAGACCTTTGTTGGCAAAGTAATGTCTCTGCTTTTCAATATGCTATCTAGGTTGGTCATAACTTTTCTTTCAAGGAGTAAGCATCTTTAATTTCATGGCTGCAGTCACCATCTGCAGTGATTTTGGAGCCCCCCAAAAATAAAGTCTGAAACTGTTTCCACTGTTTCCCTGTCTATTTCCCATGAAGTGATGGAACCAGATGCCATGATCTTCGTTTTCTGAATGTTGAGCTTTAAGCCAACTTTTTCACTCTCCTCTTTCACTTTTTCAAGAGGTTTTTTTAGTTCCTCTTCACTTTCTGCCATAAGGGGGGTGTAATCTGCATATCTGAGGTTATTGGTATTTCTCCCGCCAATCTTGATTCCAGCTTGTGTTTTGGAGACCCCCCAAAATAAAGTCTGACACTGTTTCCACTGTTTCGCCATCTATTTCCCATGAAGTGATAGGACCAGATGCCATGATCTTAGTTTTCTGAATGTTGAGCTTTAAGCCAACTGTTTCACTCTCCACTTTCACTTTGATCAAGAGGCTTTTTAGTTCCTCTTCATTTTCTGCCATAAGGGAGGTGTCATCTGCATATCTGAGGTTATATTTCTCCCAGCAATCTTGATTCTAGCTTGTGCTTCTTCCAGCCCATTGTCTCTCATGATGGAAGAGAAGCGGAAAGCAAAGGAGAAAAGGAAAGATATAAACATCTGAATGCAGAGTTCCAAAGAATAGCAAGAAGAGATAAGAAAGCCTTCCTCAGCAATCAATGCAAAGAAATAGAGGAAAACAACAGAATGGGAAAGACTAGAGACATCCTCAAGAAAATTAAAGATACCAAGGGAACATTTCATACAAAGATGGGCTCGATAAAGGACAGAAATGGTAGGGACCTAACAGAAGCAGAAGACATGAAGAAGAGGTGGCAAGAATACACAGAAGAACTGTACAAAAAAGATCTTCAAGACCAAGATAATCACGATGGTGTGATCACTCACCTAGAGCCAGACATCCTGGAATGTGAAGTCAAGTGGGCCTTAGAAACCATCACTATGAGCAAAACTAGTGGAGGTGATGGAATTCCAGTTGAGCTGTTTCAAATCCTGAAAGATGATGCTGTGAAAGTGCTGCACTCAATATGCCAGCAAATTTGGAAAACTCAGCAGTGGCCACAGGACTGGAAAAGGTCAGTTTTCATTCCAATCCCAAAGAAAGGCAATGCCAAAGAATGCTCAAACTACCACACAATTACACTCATCTCACATGCTAGTAAAGTAATGCTCAAAATTCTCCAAGCCAGGCTTCAGCAATAGGTGAACTGTGAACTTCCTGATGTTCAAGCTGGTTTTAGAAAAGGCAGAAGAACCAGAGATCAAATTGGCAACATCTTCCTGGATCATGGAAAAAGCAAGAGAGTTCCAGAAAAACATCTATTTCTGTTTTATTGACTATGCCAAAGCCTTTGACTGTGTGGATCACAATAAACTGTGGAAAATTCTGAAAGAGACGGGAATACCAGACCACCTGACGTACATCTTGAGAAACCTATATGCAGGTCAGGAAGCAACAGTTAGAACTGGACATGGAACAACAGACTGGATCCAAATAAGAAAAGGAGTACGTCAAGGCTGTATATTATCACCCTGCTTATTTAACTTCTATGCAGAGTACATCATGAGAAGTACCTGGTGCTGATTTGTAAATAAAAGAATAGTTTTATGAGAGATCTGAAAGCTTTGTGTAATAATTAAGACTTTATCCCATGAGTACCACAATTTATGATTAATAGTAAAATTTACATCTAACAAATTATGGCTTGATTGAAGACTCATATTTTGTCCCAGAGGCTAAGCATAAGCATTTCTGGTTTGGTTGTAAAAGAACATTTCATTTTTAATAGAAAAAGGACCGATAGACTTCTAAGGACCTTTTCATGAGCTGCTTGAAGAAACTGAGTCAGTCACAAGACTTTAATAACAGAAAGAGCCAGTCTGTGTATCATCTCAATCTGTTTGTACTTAAATTTCAACTAGAAAATCTGTTTAGGTATTAGGTTTTAACAACTTCAGGAGATAGTCAACAAAATTATCCACTGTTAGGTTAATAAACACCAATACATCTATTTAAGTTAATCAATCCACACTTAACATTTTCTTATCTCATCAAATATAAATTAAATGCATAGTTGGGAAGCTAAACTGAAAACATATTTGAGAATTTATACAAAGCATGAATACAAAATATGTTAACGGCAGCTGGAGGCAGAGTGACTTCAATACTGTGTTGTTGAGCAAAAAGCATGCTGCTATGTTGGTGAGAAAAATCCAGAGTGAAAGACAATTAAACATCTCTATTAAATGCACATTTTGTTATTCTGTGAAAAAATCAAAGGAACATGTGGCATTGTCATGGCAACGATGGAATTTTTTCTGTCTATAATCACTACATGCAAATTTAGCAACATTGATTTCATTTCACCTATTTCAGGCTGTAGTTCAGTGTATTCCTGCCTGGTTAGTTCAAAGATTGTTAATGTAGGTTAAATTGAAGTTAATTGAAGATGCAAAATAGAGAACTGAACTGTAGCTAAAAACATGCTCCAACTAAAAAAAAAAAAAATGATGGCTAATGTTCAGAAAAGGGAAGAACAATCAGCACATTTACTCTATTGATTTACTCTATTCATTTCTAAAGCTTGGAATTTAAATGAGAGGTTTTGTGTTGGCTATGGCAGTTAGTGACCATAAATAAGTGTGTTCTAATGGGAACTTGGGGCTTTGCAGGTGGTGCTAGTGGTAAATAACCCACATGCCAATGCAAGAGATGTAATAGATGTGGGTTCAAACCCTGGGTAGGGAAGACCCCCTGAAGGAAGTTATGGCAACCCGTTACAGTATTCTTGCCTATATTTCCTTTCAGTTCAGTTTGGTCACTCAGTCGTGTCCAACTCTTGGCGACCCCATGAATCGCAGCATGCCGGGCCTCCCTGTCCGTCAACATCTCCCGGAGTTCACTCAGACTCACGTCCTTTGAGTCTGTGATGCCATCCAGCCATCTTATCCTCTGTCGTCCCCTTCTCCTCCTGCCCCCAGTCTCTCCCAGCATCAGAGTCTTTTCCAATGAGTCATCTCTTCTCATGAGGTGGGCAAAGTACTGGAGCTTCAGCTTTAGCATCATTCTTTCCAAAGAAATCCCAGGGCTGATCTCCTTCAGAATGGACTGGTTGGATCTCCTTGCAGTCCAAGGGACTCTCAAGAGTCTTCTCCAACACCACAGAGCATCAGTTCTTCGGCGCTCAGCCTTCTTCACAGTCCAACTCTCACATCCATAAATGACCACAGGAAAAACCATAGCCTTGACTAGACGGACCTTAGTTGGCAAAGTAATGACTCTGCTTTTGAATATACTATCTAGGTTGGTCATAACTTTTCTTCCAAGGAGTAAACGTGTTTTAATTTCATGGCTGCAGTCACCATCTGCAGTGATTTTGGAGCTCCCCCAAAATAACGTCTGACACTGTTTCCACTGTTTCCCCATTTATTTCCCATGAAGTGATGGGACCGGATGCCATGATCTTCGTTTTCTGAATGTTGAGCTTTAAGCCAACTTTTTCACTCTCCTCTTTCACTTTCAGCAAGAGGCTTTTTAGCTCCTCTTCACTTTCTGCCATAAGGGTGGTGTCATCTGCATATCTGAGGTTATTGATATTTCTCCCACCAATCTTGATTCCAGCTTGTGTTTCTTCCAGTCTAGCGTTTCTCAGGATGTACTCTGCATAGAAGTTAAATAAGCAGGGTGAGAATATACAGCCTTGACATACTCCTTTTCTTATTTGGAACAAGTCTGTTGTTCCATGTCCAGTTCTAACTGTTGCTTCCTGACCTGCATACAGATTTCTCAAGAGGCA
>SJYQ01104741.1:885348-902479 GCA_006410935.1 Redunca redunca
ATGACCAACCTAGAGAGCATATTAAAAAACAGAGACATTACTTTGCCAACAAAGGTCCATCTAGTCAAAGCTATGGTTTTTCCAGTAGTCATGTATGGGTGTGAGAGTTGGATTATAAAGAAAGCTGAGCACCTAAGAACTGATGCTTTTGAACTGTGGTGTTGGAGAAGACTCTTGAGAAGTCCCTTGGACAGCAAGGAGATCAAATCAGTCCATCCTAATGAAAATCATTCCTGAACATTCATTGGAAGGACTGATGCTGAAGCTGAAACTCCAATACTTTGGACCTGATGGGAAGAACTGACTCATTTGAAAAGACCCTGATGCTGGGGAAAATTGAAGGTGGGAGGAGAAGGGGATGACAGAGGATGAAAAGGTTGGATAGCATCACCGACTCGATGGACATGAGTTTGAGTAAGCTCCGGGAGTTGGTGATGGACAGGGAAGCCTGGCGTGCTGGAGTCCATTGCAAAGATTTGGACATGACTGAGTGACTGAACTGAACTGAACTGAATTGTTGATGCACTCTTCTAGATATTAACAATGAACCAAAGTCATTTTAAGTTCTTATAAATTGAAGCACAAATCATATCTTCTTATTATATAGAGTCTTTCAGACTTCCTAGAGCCTGGAATTTCATATGGCACTTGGCATACTTGACTTTTGTGGTTTGGTCTTTGGGGTACTCACCTATCCTTCTTACTGGACTCCAAGTTTTTCAAGGGCAGAATTATCTCTGAATGTCCTTCTTTTCCTAGTATGTATTTAATCTTAAAAGATAACTAAGTTGGTGCAGGAATCTCTTTGGGTTGATTTATTAGATATTCCCTTTACCTAGAAAGGGCTTCCCTGGTGGCTCAGATGGTAAAGAATCTGCCTGCAATACAGGAGACCTGGGTTCAATCCCTGGGTCAGGAAGATCCCCTGGAGAAAGGAATGGCTACCCGTTCCAGTATTATGGCCTGGAGAATTCTGAGGACTGTACAGTCCATAGGGTGGCAAAGAGTCAGACACGACTGAATGACTTTCACTTTCACTGGAAAACAGGAATAATGAAAAGTGGGAATATATAGTGGTAGACTACTAAGCAAAGACAATGAATCATTTAAATTCCCTCACTGAGGGAAGACAACATACTTTCATGTGCACTTAGCAGATGCTCAATTGCTCTCCTTTGTACTTGACTTTGATGAGAGTTATATGGTGTCTAAATTTAAACTTCCAATGAGTTGTTTATTTAACTTCTAACGGTAGGGAGGAGGTACCACTCCTTTCACAGAGTGGATCAGCTTGTAAAGCACCAGATTCTAAAGTGTTTTGCACAGAAATACTGATATGTTGAAAATTCTACTGCTGGTCTATACTTTTCTGCCCATTTTATGGATAGAGGAGTAGAGATGATGACTGGAAAAGAAATGGAATAGACAATGCTTCAGATAAAGAAGCTGAGAGTGCCCAGAGATGTCACCCACACAATTAGTAATAAAATTTATTGTTCTCTGATCTGTGCTACTCTATTCCCCTGAAGTAATTTCAAACTTCTACTTAGTGTGCTGTGTCTAGTACTTACATTGCTCTTCTCTTAGAAATAGGTCAATAATGTCAATAATGAAGATTAAGGAAATGATGTGATCTCTTATCAAAATTGAAGAGGTTTGTTTTGGATACAGGGCCTGAAGATCACCATATGAAAGACATTACCAAGCCATGCTGTGGATAAATAGAATCAGCGTGGAAGATATGTCTTTTAAAAATAATTATAATTTGTTATGAAGTACTTACTTTATGCCAGCATTATTTTAATTGTTTTATCTATTTCAAGTTATTGAGTCCTCACTATAATTTATGGTAATTGCTATTATTATTGTCATTCTTACTTTACAAATGAGAAAACTCTGGCCATGGAGGAAAAGCTACTTGCTTTAGGTCACGTATCTGGTAAGAGCTTAAACTGGGATTTGAACCATGTGATCTGGCTCCACTGCCTGTTCACCTCCCCACTACATGCTGCTGTTTCTCAAAAGAGCTGTTTTATTTTTTGGAGCTGGAGAACTTAAAAAAAATGAAAAATATACAAAAACTCATACAAAGTTCATCCTAAGTCCTATCACCCAGAGATAATCACAGTTAATAATACTGAGTTGCCTAGGTGTTCTAAATAGCACATCAGATTGCTTGAAAATATTCTGCTATGCAATTCAGCAACTCTGCAATTCAGTATTTAAAGTTTATTTCATTGACTGTTACCATGCATCCAGGGATGAGATTTCCTTAGAATGTTTGTTGTTGTTGTTTTTCTATTGCTCAGTAGTGTCCGCCTCTTTGCAACCACATGGACTACATCATGCCAGGCTTCCCGTCTCCCAGAGTTTGCTTAAACTCATGTCCATTCAGTAGGTGATGCCATCCAACCATCTCATCCTCTGTAGTCCCCCTTTTCTCCTGACTTCAATCTTTACCAGCATAGGGTCTTTTCCAGTGAGTCAGTTCTTTGCATCAGGTATCCAATGTATTGGAGCTTCAGCTTCAGCATCAGTCCTTCCAATGAATATTCAAGGTTGATTTCCTTTAGGATTAACTGGTTTGTTCTCCTTGCTGTCCGAGGGACTCCTAAGAATCTTCTCTAGCCCCACAGTTCTAAAGCATCAATTCTTGGGGCCCTATAAAATAAAAGCTGCTGTTTGAAGGCATACTTCCTGTTACCTTAGCACAACACTAGTGTATCTCTTACTCCATTGACCTACTGACAATATATAGATTGAAATGGTCATTCTTAAATGAAGTGCTTACCTATAGACCAATGGAAGCTTCCTGTGTGTCTGGTCTACCTCCAACCATTGCTTAGGATAGAGGCAGGTGGGGAGTTAGTACATCAGAACTGGTGAAAATGAAAATGAAAGTGAAAATGAAGTCGCTCAGTTGTGTTTGACTCTTTGCGACCCCATGGACTGTAGCCTCCCAGGTTCCTCCATCCAAGGGATTTTGACACTCCCTAAATTAATGTTTTATATTTACAATTATAAAGGTCTTTAGAATTCCTGATAAATGTGACTTCCTATTATGTAAGAGTGATTCCATTGTTACCAGTAACATACCAGTAGTGAGAATAAATCCAAAAGGAGATTTTATTTTAAAAAGAGACCACCTTTTCTAATAACATGACAAACAGCTTTATATAACTTGGGATTACTCTTCTGACTTAGCTTAATACAAGAACTGTTATGAATCAAAGAAGCTCAGGATAGCATCAGTACTTAGTTACGCAGTGAACGACCATTTTCTGGGATCAGATTTGAGTGTCTGAATGCTAAACATGGGTTCATTATTTATATTCAGTAGAGTTGTGTTGCTAGGGAGGAGGTTTTAGGACTTGCAACTAAGAAGAATTTATTGTTTTCTTTAATTTTCTTTCTATACCTTAGAAAATAATTTAATGAAAATGTGAAAAATCTAAGCAAGTAAAAAGGGGAAAGAAACTGCTGGTTTCAAAATGCTAGAATCCTTTGGTGTCCTAGAAAATGCATGTGGCTTAAACATTACAAATCAATTTTCCTTGCTGCACTTGTGATATTTCACACATTGCTTTTACTGGTTTATTATATAATCTCTATTCAAGGAAATATTATTTAATTCTAATAAATAAATTGCTTGTGTGTATCTGTGTGTATAGAATCCTAGTATAATTCTTTCATTTTAGCTTCCAGTGAATTTCTAGATAATCTCGGGGATAATTTTTTATGTTTGTTTTTTAATTATTTGCAGTTAGACAAAATTTCTGACATCATTCTCTAATTAAATCATGATTCTTACAGCCAAGTGAGTTACAGTCACTGTGAGTTACATAATAAAAAAGGAAAATCAAATAAAGCAACCACAAATTTAATAAAGGATTTCTAAATGGAAATTCTGGCAAGATAAAAATGCAAAAAATTCCATTTATTAAAGTGTTTTTGAAAGAGGTCAGAGCTTCTGCTGAAGGTTAAGATGAAATGAACTTCCATGAGATATGGATTCCCTCTCATGGAACTTATATCCTAGTTGGGTAATGAAAATAATTAAATAAGAGTGAGAAGTAAACCCATAAACTGTGATCCATATAAAATAGTGAAATTTTATATGTATAAGTTATATTTTATTGCTATATAATTTTCATTTTTATTGCCTTAAGTTATAGAAGGCAATTTTATAATATGGAGTTAGTCTTTCTGTTTTGGGGACTGGGAAATTCAGGCACTAACAAACTGAATAACTTGACCCTATCATTAATGAACAATAGAAAAGTTTTTGAGTTATAGGTCTCAAGCTTTCATTTACTCTTCATGTCTTCTGCCATCCTAAATAACACACTTTATTTGTCACAAAACTGCAAGTTTCCAATCTATCCTTTTTGACAACCTTGGTGTTACTCGATCCTTCTTGGTAGACAGAAGCATTAATGCATGATTCTAAATCAGGGCAATAGCACCATTTCCATTCTTGAAAATGAAAGAACATATAACCTAGAGATACCTTAGAGGCTTACTTTCCCTCTAGGGAGCTATAAGAAAGACTAGGCAGCCATTTGGTTTAGACACAGGAAAATCTCTGGGAAGATGGGGAGATAAATCTGGCTACAGGATATTCAAAGCACCTTTCAAACTTGAATGCTTATGATTTCTTTCGGGCATTTCTATTTCTATAATTCTGTAAGCCTAAGAACTAATAGAATACTAGAATATGGGTAGGATCAGATATTTTTTCCCTTGCCAAATCTTCAGGAAAGAGGATCTCTCAAAAAAGAATATAATTTCTTGACAGCATTCTTTGTCAATGGTTATGGCATAAAATACTTTCCTGGTCAACAAAGACCACCTCCCAATCCTGGAGATGCTATAGTTAGAATAGAGTTTCAGCTGAAATTGCTTGATACTTCTGCCTAAATAGTAATGTCCCCAATAAAGCTCTGAGTTGGACGAAGAGGAGAAAAATAAACAGCTACCTTCTTACTGTCCACTTTTAAACAAACACGCTGTGCTTGAGCTAAACTATGACTTATCTACCTTTCCTCACATCCATAGTAATTATTCTTATCAAAATCTTATCAACTTATCACAATCTTATCTATCTTTAAGACTTCTCTCAAATACCATTTCCTTTTAAAGTATTTTCTGATTGGGGTCCAATCTCCTTTTATTTGAAGCTCTAAAGCATTCATTGCTTTCATTATACCCTCTAATTTCTCTTCTAGTCTCTTTTCCTTAATTTTCTCATCTGTAAAATTGGGATAATATTTTAACCTCTCTCCAGATATGGTTTTTAGATAAGCCTGACAATATTGAAGATCATATCTTAAATAAGATAATTCATCTAAGCAGATCAGTCTCATGCCACATAGCTGTTATTTTTATTGTATTGGGTACTAGGGGAATAAGTGAAGTGAAGTCGCTCAGTCGTGTCCGACCCTCAGCGACCCCATGGACTGCAGCCTACCAGGCTCCTCCATCCATGGGATTTTCCAGGCAAGAGTACTGGAGTGGGGTGCCATTGCTTTCTCCAATATATACTAGGGGTATATTTGTGTATAAATAGCAACTTCTGTCCTCAAGCATCTTGCAGTCTAGTTAAGAGCACAGTAAAGAAAACAGATGATTAGTATGCATCGTGATAAAGGTTGTGCTAAAGCGGCTTGCTGACAACAGCATCTTTCTTTTAGTTACCAGCTACCTGTGCGCTTGCCAATGTAAGCTGGTCATTAGAACCAGGAAAATGTCTTTTTTTCTGCCCAACAGCTTAACAGCAGTCTAAACTTTCAAACTAAGGAGCTATGTGGAGGTTCTGAATTTATATTAGCACCAAATGAGTGTAACATATAATCCCACGGTCAGAGGAAGCCATTCCTCCCAGCATTTTAATGTATTTTATGGGCATGAAAAGTCATAAAAGTGTTTCAGTCAGCAGTTTGAGTCAAACTTCTGTTAAAATTTTTCCTTACATAAAGCAATCTGAAGGAAAGTGATAGTCACAGTATTTAAAGCTTAGAGATCATTTTATCTATATCCCATCTTCCAGATAAATGAAACTATGCCTGTTGGAAGGAAAATGAATTGCTCAAAGTCATTAAGATTTTAGGTGGGAGAACTAAGGCTCTGTAGACACCTGATGTAGCTTTTTTAGATGCCATTGGAGGCAGGAGGAGAAGGGGATGACAGAGGATGAGATGGCTGGATGGTATCACCAACTTGATGGACGTGAATTTGAGTGATCTCCGGGAGTTGGTGATAATCAGGGAGGCCTCAGGGAGGCCTGGCGTGCTGTAATTCATGGGGATGCAGAGTCGGACACGACTGAGTGACTGAACTGAACTGAACTGAATGTAGCATCTCCCTGGAAATGGCAATCCACTCCATTATTCTTGCTGGAGAATTCCATGGACAGAGGAGCCTGGCAGGCTACAGTCTATGCTGTCACAAAGAGTCAGACATGACTGAGTGTGTGTGCACACACAATGTAGCATCTACACCTTTAGATCATTAAACTTAAGAATTCAAGTAACTTCATCTAAATTCTTGCATAAAAAGAAATTGCTGCAGGCACCTTTGGTAGATAGCCATCTCTCCTATTATTTATCACATACAGTACAGGGGAGCTCACTACTTTCTAGAGCAGTTTCACTAATAGACAGCTTTAAATGGTGGAAAGTTATCTTCTCCTTATTCACCTCTTTCCCATCTCCACATACTTAGAAGCATTAAAAATAAAATATTATGCTTCTGTTCAAACTGACCCTGTAAGTCAAGCAAGAAAGACAAGTTTCAAGAAGATGTCAAGATGAAGATTGAATATGTAGCCCTAAAGTGAGTGGGAGTAGTAACCACATTTCACTTGGCAGACAGGATCAAAGCTGTCAGAGCTATGAGCATTTTTCAGTCCACACAAGACCAGGATCATGCGGAGTAGGGAGTTTCAAACTGGGCTCTCTTCATAAATCAGGAGTCTGTAACATATGCTTATTATTATTATTATCATCATCATAATCATCTTTATTTACTGATACTAGAAAAATTTAGCCAAACAGGCTAAGGATATAGATACTTTCCCTATCTTTATATATAAAAATAATTATTTGAGAGACATTTGGAACCTCAAGTTTGACTGAGGATGATGTAAAGCAAGAATTCCATTAGCCATTCAATGCTATGAACAGCATAAAAGTGAAAACTGAAAACTCAAAAAATATTGTGGAACCACTGAACCCAGGAAGGATGGGTAAATACAATTGCAAAACTATCCTTCAGGGTAAAAAATGACCACTAAAAATTGTATTGTAATCAAGTATATCACCACATAGGAGACCATACACAGTAATGAGAAACAGCCAGTGAATATAACAGATAGGTAAATTGATACCCAATGGACCAGAGAATATGAACTGATCCAACTGAAACTTTAATTAAATACATTTAAATGTTGAAATATTAAAAAAGAAGGAAGAGAATTCATGAACCAAAACCAAGTTTTCAAAGAGAGAATAGGCTTAAATAAACTTGTGAACAAACCCAATAGGAAGAATAATTAAAGTAATTGTCAAAATAAAAATGAAATGGAGTACAACAGAAACAAATCCTTACCAATAAATTTGGTAACAAAAATCCAAAATTTAAAAAATATATATAATAAAAACAACTTCTAAAATTGAGTCTTTGGGTCAACAGGTTTCAGTTCAGTTTAGTAGCTCAGTCATGTCCAACTCTTTGCAGCCCCATGGACTGCAGCATGCCAGGCTTCCCTGTCCATCACTAATTCACAGAGCTTGCTCAAACTCATGTCCATTGAGTCAGTGATGACATCCAACTGTCTCATACTCATTATCCCCTTTTCCTCCTGCCTTCAATCTTTCCCAGCATCAGGGTCAGTTCTGATGAGTCAGTTCTTCCTATCAGGTGGCCAAAGTATTGGAATTTCAGCTTCAGCATCAGTCCTTCCAATGAATATTCAGGATGGATTTTCTTTAGGAGTTTCAGCTTTAGCATCATTCCTTCCAAAGAAATCCCAGGGCTGATCTCCTTCAGAATGGACTGGTTGGATCTCCTTGCAGTCCAAGGGACTCTCAAGAGTCTTCTCCAAAACCACAGTTCAAAAAGGCATCAGTTCTTTGGCAGTCAGCTTTCTTTTTAGTTCAACTCTCACATCCATACATGACTACTAGAAAAACCATAGCTTTTGACTAGATGGACCATTGTAGGCAAAGTAATGTCTCTGCTTTTCACTACTCTGTCTAGGTTTGTAATAGCTTTTCTTTCAAGGAGCAAGCATCTTTTAATTTCATGGCTGAAGTCACCATCTGCAGTGATTTTAGACCCCAAGAAAATAAAGTCTTCCAGTTTCCATTGTTTCTCCATTTATTTGCTATGAATTGATGGGACCAGGTTTCAGCAATACATGAACCGTGAACTTACAGATGTTCAAGCTGGTTTTAGAAAAGGCAGAGGAACCAGAGATCAAATTGCCAACATCCACTAGATCATTGAAAAAGCAAGAGAGTTCCAGAAAACCATCTATTTCTGCTTTATTGACTATGCCAAAACCTTTGACTGTATGGATCACAAGAAACTGTGGAAAATTTTTCAAGAGATCTGAATACCAGACCACTTAACCTGCCTTTTGAGAAACATATGCAGGTCAGGAGGAAATAGCTAGAATTGGACATGGAACAACAGACTGGTTCCAAACAGGAAAAGGAGTTCGTCAAGGCTGTATATTGTCACCCTGCTTATTTAACTTCTATGCAGAGTACATCATGAGAAACACTGGGCTGGAAGAAGCACAAGCTGGAATCAAGATTGCTGGGAGAAATATCAATAACCTCAGATATGCAGATGACACCACCCTTATGGCAGAGACTGAAGAGGAGCTAAAAAGCCTCTTGATGAAAGTGAAAGAGGAGAGTGAAAAAATTGGCTTAAAGCTCAACATTCAGAAAACGAAGATCATGGCATCTGGTCCCATCACTTCATGGGAAATAGATGGGGAAACAGTGGAAACAGTGTCAGTCTTTATTTTGGGGGGCTCCAAAATCACTGCAGATTGTGATTGAAGCCATGAAATTAAAAGACGCCTACTCCTTGGAAGAAAAGTTATGACCAACCTAGATAGCATATTCAAAAGCAGAGACATTCCTTTGCCAACAAAGGTCCGTCTGGTCAAGGCTATGGTTTTTCCAGTAGTCATGTATGGATGTGAGAGTAAGACTGTGAAGAAAGCTGCATGCCAAGAACTGATGCTTTTGAACTGTGGTGTTGGAGAAGACTCTTGAGAGTCCCTTGGACTGCAAGGAGATCCAACCAGTCCATTCTGAAGGAGATCAGCCCTGGGATTTCTTTGGAAAGAATGATGCTAAAGCTGAAGCTCCAGTACTTTGGCCACCTCATGAGAAGAGTTGACTCATTGGAAAAGACTGTGATGCTGGGAGGGATTGGGGGCAGGAGGAGAAGGGGACGACAGAGGATGAGAGGGCTGGATGGCATCACCGACTTGATGGACGTGAGTCTGAGTGAACTCTGGGAGATGGTGATGGACAGGGAGGCCTGCGTGCTGCAATTCATGGGGTTGCAAAGAGTTGGACATGACTGAGCGACTGAACTGAACTGACGGGACCAGATGCCATGATCTTAGTTTTCTGAATGCTGAGTTTTAGCCAACTTTTTCACTCTCCTCCTCCACTTTCATCAAGAGGATCTTTTGTTCTTCTCTGCTTTCTGCCATAAGCATTGTATCATTTGTGAATCTGAGGTTATTGATACTTCTACCAGCAATCTTGATTCCAGCTTGTGCTTCATCCAGCCTGGCATTTCACATGATGTACTTTGCACAGAATTTGAATAAGCAGGGTGCCACAGCCTTGATGTACTCCTTTCCCAATTTGGAACCAGTCTGTTGTTCCATGTCTGGTCAAACTATAGCTTCCTGACCTGCATATGGATTTCTCAGGTGGTCTGGTATTCCCATCTCTTGAAGAATTTTCCACAGTTTGTTGTAATCTACACAGTCAAAGGCTTTGGTGTAATCAATAAATTACACCAGAAGTAGATGTTTTTCTGAAATTCTCCTGCTTTTTCGATGATCCAACAGATGTTGGCAATTTGATCTCTGGTTCCTCTGTCTTTTCTGAATCCACCTTGAACATCTGGAAGTTAAAGGTTCATGTGCTGTTGAAACCTGGCTTGGAGGATATTGAGCATTACCTTGCTAGGGTGTGAGATGAGTGCGATTGTGCTGTAGTTTGCACATTCTTAAGCACTGAAAAATCTTCTTTGGGATTGGAATGAAAACTGGCCTTTTCCAGTCCTGTGGCCACTGCTGAGTTTTCTAAATTTGCTGGCATATTGAGTGAAGCACTTTCACAGCATCATCTTTTAGGACTGAAATAACTCAACTGGGATTTCTTTGGAAGGAATGATGCTAAAGCTAAAACTCCAGTACTTTGCCCACCTTATGCAAAGAGTTGACTCATTGGAAAAGACTCTGATGCTGGGAAGGATTGGGGGCAGGAGGAGAAGGGGACGACCAAGGATGAGATGGCTGGACGGCATCACTGACTCGATGGAGGTGAGTCTGAGTGGGGAGGCCTGGCATGCTGTGATTCATGGGGCCGCAAAGAGTCGGACACAACCGAGCAACTGAACTGAACTGAATTCAACTGGAATTCCATCACCTTCATCGGCTTTGTACTTAACTTCACATTCCAGGATGTCTGGCTCTAGGTGAGTGATCATGCCATCGTGATTATCTGGGTCGTGAAGTTTTTTTTTTTTTTTTTGTATAGTTCTTCTATGTATTCTTCCCACCTCTTCTTAATATCTTCTGCTTCTGTTAGGTCTATACCATTTCTGTCCTTTTTGGACAAAATTTTGTTCATTTTACACCAAAATTTTGTCTGTTTTGTCCTTTTGTCCTTTCATGCCCATCTTTGCATAAAATGTTCCCTTGGTATCTCTAATCATCTTGATGAGATCTCTAGTCTTTCCATCCTATTGTTTTCCTCTATTTCTTTGTATTGATCACTGAGGAATGCTTTCTTATCTCTCCTTGCTATTCTTTGGAACTCTGAATTCAGATGCATGTATGTTTCCTTTTCCCCATTGCCTTTAGCTTCTCTTCTTTCCTCAGCTCTTTGTAAGGCCTCCTCAGACAGCCATTTTGCCTTTTTGCATTTCTTTTCCTTCGGGATGGTCTTGATCACTGCCTCCTGTACAATATCATGAACATGCATCCATAGTTCTTCAGGCATTCTATCAGATCTAATCTCTTGAATCTATTTGTCACTTCCACTGTATAATCGTAAGGGATTTGATTTAGATCATACTTGAATGATCTAGTGATTTTCCCTACTTTCTTCAATTCAAGTCTAAATTTGGCAATAAGGATTTCATGATCTGAGACACAGTCAATTCCCAGTCTTGTTTTTGCTGACTATATGAAGCTTCTCTATCTTTGGCTGCAAAGAATATCAGTTCAGTTCAGTTCAGTTGCTCAGTCGTGTCCGACTCTTTGCGACCCCATGAATCGCAGCACACCAGGCCTCCTTGTCCATCACCATCTCCCGGAGTTCACTCAGACTCATGTCCATCGAGTCCACGATGCCATCCAGCCATCTCATCCTGGGTTGTCCTCTTCTCCTCGTGCCCCCAATCCCTCCCAGCATCAGAGTCTTTTCCAATGAATCAACTCTTCGCATGAGGTGGCCAAAGTACTGGAGCTTCAGCTTCAGCATCAGTCCTTCCAAAGAAATCCCAGGGCTGATCTCCTTCAGAATGGACTGGTTGGATCTCCTTGCAGTCCAAGGGACCCTCAAGAGTCTTCTCCAACATCACAGTTCAAACGCATCAATTCTTCGGCACTCAGCCTTCTTCACAATCCAACCCTCACATCCATACATGACCACAGGAAAGAATATATAATCAATCACAGCAAAGAATATAAGCAATCTGATTTTGGTATTGACCATCTTTGATGTCTATGTGTAGAATCTTCTCTTGTGTTGTTGGAAGAGGGTGTTTGCTATGACCAGTGTGTTCTCTTGGAGAAACGTTTAGCCTTTGCCCTGGTTCATTTTGTACTCCAAGGCCAAATTTGCCTGTTACTCCAGGTATCTCTCGACTTCCTACTTTTGCATTCCAGTCCCCTGTGATGAAAGAGACATCTTTTTTTGATGTTAGTTCTAGAACATCTTATAGATCTTCATAGAACCATTCAACTTCAGCTTCTTCAGCATTACTTATTGGGGCATAGAATTGGTAAAAAATATCTTCTAAAATTGAGTCTCTGAGTCAACAGGTTTAGTATTAATAATTTATAGTTCAAGCTTCCTTCATTTCAAATATTAACAATAGAATCATTTATACCAGATATGTAGGTACAGATGAGAAATACTACAGAGAGAGAAAGGCAAAGCAAAGAAGACATAGTCAGAGTAATAAAAACAACAAATATCTCAGTATATCCAAGATGGAGAGATATACTAGGTGGTTATCACTAGAAGAACCATGATGAATGTTACGGCCTGGAATAGTAAATAGTAACTGAAGCCTTGCCGCCTACCTGTGGTAGTCAGGATTATAATAGGTTGCGCAATATATTCAGGACTTTCCTGGTAGCTCAGACGGTAAGGCGTCTGCGTACAATGCGGGAGACCTGGGTTTGATCCCTGGGTCGGGAAAATCTCCTGGAGAAGGAAATGGCAACCCACTCCAGTACTCTTGCCTGGAAAACTCTATGGACAGAGGAGCCTAGTAGGCTACAGTCCATGGGGTCACAAAGAGTCAGACATGACTGAGTGACTTCACTTTCACTTTCATTATATTCACATTCCAGTATACCTGCCCAGCATCATAAAAATTATGGATTTTACTCCAGTAATTAGATTAGATTAGAAGGCACAGTGTATAGTATCTTGGTATACCTGACCTAATCACATGAGCCCCATCAAGCTTTCTATAACTGCTAGTTGAAGAGAAAGTTAGAGAACCTCATTCTGGGTAGTCTGGAGCAATACAAAGACACATGTTGGAAACTGTCTGGGCTTCCCTAGTGGCAAAGAATGTAAAGAATCTGCCTGTAATGCAAGAGACTGGGTTCGATCTCTGGGTTGGGAAGATCCCCTGGAGGACGGCATGGTAACCCACTCCAGTATTCTTACTTGGAGAATCTGATGGACAGAGGAACCTAGTGGGCTATAGTCCAGGTGTCACAAAAGAGCCAGACACAACTGAAGTGAATGAGTACACACATCTTCTAGAGGCTGCAAGCTGTATGTAGCCAGCAACTAGCCCTAAAACCCCAAAGAAATGAATTCTGCCAACACCCTGTATAATCTCGAAGCCATCATAGAAGATTTGACTTCTCAAGTTAGTACTAGAAGGCTCTCTAAAAATTTATAGCAGTTTGCTTGTTTAATGGTTAACAAAACCAGGACCTGGAGTTGTAAAACCACCGATCACTAGCTGATGAACAACAAAGCCCAGTGATCCACTCCGGATTATTTTGAACTTTTGAATTATTGTAACACAGAAGCTGTATTTCCACAATAGAAAAACAGAGATATGCAATCTCTTGGAGCACCTCTAATTTAACATTTGAGGAGTTTTAAAGAGTACAAACAAACTGTGTTTGACTTTCCTGCAAACCAACCAAAGCAGTCTTTAACTATATAGACCTACAAAGCAGACTTTAGACTAGGTAGAGGACAAGGAGTGATGTCCAGAAGTCAACAAATAAGATTTACACTCTGTAAACAGTTCCAGATGGATTTCTGGGCAACAGCTTGCATGGGCAGCCATATGGAATCACACCATTGCAGTAGGAACAAGTGCTTGATAACGGGACAGGCTTTATTTGCCTGCACATTCCACATTTGCTTTCTGTCAGATGGGAAGCAAAGCCTCTGCCAGCCCATCAGAACAAAACTCTGACTCTGTTTTTGTCTTAGTCCCCTAGGTAGGAGGTTAACTTTGGGGATGACAGATAAAATGCTTTGGTTTCTCATTTATACCACTGTGCCCATATGGCTCTCAGGAATCTATAGGATCTTTCTAAGCAGTATTTACTGCTGCTCCCTCTGTCCCAGGAGACCAGGTGTGAAATACAGAAATAAGCAGTTTTTACTAGCTGTGAATTGTGTTGAGCCAAAGGGGCCATGGGGCTGGACTTTGGAATGTGAAATAACATTATTACTTATACCGTGATATAACCGTATGTTAATGAAAGTCCTAAAATATGCTCCAGAGAGAGATTTTTCTCTTTTTATTGATGGTAGCACCAATTTGGGTTATCATTTAAGAAAAATGACCATTTATATAATATTTTAAGTTTCCTGGTATAAATGCAGACACATAAAATTTTTATTTGCTAATGCAATTATTGAGTTCAGTTCAGTTCAGTTAACTCAGTCATATCCGACTCTTTGCGACCCCATGGACTGCAGCACACCATATCTCCCTGTCTATCACCAACTCCCAGAGCTTACTCAAACTCATGTCCATCGTGTTGGTGATACCATCCAACCATCTCATCCTCTGTTGTCCCCTTCTCCTCCTGCCTTCAATCCTTTCCAGCATCAGGGTCTTTTCAAATGAGAGTTCTTCGCATCAAGTTGCCAAAGTATTGGAGTTTTAGCTTCAGCATCAATCCTTCCAATGAATATTCAGGACTGATTCCTTTAGGATGGACTGGTTGGATCTCCTTGCAGTCCAAGAGACTCTCATAATATTGCATACTATATTTTAATTCAACTCACTAAAGATTTATAGACATCTTACTATATATAAGTATTGCTTGAAGAATTGCTGAGGATAAAATGATAGATAAATTACAGTTGCTATTGTCAAGTAACCCACAACCTATGAGAAAACTTATGATATGAGTGGAAGAATTGTGTAAGAAATGTATGAAGTGCCTTGTTGGAAAGTTAGAGGAAGGAGAGATGGCAAGTTGGGTGAGCTCAGGAATGGTTTTGAGGTGGTTTGATATTTTGCTTTCTTATCCTTAAGGGATGGGAAGAATTTTAACACATAAAATAGCGAGAGTGTCATTTCACACATATAAAAGTCACTCTGACATGGGAAGCTACAAACTGTATAATGTACAGAGCAAAAAATGGCAGATCATTTTATTTAGCTGAAGCCAAGTTCCTTTGCCTTCAAATTTCAACTGAGGTTTATTTATTTATTTACTTTTAAAACATATGTTGCATGTGAACCCTTCATCTTTCAAATAGAAATATATCCTCCATTTCACAGAGAATGGAACCAAGAGGCAGGTAATGATAACAGTAACAAACGCTTGCTGGGGCATCATGTGCTCTCTAGTTCTAAGATGCCTTCCGGTGTGTTCCCTCACTCAATCTGTAAACCAACCCAATTAGGGTCGTAATATTAACCCCACTTTCCTACTATGGAACTGAGATACAGAGAGATTAAAAAATGTATCCAAAGTCACACAACTACTAAGCATAAACTGAGCACCAATTTTCATAGTCCATGTTCCATGTTTTCTATTTACTACTTACGAGAGTAAAGGTTAAAAAAAAAGTTAGAAATTCAGAATTAATTTGACAATGATGTATTAAATTTTTTGAGGCCAGAGGTACTCAAAACTAATATTCAGGCAAGATTAGAAGAAAGATGCTTCTAAGTGATCTAGAAAGCCATTGCTGAAGTTCAGACTTGTGTCGTTGAGATCTGTATTAGGATTGTTCTAAAAGAACCATTAATATGGTCAGGCTCTGGGTGGCTGACTCCTCAAAGATCCTGAGCTACTCTCAACATATTTGTTCTTTGTTTATAATGAGCCTCCTCAAGCCTAAGACAACCATGAATCCAGTAAGCTTCATGTGTTTGATTTAGTTATGACACTTTCCAGGTATTCTAATTTGCTCTTGTTGTTGGTTTTAAAGAAATTTATTAGTCAAAACTCTGCTTCTGTGATGATCTGTTGAGCTCATATCAAACTTATTTTCTCACTGATAACAATTTATAAACTCTGGGGAAAAAATACAAAAAAATTAATTACCTAAAGGATCTGGAAGATGTATGTGAGGAGAAACAAAACTGGGAAAAAGAGGCATGCATATGGTGCATCTCCTGTTATTTTAGCCTGAGGATAGGTGACCTTTAATGCTATGCATAAGGAATAAGACACCAATAATTTACAGGCTTTCTGGTATGAAGTATTAGATGACAGAGTTTAGGGCAGTTACTGGTTCTGAATAGTAAGTGTAGAACCCCAGGACAGATAGAACCAGAGAGGAGGACCCCAAATCTGTATGTAAATTTTGCTTAGATCTCTGGCCAGTCCCTAAACCATGCATATGTGGGCAGACTCTAAGCAATCCCACTGAGGCAGGACATATAGCAAAAACAACCAAAGAACTGGGCTGAGATCTGACCTTTGCCTAGGAGACAAAGGTTACAGTGTATGTTTAACCAATAAGTGGCTACTAAACAAAAATATAATCATTCTTGGGAAGAATAAATGTGGCCCATGGAGGCCAAATCTGAGATGACCCAAACGTTAGAATAAGCAGATAATTATTTCAGGCATTTAATAAAATATGCTTGATGAAATATAATAAATGAAAAGATAGGATATCTCAGTGGAGAAATAAAATATATAGAAAAGAACCAATGGAAATTCTCAAACTAAATATAATCAATATGTATTTCTTCTCATGGTGGATATAGACCCCTCCACATGGTGGGAACCAGAGCAGAGTAGACCTGAGAGTCATGTTGTTTTTTTTACAGAGCAAATTACCTTTTATTTTGTTTTTCCATATTAACGAGTATGAGAGTGAAAAGTGGAAGAAGTTTATATGGAATCTCCTTTATTAATCATTTCAGATAAAAACTGTATTGCTGCTAATGTCTGGGTACATAAATCAGTAATCAAAATTTGATACATTATTAACACACACTTGTATGGCTTTAGAAAATGTGAAACTTTTTTTTTTCTTTTCCTTCCCTGTCTCACTTTGTATCTCTCTATTTTTTTAAATTTATTTTCTTTATTATTTATTATTTTTAAAATTTTTATTTTTACTTTATTTTGCTTTACAATACTGTATTGGTTTTGTCATACATTGACATGAATCAGCCA
>SJYQ01104741.1:902731-936282 GCA_006410935.1 Redunca redunca
TTTATTTTTCTGGAATTGAGCTGTAGGAGTTGCTTGTATATTTTTGAGATTAGTTGTTTGTCAGTTGCTTCATTTGCTATTATTTTCTCCCATTCTGAAGGCTGTCTTTTCACCTTGCTTATAGTTTCCTTTGTTGTGCAGAAGCTTTTAAGTTTAATTAGATCCCATTTGTTTATTTTTGCTTTTATTTCCGGTATTCTGGGAGGTGGATCATAGAGGATCTTGCTGTGATGTATGTCAGAGAGTGTTTTGCCTATGTTCTCCTGTAAGAGTTTTATAGTTTCTGGTCTTACGTTAAGATCTTTAATCCATTTTGAGTTTATTTTTGTGTATGGTGTTAGAAAGTGATCTAGTTTCATTCTTTTACAAATGGTTGACCAGTTTTCCCAGCACCACTTGTTAAAGAGATTGTCTTTAATCCATTGTATATTCTTACCTCCTTTGTCAAAGATAAGGTGTCCATGCTGCTACTGCTACTGCTAAGCCTCTTCAGTCGTGTCCGACTCTGTGCGACCCCATAGACGGCAGCCCACCAGGCTCCCCCGTCCCTGGGATTCTCCAGGCAAGAACACTGGAGTGGGTTGCCATTTCCTTCTCCAGTGCATGAAAGTGAAAAGTGAAAGTGAAGTTGCTCAGTCGTGTCTGACTCTTAGCAACTTCATGGACTGCAGCCTACCAGGTTCCTCCATCCATGGGATTTTCCAGGCAAGAGTACTGGAGTGAGTGTTGTGTGGATTTATCTCTGGGCTTTCTATTTTGTTCCATTGATCTATATTTCTGTCTTTGTGCCAGTACCATACTGTCTTGATGACTGAAATGACTAGAAGACCTTCAGTTCAGTTCAGTCACTCAGGCCTGTCTGACTCTTTGTGACCCCATGAATTTCAGCACATCAGGCCTCCCTGTCCATCACCAACTCCTGGAGCTCACTCAAACTCATGTCCATTGAGTCGGTGATGCCATCCAGCCATCTCATCCTCTTTCGTGCCCTTCTCCTCCTGCCCCCAATCCCTCCCAGCATCTTTTCCAGTGAGTCAACACTTCACATGAGGTGGCCAAAGTACTGGAATTTCAGCTTCAGTGTCAGTCCTTTCAATGAACACCCAGGACTGATCTTTAGAATGGACTGGTTGGATTTTCTCCAATACTATAGTCATACAGAGTAATAAAACAAGTAATAAATACTCTCTAAATCTGGGATATGAGGGCTTTAAAATTTTAAATTGTATTTATTTTGACTAAAAGTGATCTTCATGTGTTATAATAAATTATATTCATAAATAATTATTTCTTAGTCATTAAAATGTTAATTTTGAAGTCTGTGGAACAACTTGGAAAATGCTTCTGCTGTGATTGACATAGTGAAGTGTTAGTCACTCAGTCCTGTCTGACTCTTTGTGACCACATGGACTGGGGCTCGCCAAGCTCTTCTGTACATGGGATTCTCCAGGCAAGAATGCTGGAGTGGGTTGCCATCTCCTTCTCTATGACTGACAAAAGCACCCTACAAAATAATATTTATACTCCAAATATGGCTCAGAAGGTAAAGCATCTGCCTGCAATGCAGGAGACCCGGGTTTGATCCCTGGGTTGGGAAGATCCCCTGGAGAAGGAAATGGCAACCCACTCTTGCCTGGAAAATTCCATGGATGGAGAAACCTGTAAGCTACAGTCTATGGTAGGCTACAGTCTATGGTAGGCTACAGTCTATGGGGTTGCAAAGAGAGACTTCGACTGAGCAAATTCACTTTCACTTTCACTTTTCTTTGTTAGGACAAGATATAGAACACCAAGGGGGGGGGGAAACAAAGAAAGAAAAAGAGGAACTTTTAAATCGGGAAATAAAATTGTGATCAGTTTTGAATATATGTAATTGTTAGGTTATGTAATAAATAAACTTTAGGTTTGCCCTTCTGGAAACTAAGACTCTAAAGGAAATAGGATTAACTTTTAGTTTGATTATTAAATGAGTGATCATCTCTGTATTAAAAAATATATATATTGAAAAGTTTAAGTTTTAGAATTGCTCCAGACTTGTAGATTCTCTGAGATTCACAGTATGGATCTGAAGCTACCTGATGTGCTCTGATGAAGCACATGGATTCAGAAGTTCCATCTGCTTCTATCCTTCCAACAGAAAATTAAAGTATGGCCTGAGGATGAGCAAAAAACATAGGAAATCTCCTATTATTTGATGATGCTAATGAGATCTGGAAGTTTAGTTTTGTTTTTTCAAGTAAATGATTCACACTTCACAAGTCACTTAGCACAAAGGCAATTTAAATTACATTTCAATCAATAATGCAAATACAGTGTTCCCTCAAGCCCAAGAGTAAGGAAATAGCACATTATAAATTGTTTCCCTAGTTTCAGATAGAATCTGCAAAATTTTACAGTTTTTAGAGAAAATGAGAGGATGGCAATTCCCATATTAAGTTCTTATCTTCTTAGTAAATGTGTATAAGTATGGAAAGCAGTGCCAAACTCATAATTCACTTGGTAATTAGTCTGGGATAAGAGAGAAACCAATGGGATTGAGCAAGACCCCCTAAGACTCATGGACTCTAAGATACCTTTATGCTAGTTTAGTTCATATCCTTATATAGTAACTTTTTAAAGAAAGACTTTTGCATGATTCCATTTTAGGAAGCCCTCTCCTTTCTCTCAATCCAGCAGTTCTTTATTTGCCATTTCTTTATGGCACATATTTTCTAACACCATTATTGTTACATGAGGTGATACAGAGAACATCATCAAATGTGACAAGAGATTTCACATGAAATCCCAATTCTCTGATTAGTTTTCATGTGAGATTAGGTAACCTTTCTTAAATTTTCAAATCTGAATATGTCTCATCAAGAGATTATGTTGGACTCATATATTTTCATGAGATTTACCTGAGACAATATATTAAATGCATTTAGCACAGACCTGAAATGTGTTAATGTAGCTAGCACAATGATACTATCCTCATCTCTTTTTACTAAGTTTCAGCTTCCTGAGAGTTAATTCTAAGATTAATCTTTTCTACATTACAAAGTCAGAGAAGTAAGGAGAATACTAACATGGTTTCTGTAGGAAAATGTCTCTGAACTAAAAGAACGGTGAGCAATATCATATAGAGCCCTTGTTAATTACTTTCTACTATACCTAATTGCTCTGCCTCAGTGAGTATTGATCATGGAGAAGTTCTTGACCTTCTGCTGGTTCATTGGCTCATTTGCCTCCTTCATTTGGCTCTGGTACATCTCATAGATGACACTGTGGAACTCAGAGAAGCAACTCTGATTTTGTCTCCCACACAAAATAGCAAACAGAAAGGTAAGAGAGTATGACTGAAGTTATTAAAAGGAAGACTTTATATCTGTTCAGTTTATATAAAAAAGGGCATATCATTAAACACGACTCATTCTTTAACTATTATTTTATCTGTAATGTATTTCACAACTGAAAAAGTCAGGAACATGTGCCATGACTCAATACTTGAAAGAAGCTTTAATAGTTTCCATGTTTTAGGAGTCAGCTTTTTTTTTTTTTAAGCAAGTTATGATTTTCAGTTCTTCACTTCTATTATCCTCATGGAGTTTTCTAATAACAGTTTTGATTATCCAATAACATCCTTTTCCTACTAATTCTTATAATCATATTTGAGGATATTTCCATATAGTTAACACACTTGGGTTAATTCTGAACTTTAAAAAATATATATATAAATTTTGTTTTTGTTTTTGTTTCCCACATGTTGCTGCTGCTGCTGCTGCTAAGTCGCTTCAGTCGTGTCCGACTCTGTGCGACCCCATAGCCCATCAAGCCCCCCTGTCCCTGGGATTCTCCAGACAAGAACACTGGAGTGGGTTGCCATTTCCTTCTCCAATGCATGAAAGTGAAAAGTGAAAGTGAATTTGCTCAGTCGTGTCCGACTCTTAGCGATTACATGGACTGCAGCTTACCAGGCTCCTCCATCCATGGGATTTTCCAGGCAAGAGTACTGGAGTGGGGTGCCACTGCCTTCTCCACCACATGTCATTACAATTGCTTAAATCAGTCCACTCTACTTAATGTTTATTTTCCCTATCAGAAAAACCTATTTGGTTTATCAATTTTTCTCATATAACATCTTATACAGTGCCCTTTATTTTACAGTACATGAAAGTATGTGGAAGATTGTCCTACAAGGTAAATCAGACAGTGAGATATTCACCAGATTCATATCCAGTCATATGTTTCATTCCTTATACATAATGCAACTGAAGTCTTTCTATTTAATGCAGGATAATACTTCAAAACTCCAGAAAAATTCAGAATTTCACAAATTGAAATTATTTCACCACTTCATTAACTTCTCTAACCCTTAAGTTGCCTATTTACTCTGTCACAATGGAGACACTTGCTCATTCTTCTTTTAAGGACAGATCTGGTAACCTTAATCCCAAAGTGTTGGAGACATAGACCAATACAAGAACCAAGTCAGAAAATAATGTCTTATTGTTTTGGGAGCATTCCTCTTCAGGTGTGACTAAACAATTGATACCCTTTGAGAAGGTGTCTTTGAAATGCAACTCTGGAAAAACTGCTCTAACAGTGAGTGTATCTAGAGACTGCCAAAGCTGAAATTGCAGCATCAGAAAACCAGGCCCTCGTCTGTGGCCTAATAACCCCACCTAGGGAGAAATTCCTGATAACCATACAGAGGAATTAGGTGACCTATGATCTGTATCTGTCTATATCGTTCCTGAGGAATAGGCTGTTTGCCGAGAGAGAAATTTACCCCGTTCAAATTATGAGTAAACATGTAGGGGGTATAATTAGCTTCACAAATTTTCAGGGACTTTTAAGTGCTATTTGCTTTTATAATACTTTAATCATTAGGTGTTTCAGAATTCAGTCTTTACAGAAGCAAAAAATAAATGTCAGTTTTAATTTCCCAATCAATGATTTCTCAAAATGAATCTGGCAAACCATCTCACATCTATCTTCCAGCATGCCTGTGAGGAACAAGCTGGAGCAATAAGATGGAAACCCTGGCAGGGTAAATTGAGTAATGATGATTGCATCTCTCCAATTCATCTTCCTTCTCACAAAACAAGTGGCTGGAATTTGAGATTACCATGGGCTGTTTGTTAGTTGTGGCAAGTGGATGATAGTGGTTTGGAAAATATGTTCTGTACCAAGTTGTTGAGTCATGAGAGGCCATTTGCAGTCTTCTTTCTTAAAAAATAATGACAAAGAGTGATAATTTCTGAAGTCTAATGGCTAATAAGCACTTAGTGACCACTTCTGCCTAGATTTCCTTTTTTCAAGATAAAAATATCAAGACAATTTCAAACAAAAATTTTTAAAAAGTTGAAGACCAAAATGTTAAACATAATAAGAATTAGAATTTCTAGGAAATAGTGTATTTTTCAAAATATATATTAAGCATATTTGTGAGTATCACATTAAATGTTGAGGGGTCAAAAATAGATAATGTATTTCTGGCATCAAGAACTTTAATTCAGTAAGGAAGGCAGGGTAGGTAAAATATTTTGATGAAGCAAGGAGGAAACAAACAACTTATAGGACAGAAACAAAACAGCCCTGATTTAATGGCTAAGTTATTTTAAATTCTTCAGTGTCAGCAATATGATTACATATATAAATCACATATGTCTTAAGATATATGTATACAGATATGTACCGTGTGTTTAGCTGGAACTCTACTCAGGGACAAACACCTGGACTTCAGTAAGCTTCTACTCAGTAAACCAAGAGAGGCAGCTATGACATCTGTATTTCTGTAGCTATAATTGAAGCTTTGCTAGTTTTCATCCTGAGTGCCAGAGGTGGGTATTTAGTGGTACACTTGGTGACCTATTAATATAGTAAATGTATGAATCCTAGAAGTGGTTCTTTACTGATGATATTAAAGCTTTCCAAGAGATAGATTGTCAAAAATATGTGAAACACTTCATATACTTGCATGAACAGTGTCTAAGAATTATCAAGGCCTCTGCCCTTCATCAATGAAATCCCCAGAGATCTGTATCAACCTGTACACTGACTTCTCCTGGCCAGCAAAACTAGAGTAGCAGTTATAAGGAAAACAGGAGTCTACCTCTGGAATCTTGACTATCTTCAGTGGATTTTTCTTGCAAGGTGGTATTTTGTTATCTGAAAGAAGAAGGCTGGACTTTCTTAAGGTCTAGAAGATAACTATATAGTTTAGCTTACAGTGAATTGATAGTAGTTGTTTAATACATGTTTCTATCTACACAAAATGTTTTCTACGACCTGCTGTCTTGATAAGTTAGTAGCAAGCTTGCTGCCTTCTCCAGAGGAGGGTTTAACAAACTCAAAATTCTTCTGCAACTACTGCTGCTGCTGCTACTAAGTCGCTTCAGTCCTGTCCAACTGTGTGCAACCCCATAGACATCAGCCCACCAGGCTCCCCTGGCCCTGGGATTCTCCAGACAAGAACACCGGAGTGGGTTGCCATTTCCTTCTCCAATGCATGAAAGTGAAAAGTGAAAGTGAAGTTGCTCAGTCGTGCGACCCCATGGGCTGCAGCCTTCTAGGCTCTTCCGTCCATGGGGTTTTCCAGGCAAGAATACTGGAGTGGGTTCTGCAACTACTTTTACCTGCCAAAGGACCCTGGACTTGGGATGACATAGAGGCTTAGGAAAGTTCACAAAGAACATCTACAGCTTGATAGCGAGGATAATTAAACATGGAAGTGGAGAAAGCGTGTTGGTATCAGTGAATACCATAGTCTGTCATTATGCTTCCATTTTGGTATTTAGCCTATATATGATTAATGGCTTTTCTCAGTTTTTGGACTGCTTTTCAACAATTGAGAGTTATTTCCTGGCAGATATAACTATTTCTTATAAGGTCATCCACCTTGGATATTTCCCATTTGGCGTATAATATTGCCAGTGTTTCACTGGAGAGGACGTGGAGTCCAGAAGGAGAAGCTACATGAATGTCACAGTGAACAAGTCAATCTGGCAATAATTTACATTTTTATATGCTAGTTTTAATTTATAAGACTTCTCAACAATTTTTACAATTTGAAACATAAATTCATACCAACATTGGTCATGATTTAGTTATTTAAAATCATTTATTATTGTGTCTTCCATGGAAATAGAAGAAGGCAAAGAAAGAAGGAAATGTGAACTCATTCTTAGTATGTTATAGGACAAGTAGTAGGCTTTAAATTAGTAGAGGGGAAAAGTGCTCTTAGGACTATATTCACAGTAGCTATGAACAAATGGCTAAAGAGGCAATGGAGGTAGCATCCTTAGATAGTGGTGACTTTTCACTTCTTTTTCCTTCTCTTCCTGAAAAGAGTTTTTATAGGACATTTACTGTTATTTATCAGTGTACCGTTAAGTAGGTCATCTGTGTTCAGATTTGGAGTTAGATATTCAGAAAAATTTCCTGACCTTTGAGAGAATCCAACAAAAACTCTGAAATAGAATCGTGTAGTAGAGATCAGGATTCATATCCATTATGAGAGTAAAAAGGGATGTTGAAATTCATTGTTGAAAAGTTTGGTCTAAATAATTATTTTTTCAACCTCATCTTCATTTTTGAATGGCATAGGAAGATTTAAAAAATACTCCCCAGGTTACATGTAATAATAACTATATACACATTCTAAAGGTATGGCCCAGGGATCAATATTTTTATAAGCACACAGGTATTTTCAATGTGTATCTAAGTTGAGGAGCCACTGGTCTAAATGATAGAAAAAAAATTGTATTAAACCCTCTGGCAATTCAACTGGGAGAGATATTTATGAATGACTTAAACAATTAAACATAAAAGATTATGGCTGGGAAAAAGCTGTGTGGTGGTGAAACTTTTTAATGTCACTGTCACCAACGATACAGAGGTAGTGAGCTTTATTTTAAAACCATTTGAAAAGACACAAAATAATTCAGTATGAAACATTTCTATACCAATATTCTTATCAATTTAGTTCATGCTTTTCTGGAATCATCAGTAAACAGATTCCAGATGTGTTGGAAAAGACTCTTGAGAGTCCCTTGGACTGCAAGGAGATCCAACCAGTCCATTCTGAAGGAGATCAGTCCTGGATGTTCATTGGAAGGACTGATGCTGAAGCTGAAACTCCAATACTTTGGCCACCTCATGCGAAGAATTGACTCATTGGGAAAGACTCTGATGCTGGGAGGGATTGGGGGCAGGAGGAGAAGGGGACAACAGAGGCTGAGATGGCTGGATGGTATCACCGACCCAATGGACATGAGTTTGTGTAAATTCAGGGAGTTGGTGATGGACAGGGAGGCCTGGCATGCTGCGATTCATGGGGTCGCAAAGAGTTGAACACGACTGAGCGACTGAAATGAACTGAACTGAGGAAGTAAGGAACAAAGGATGTAGTCACTGGGATTGCCTGAAATCAGAGTCAATAGAGGTAAATATAGATATCAGACATAAAATAAATATACCTGACCTCTTTTTTTTTTTTTAGCCTTTAGCTATAAGGACTCAGCTATTTTTCCCTCCAATCCATTTATCCCTCTGTTCTAAAGTCATCTAATAGGAAATGGAAAGGTGCTTTATCATTAGCTTTGACGAGGAAATGTCATTACTGGAAAATAGTAACTAAATAGTGTCTACATCACTATGTCTTTTCTTTTGAAATTTTCAACATTGGTAAAATGTGGTGGAATATTCCATTACATTTATGAAAGTAGTTTAGACAACTTATCAGAAATATTTTTGCAAATAGCCAGTCAACTTTGACATAGTTCCTAATGAATTCTAACAGCTGGTTCTGTCGTTTTCTTTGTTTTTATTTATCAAAATCACAGAAGCCAGCTAAGAGTTTTGGAGATGATAAAAGTATTTTTTAACTCCTCCCTCTTCCTGCTTTTATTTCATATTTTCAAAGCAGTAGAGTATAATACATTACATCTAAGACCATCACTAGTGCAAATTTTTCCTAAGATCGCTTGAGCTCATTATGTACATAGTATTTCTCAGACATAATGGACTATATGCTAAGTGTCCTATTCAATCCACATATAACACAGGAGTTCCCCTAGCAATAACGTAAGGTGGTTTTTGTTTGTTTTTTTCATTTTCTCATTTTCTTCCTTTGATGATATCTTGTCCCATGTCTTCACCCATTCAGCCTAAGAATTCTGCTGTTGTATTCTCTCTTTTAGTCAGGACTCCCATGTTCTCATTGGAAAGGAAGAGATGTTGACAAAATATCTAGGTAAGATCCTGAATAGTCCTACATTAATCTTGGATGACTTATTACTCACTATTATTAAAAATACTCCAAAATATGTCACATAGCACAAATAATGCCTGTGAGAATTTCTTTAAAAAAAAAAAAGAAAGTTGTTTTTAGGGACTTCCTTGATAGTCCAGTGGTTAAAAACCCACCTGCCAGTGCAAGGGACACCAACAAGGACCTACTGTATAGCACAGAGAACTCCGCTCAATGTTATGTGGAAGTCTGGATGGGAGGCTGTTTGGGAGAAAATGGATATGTATATATGTATGACTGAGTTCCTTTGCTGTCTACCTGAAACTATCACAACATTGTCAATCTGCTATACTCCAGTGTGGAATAAAAAGTTTAATATAAAAAAGGTGCTTTGAAGAATAAAGTTTCTTAACCACCCCATACAGTATCTTCCTTAGAGATTTATAATCTACATTCTGCAAAGATCACAGTTTGTAAAATGCTAGCCTATCCAGGGCAGAGTTGATGAGCAGAGAGACCTGAATGCTTTTTATCAGTAAGTTCAAAAGGAAGGGCAGATGATACTTTGCTTAGAAGCCTGGCTTGAACTGGTTAAGCACTAAAAAGTTGTAAAAAGAAAGACAAAAATTACCTACTATACAAATAGCTCTGAGAAAGGGAGTGTGAATTTTACAAAAGTGAATTATGTATGGATCCTTCCTAACATAACTTATCATCTAATAGATGATATAAAAAAGTTTGGAAAACTGAGGTGAAGGATATAAAATGGGCCTCAAGAGAGGTACAGGTAGGATGCTATGAATATTCTGTGCTAGGAGAGATTATTACCACCTGGAGATGGGGCAGAATCAGAGAAGGCTTCATGGAGCACTGGCATTAACTACATTTTAAAGGATATATTTGAATATGGAAGGAAAAATATTAGGTAGAGATGGATACATACATTAGGAAGCTAGAAGGTGTGGATCATGCTTGGGAGAACACAGCAGTCTATATTTGGGTAGAGGGTAGAGTGAGAATAGATAGTGGAAGACTGCCAAGAAAGTGATTAAATCAGTTTAGATTATGAAAATTCCTGAATTTCAAGCTCAGGAGTTAGTTTAGTAGAAAACTATTTGATGGGCTTTCCTGGTGGCTCAGACAGTAAAGAATCTGCCTGCAAGGTGGGAGACCTGGGTTCAGTCCTAGGGTTGGGAAGATCCCTTGGAGGAGGGCATGGCAACAAACTCCAGTATACTTGCCTGGATAGAGGAGCCTGGTGAGATCACAAAAAGTCAGACATGACTGAGCAACTAAGCACATTTGATGATAATAAGGTGTAAGTAATACCTTATATAGTACAAAAATTGTCATATAGTACAAAATGACATATATGACAATTAGGCATATATGGCAAGCAGTTTACCTCAATGACCCTAGCCAATTGTACATTGTTACATGAAACTTGAGAAGAGAGTCAAATGAGAAGAAAGGGGAGAGCTGGGCAAAGCCAACACTTGCCTTCAGGTCCTTATAAAAGGAATTCAGAACAGAGCTGTTCGGACTTTAGTATGCATGTTATTTGGTATGTCCAAGAAGCTTGAAATTCTTCTATTATAACAATCTTTCAGGTGCTAGGGTTTATTTGTTTCTGTGTTTTTTGTTGTTTTTTTTTCTTTTTTGCTTATCTGTAGACCACATGTTGAATGACAAGGGTTTTAGAACAACGATCTCCAAGCTTGATAACACAGTATTATCACCTGTGGAGCTTGAACAGCTACCAATGCCTGGACCTTCTGCTTTAAAATAGAGCTTCTGATTTAATTTGGTCTTGGACAGGGACTTGGCAACAGTATTTTTAAAAGTCCCCCTGGACATTCTAATATGCGGCCAATATTGAGGAGAACTGCTCTAGGTTATGTCTTAAGTTAGTGTTTCTCAACCCTGGCTGACACTGGAATCACTTAGGGAGTTTTAAAAATCCCTGTGCCCAGGCAGCAAGCCAGGCCAATTAAATATGACTCTCTGGAGGAAGGGCCTGGGCATCAGTATTTTTCAGAAGCTCCCCAGGTTATTCTGATGGGCAGCAAAGTTAGAATCACTGACCTGGAGGCATTTAGGAATTTATCTCTCTTCTATCCCTGGCCAGACACCTGGACCTCTATAGCTCTTTATAGAACAAGGTGAATAGGATACTCCCTTGCCAAATATACCAAAAATGAACAGCTTGTATGTAACTCATTAATGGAAATAAGACCATTTGTCTAGGGTTTTTGGTTTGTGGGGTAAAGAAACAAAATTGAAATTTTTCTAAAATAAAAAATGTTGAGAAATAAATAGACCAGTGAAGCCTAATTCCATTATTTTAAAAACCAGTGGGATTAGTTCAGTGGTCTCTTATGGGTCTTCATTACAGATCTGTAAAAACATGGCCACAGAGAGCCTCACTGAAAACTGAGATAAAGCATTTAAAATTACTGTAGAATAGAGGAAAGAAAGCACTGTTTGAGTTAGTAGGATGGGCTGGGCAGGGAGAGATCAGTGTAGTCAGACTTGCCAGGGGATGCAGAGACCCTGGTTCTATTATTGACTCACTTTTGGGTCTCTCAGTTTCGTTTGTCAACTGGAAAAAAAAGACAGCTATTTATAGGGTTGTTATAAGGACATAATACACATGAGTATTTTGCTGTAAACTGAAATGTACACTGTAAGTGTCAATAAATAAAGGGAGATTATATCCAGAAAACCAGGAGTGATTATAAATGGCATTCATATTGGCCATTTCCTTAATTTCTTTAATCATTACTCACAAGCATATAGGTGCTGGATATTGGTACTCAGATTTCTAAATGTTTAGTTAGTGTTTAATCATTTGGGAGAAAATAAGAAATAGGAGAAAAGGTGAAAAGAAAAAATCCTTTTCTCCACATCCTCTCCAGCATTTATTGCTTGTCTTTTGGATCGCAGCTATTCTGACTGGCGTGAAATGGTACCTCATTGTGGTTTTGATTTGTATTTCTCTGATAATGAGTGATGTTGAGCATCTTTTCATGTGTTTGTTAGCCATCCATATGTCTTCTTTGGAGAAATGTCTATTTAGTTCTTTGGCCCATTTTTTGATTGGGTTGTTTATTTTTCTGGAATTGAGCTGTAGGAGTTGCTTGTATATTTTTGAGATTAGTTGTTTGTCAGTTGCTTCATTTGCTATTATTTTCTCCCATTCTGAAGGCTGTCTTTTCACCTTGCTTATAGTTTCCTTTGTTGTGCAGAAGCTTTTAATTTTAATTAGATCCCATTTGTTTATTTTTGCTTTTATTTCCAGTATTCTGGGAGGTGGGTCATAGAGGATCCTGCTGTGATTTATGTCGGAGAGTGTTTTGCCTATGTTCTCTTCTAGTAGTTTTATAGTTTCTGGTCTTACATTTAGATCTTTAATCCAACTGTTGGTGGGAATGAAACTAGTACAGCCACTATGGAGAACAGTGTGGAGATTCCTTAAAAAACTGGAAATAGAACTGCCTTATGACCCAGCAATCCCACTGTTGGGCATACACACTGAGGAAACCAGAATTGAAAGAGACACGTGTAACCCCAGGGTTCATCGCAGCACTGTTTATAATAGCCAGGACATGGAAGCAACCTAGATGTTCATCAGCAGATGAATGGATAAGCAAGCTGTGGTACATATACACAATGGAGTATTACTCAGCCATTAAAAAGAATACATTTGAATCAGTTCTAATGAGGTGGATGAAACTGGAGCCTATCATACAGAGTGAAGTAAGCCAGAAAGAAAAATACCAATACAGTATACCAATGCATATATATGGAATTTAGAAAGATAGTAACGATTACCCTGTATGCGAGACAGCAAAAGAGACACAGATGTATAGAACAGTCTTTTGGACTCTGTGGGAGAGGGAGAGGGTGGGATGATTTGGGAGAATGGCATTGAAACATGTATAATATCATATACGAAACGAGTCACCAGCCCAGGTTCAATGCATGATACTGGATGCTTAGGCCTGGTGCACTGGGACGACCCAGAGGGATGGTATGGGGAGGGGGGAGGGAGAGGGGTTCAGGATGGGGAACACGTGTATACCTGTGGCGGATACATGTTGATGTATGGCAAAACCAATACGATATTGTAAAGTAATTAACCTCCAATTAAAATAAATAACTTTTTTTAAAAAAGAAAAAATCCTGTCCTGATTTAATCCTGTCCTTACTTTATTTTTATGCAACACAAGATGGTATTATTTTTAGGGTTATTATTCAGACATGGATTAACAAAAGCAAATCTGTTTTATTTGTGCTAAACATAGAGGTAAAATCACAAATCCTAAGTTGATTATGAACTTGGACATAGACTGAATATGAAAGACATCTGGACTCAGATTTAGCAGGCATTAGAAGCATTTACGGAGAGCACCCCACTCCAGTCCTCTTGCCTGAAAAATCCCACGGACAGAGGAGCCTGGAAGCCTGCAGTCCGTGGGGTCGCTGAGGGTCGGACATGACTGAGTGACTTCACTTTCACTTTTCATTTTCATGCACTGGAAAAGAAAATGGCAACCCACTCCAGTGTTCTTGCCTGGAGAATCCCAGGGATGGGGGAGCCTGGTGGGCTGCCGTCTATGGGGTTGCACAGAGTCGGACACGACGGAAGCTACTTAGCAGCAGCAGCAGCAGAAGCATTTAACCTTGAAATATCATCCTAGATTCTCAGAGCTAAGGGAAATAAAGTTATACACTTGGATTATCCACACAATATGATTATGTGCAGAGCTGTCACTGCACTAGGTTAGTCATATATAGGAAAGTCGGTCATGATATTGCATCTACAGAAAAACAGAAGAAAACATGAGCATTTTCTTAATTTCTTTTTGTTTTTTAATTCAGTAGTTTTCCTTGCTACTAGTTACAAGATTCAAGTAATACTCAGAATTGAAGTGACACCCAATACAGCCCCATACATACAGCAGCTGGCTGGAATCACTGAGATAAACAGATATAGGGATATGAGAAAAGTCTTGAATGTTAGACTCCAATCTATAACCTTTTTATAGCTGGGATAAAATGATATAATCTATGTAAAGGTATCTAGCATTGTCCTTGACACTTGTTATGCCACTGATTTTGGTACTTTCCCCCATGGTAATATAAGTGAAACATATTGGAGCCTGTATTATGTGACAGGCAATGCTTTTAGCCCTTCACCAGTATTGGTCTATGTGATATTTATAAAAACCCCATGAATAATATATAATCGTTCCCATTTATCTCATGAAGAAATTAAAAAGTACAGAGAATTTAGGTATTTGCTTAGGGTTATATAGCTAACAGGTAACAAAACTAGAACTCCACCCTAGGCAGTTGGTCTTTGAGTTTATGTGATTTTTGTTAAAGAAATATCATTCTTAACTGATTCAAAGCTCTTTTATAATTTGATTTTCAGTGAGAAGACAAAAGATGACAGTTGCACTGGAAATTGCCTAAACAAAATAAATATGATATTCTATTAATTCACCATCACGCTCATGCTCAGTTGTGTTCAGCTCTTTGTGACTGCATGGACTGTAGCCTGCCAGGCTCTTCTGCCCTGGGGATTTCCAAGGCAAGAATACTGGAGTGGGTTACCATTTCCTCCTCCAGGGGAACTTCCCGACCCAGGGAGTGAGTCTCCTGTGGCTCCTGCATTGGCAAGCAGGTTCTTTACCACTGAGCCACCAGGGAAGCTCCATTCTATTAATTAGACCCCCATTATCCTCAACAACCCATATGTCACCATTAAAAAAAAAATAGCTCCTTTGATAACCCTCTCCTGCCTCAAAACACTCAGGTAGGCAAAGAAATCATAGGCTCTAAATTATTGCTCATAGGTATTGCACCATATATTCAAGTTTTTTGCTGTCAACTCTTTCCCTGTCACAGATCCTCATTTTGCTAATGAGGAAAATGAGGACCAGAGAAAGAAATGTATGAAACCATGAATTAAACTGAGCTCTGGAAGCTAAGAGTCGGACATGACTGAGTGACTTCCCTTTCACTTTTCACTTTCATGCACTGGAGAAGGAAATGGCAACCCACTCCAGTATTCTTGCCTGGACAATCCCAGGGACAGGGGAGCCTGGTGGGCTGCCATCTCTGGGGTCACACAGAGTCGGACACGACTGAAGTGACTTAGCAGCAGCAGCAGCAGCTGGAAGCTTATATTAGCTAAAAGTATTATAGCTCCTCTGAGGGTCAAGAGTCATGAGTCATTTGTTTCAGCATCAAGTCCATATTCCGTGTTCTAATAAATTGTATTTGAAATCCCAGTGCCTTTACTGTTTGGTCCTCTGAGGACCTCAGACTTTAGTAACTGAATAGCGCAACTCCTACTTTTGATTGTGTCTTTAATTTCTCATCCATTTAATTTTTTCTATAATCTTTGTATCTTTGTATGTGGGAAATAAGATAGATAGCCTCCACATCTTTCTTGATTAGCATTTGGCATGGCATCACTTTTCTGTTCCTGGTTTTTATTGCCTATATTCTCAAAACTTTGTTAAGTATTTACTAAATTACTACTTGGCCAGATTTAGTGCTGGCTATTGGGCAAAGAGTCAGACACGACTGAGTGACTGAACTGAACTGAACTGAACTGATTGGGCATGAGTGAACCAGGTTAATATAGCTCATATCCTCTAGAGCTTACAGTCTAATAGGATACAGAGACAATTAAACAGGAGGTTATAGCCTGGAGTGGTAAATCTGTGATGAAGTGTTTAGATCCACGTGAAGTGGAGTCAGGAAAATCTTCATAGAGGAGCAAATCTCTGATCTGAGACATAAAGCAATTATCCAGGTTCTGTAAGGGCAGGGACAGACCTGTTTCATTCATCTAAATATCCTTAATATAGTGCCTGTATATAGTTTAAATTCAACAAATATTTTTGAAAGAAGAGATGTACGCAAAGTAAAGAGATTGACAGAGACTCCCTCCTTGACCAAAATTTAGTCAGGAGCCCTCTCATTCTGATCTTGAAACTCCTTGGAAAAGATCCTGATGCTGGGAAAGACTGAAGGCAACAGGAGAAGAGAGTGACAGAGGATACGATGGTTAGATAACATCACCAGCTTTGTGTCGTGCTGTGCTCAGTTGCTCAGCCATGTCTAACTCTTTGTGACCCCATGGATGTGAATTTGAGCAAACTCAGGGAGACAGTGGAAGACAGAGGAGCCTTGTGTGATACAGTCCATGGGGTCACAAAGGGTCAGATATGATTTAGTGACTGAATGACAACAATAACCTACCCTTAGCCTCCTAAGCCCAGTTTTAGCAGAGAATCTACTAAGCCAGTGTATTGACAACAGCCCACCATTGGTATCTGATCACTTGGCCCAACTTTATCAAGGATCTTTCTATCTCTGATAGAATTATTCTTAGTAATTTTGTATCCATTGGCCCCCCCTTTCTGCTCATTAGCTACAAATCCCCAACTGTCTTTACTATATTTGGAGTTTGTTCTGAGTCTCCTGAAATTATGTGCAAAACTATGTATGTGTTTAGTATTACAGATATTTCTCTTACCTGGGAAAAAGTTCTATATTGTTAGTTACATTCTCCAGGTATCTGTAACCTTAAAAAATACTACAAACCACACCATACTTATTTTCATGTAGAATATATCGATCTGTATGGTTTCAAGTTGATAGCTCCCAGATGTATTTATCATATTCAAACTTTCTTCTATATTCTGTATTTTTGTCTGCCACATTAAAATTCAAACTCCACACCCTTAACCCTTTCATCTCTCCTATCCCAACTCCTATTCAGTTTTTTTCCTCATTTTTTTTTCCCTTGGAATAAACTTTTGAAAGTCTTCCCTACCCTTTGTAGCAACTCTACAATTAAATGCCAAAAGTGTTTTTTTTCCTGAAAATGCTATGCGTTGTCAATTTTTCCTAGTGTGATTCTGAACCACATTAACTTTGTAGTGAAATTTCCACAAGCGCTTCTTAACTGTTCTCCTATCCTCTGGCTCTTTTGTTTTCAGTTAGTCTATCCTTTATGGCATTGCTATATTTTATCTTTAGTGGGTTGCTCCCATACTCCCAACTCTATATCATTTATTGACTGAAACCCTTTACCCATTATGAAAGGTCCTTTGACACCACTTTATTTTTCTGTGTATTTGTTACACTCTGTGATCAAGAGTAAGAACAATTGTCTTGACAGTTCCTCTTCTTCCCAACAAATTGCTCAGTCTGGGCTCCAAGTAGTCTAAGCACAGTCTCCTTTTATTTCTTGAGAATGTCCTTCAACTCTCTTTCCTGCCTATCTAAATCCTGGCCATTTTTCATGTTTTAGTTCAAGTTCCGCTTATTTCAAATGAGTCTTCCCTAATAAAAATTACCTTTCACTGATAGTTCTCTATTTTAACTTCTTACTGCATAGATTGTTAGTTTATCCCTTTGTAGTTTTCTTATGTGTGTGTGTGTGTTGTATGTGTGTGTGTGTGTGCATGTGTGGGCACATATACATATGCACTGCTTTGTCTTCCCAGGCATATGACAGGAACAGGACTTATCACACCGTTCCCACCACCAGACCATTTTAAAAACGTAAAATATATTCAATAAACAATAAACAATTTTAGCCATACATTAGGTAGAATTTTAAATCTAAATTCTTAATTACTTTTGAGAGCTGCTAAGGTAACCATGTATACTTCAGTTCTTTAGAGTAGCAGTGTGCTGTTTTTGACAAGCTGTCAATTCCCTCACATAAGGAACTAGATACATAAATCAATAAGGCACTTGTTATTTTCAAATTACATCCTCCTGCAGGACATTCTTTGTGAATTAGTTCCACATTGAGTCAGAAATTACACCATTCCCGCTGATTGTGTCATAAGTAGTAAACCTGACTCTGTAGTCTTGAATATTGTTATTTCCACAAAGACCAGGGTATGGGCTTGAGGCTTTGTAAGGGTGTTTGGAGAAGGAAATGGCACCCCACTCCAGTATTCTTGCCTGGAGAATCCCATGGACGGAGGAGCCTGGTGGGCTACAGTCCATGGGTCGCAAAGAGTAGGACATGACTGAGTGACTTCACTTTCACTTTGCCACCTCAACATTTTTTAAATAGTTCTGCAGAGATACACTTTCACACATACATTGAAAGTTTTGAACATTATTTTTCTCCCTGAAATTTGTATGCAAAATATACCCATGACTAAATGAAACAAATAAACTATATATGCTGTTTTCCCACTTTCTGATCCAAAAAAAGTGACTAAGCTGAATTTTAACCTTAACAACATCTTACCTCAGAGAATAATTATAGAAACAGTTTAAGCAGTCATTTCAGAATGTCCTAGAGAAAGAAAACAATGACACAAAGTGGAATAGTAATAATAAATATTTATTCATTACTATATTCTTGGCTCTGGTGCACGCTTGCTATCAGCTTTTTGTTCTCCAGTTCCAAAGTGAAATACCTGGTGAGCTCATAGAAATAGAATATTGGAGCTTTATGGGACTTTAGAGATTAGCTAGTCCAACCACCTAATATTACAGAAAAGGACACTAAAGTGAGGAAATGGCAGTTAAGTTGTCTAAAGTCACAGAAGAGTTTAAAGGCGGTTTAACTGGGATTAAAAATACAGTTTTCATGACCTTTCCCCAACTAGTAATTCCATTTTAATCTTTGCTAATGTGAAAGGATGAAATTTGCAAATTTGTGTTGAGGTGTGATCTCAAATCAATGAAGACTAGTTATACAACCTGGGGTAAAGTTCTAAGTATTATAATAGTGTCACACCCAGTGAATTGTGAGGGATGGAGGGTCAAATATCCATGATGCCTACAGCTAGCAGAACTTCTCTTTCGCTCTGACTGCTCTGGAGCTGACTGACCATGTTGATGCCCTTGAATAATGAGTATTATATAAACCTCATTCTGAGTTTCTTCTTTTGGAAAGAGGTTACTCAACTAGGATAATTGTGTAATAATGTGTCACTGCAGACTGTATTTTATGTTTAATAATCCTACGTAAAGGAAGGCTGATTTGTAGGGTGTTATTTCTGAATCGCATTAGACAAAGGTATTCTAAATCCCATCAGTGAATTCTCCTGCTAGTTTATTCATTTCAGCAAGCAAATAGGTATTTTTGGCAAGCACAGCCAGCTAATATTCACACTGGCAATTTGGTAGGTTTAAGTTATAGTACTTATTACATACTCGCTGTGGTTTGTAGCTATGACTGATAAGTTATGCCGTTGCCAATCATACTTTCTTGTTTGTTCCAAGAGTAAACTGTCTGAAAAATGCAAGAATGAATTGATCAAATGTTGAGGCCTATTTAAAATATTATGGAATTTGACAAAACCCTCTTGCCTCTCGTATAATTTGGTCCTTATAGTAATCCTGCTAGGTGATAATAGGTACTATTGTCCTGTTCATCAAGAAGTACATTCAGGATTGGATGAATGAAGGAATTGGCCTAAAGTTTCATAGCTGTTAAGCATTCACTTTGACTCCATCCCAGGCATTCTAACTTCAAATTCAGTGCTTCAAACACACGTACACACAATTTAGTTTCATTATATGTATATATATATATATAGAGAGAGAGAGAGAGAGAGAGAGACAGAGAGAGAGAAAGAGAGAGAGACTACTAACATGTATACACACACATATAGATTAATACATGTATATATAGTTATATGAGTACTCTATATTATTAATGTTTTCTTCATATTTGTAGGATTTTGTATGTATATATGGGCTTCCCTGATAGCTCAGTTGGTAAAGAATCCACCTGCAATGTGGGACACCTGGGTTTGATCCCTGGTTTGGGAAGATCCCCTGGAGAGGGAATGGTTACCCACTCCTATTCTGGCCTGGAGAATTACATCGACTGTACAGTTCATCGGGTTGCAAAGAGTTGGACAACACTGAGAGACTTTCACTTACTCACTCAGTCATATATATATATATATATAATCAGTTCAGTTCAGTCACTCAGTCGTGTCGACTCTTTGTGACCCCATGAAGTGCAGCACGCCAGGCCTCCCTGTCCATCACCAACTCCTGGGGCTCACTCAGAATCATGTCCATCAAGTTGGTGATGCCATCCAGCCCTCTCATCCTCTGTCGTCCCCTTCTCCTCCTGCGCCCAGTCCCTCCCAGCATCAAAGTCTTTTCCAATGAGTCAACTCTTTGCATGAGGTGGCCAAAGTACTGGAGTTTCAGCTTTAGCATCATTCCTTCCAAAGGAATCCCAGAGCTGATTTCTTTCAGAATGGACTGGTTGGATCTCCTTGCAGTCCAAGGGACTCTCAAGAGTCTTCTCCACACCACAGTTCAAAAGCATCAATTCTTCGGCGCTCAGCCTTCTTCACAGTCCAACTCTCACATCCATACATGACCACTGGAAAAACCATAGCCTTGACTAGACGGACCTTAGTCAGCAAAGTAATGTCTCTGCTTTTGAATATACTATCTAGGTTTGTCATAACTTTTCTTCCAAGGAGTAAGTGTCTTTGAACTTCATGGCTGCAGCCACCATCTGCAGTGATTTTGGAGCCCCCAAAAATAAAGTCTGACACTGTTTCCACTGTTTCCCCATCTATTTCCCATGAAGTGATGGGACCGGATGCCATGATCTTCATTTTCTGAATGTTGAGCTTTAGGCCAACTTTTTCACTCTCCTTTTTCACTTTCAGCAAGAGGCTTTTTAGTTCCTCCTCATTTTCTGCCATAAGGGGGGTGTCATCTGCGTATCTGAGCTTATTGATATTTCTCCCGGCAATCTTGATTGCAGCTTGTGTTTCTTCCAGTCCAGCGTTTCTCATGATGTACTCTGCATAGAAGTTAAATAAGCAGGGTCACAATATACAGCCTTGACATACTCCTTTTCCTATTTGGAACCAGTCTGTTGTTCCATGTCCAGTTCTAACTGTTGCTTCCTGACCTGCATACAGATTTCTCAAGAGGCAGGTCAGGTGCTCTGGTATTCCCATCTCTTTCAGAATTTTCCACAGTTTATTGTGATCCACACAGTCAAAGGCTTTGGCATAGTCAAGAAAGCAGAAATAGAAGTTTTTCTGGAACTCTCTTGCTTATTCCATGATCCAGTGGATGTTGGCAATGTGATCTCTGGTTCCTCTGCCTTTTCTAAAACCAGCCTGAGCATCAGGGAGCTCACGGTTCACGTATTGCTGAAGCCTGGCTTGGAGAATTTTGAGCATATTTTACTAGCATGATTATCTGGGTCATGAAGATCTTTTTTGTACAGTTCTTCTGTGTATCCTTGCCACCTCTTCTTAATATCTTCTGCTTCTGTTAGGTCCAGACAATTTCTGTCCTTTATCAAGCCCATCTTTGCATGAAATGTTCCCTTGGTATCTCTAATTTTCTTGAAGAGAGCTCTAGTCTTTCCCATTCTGTTCTTTTCCTCTATTTCTTTGCACTGATCACTGAAGAAGGCTTTCTTATCTCTTCTTGCTATTCTCTGGAACTCTGCATTCAGATGCTTATATCTTTCCTTTTCTCCTTTGCTTTTCACCTCTTCTTTTCACAGCTATTTTATATATATACAAAAAGCCAGAATGCAAAATCTGCCCATATCTAAAAAACTGCTGCTCTTCAAAACAAACATCCTGAATTGAATTAATCTGGTACATCCAAGAGTAATAGAAACAGTTTTAGTTTCCAGTCAGTCCAAATACTGAAACATTTTTCAAGTGCTTTTTTTGGCTTTATGTTTATCTTGCACAGCTTAGGTCCATAGTCAATTTGCATTAAAATAGAGCATTGTGATTAGGTTGTTTTCATATGGCTCTGATTCAGAAGTCAAAAACATTATCATATGTAACCATCAAATGCATTTTATATTGGATCAGTTCAGTTCAGTTCGTTTGCTCAGTCGTGTCCAACTCTTTGCGACCCCATAGACTGCAGCACGCCAGGCTTCCCTGTCCATCACCATTTCCTGGAGCTTGCTCAAACTCTTCTCCGACTCAGAGATGCCATCCAACCATCTCATCCTCTGTCATCCCCTTCTCCTCCTGCTTTCAATCTTTCCCAGCATCAAGGTCATTTCCAATGAGTCAGTTCTTTGCATCAGGTAGCCAAAGTATTGGAGTTTCAGCTTCAGCATCAGTTCTTCCTATGGATATTCAGGACTGATTTCCTTTAGGATTGACTAGTTGGATCTCCTTGCAGTCCAAGGGACTCTCAGGAGTCTTCTCCAACACCACAGTTCAAAAGCATCAATTCTTTGGTGCTCAGCTTTCTTTATTTTTTTCTTTATTTTCTTTATATTTCTTTATATATATATTTCTTTATATTGGATACCTAATGCATTAAATTGACTTGAATTAAATGTCAATAGTTAAAAAATTTGGAGTTCTTGTACATGTTGGTGCAGATATTCCTTCAAGATATGATTTCAATTCTTTTGGACATATATACAAGAGTTGAATTGCTAGAGCTGAACGCTGAAGAATTGATGCTTTTGAACTGTGGTGTGGAGAAGACTCTTGAGAGTCCCTTGGACTGCAAGGAGATCCAGCCAGTCCATCCTGAAGGAGATCAGTCCTGGGTGTTCATCGGAAGGACTGATGCTGAAGCTGAAACTCCGATACTTTGGCCACCTCATGCGAAGAGTTGACTCATTGGAAAAGACTCTGATGCTGGGAGGGATTGGGGGCAGGAGGAGAAGGGGACGACAGAGGATGAGATGACTGGATGGCATCACCAACTTGATGGACATGAATTTGGGTGAGCTCTGGGAGTTGGTAATGGATAGGGAGGCCTGGCGTGCTGCAGTTCATGGGGTCACAAAGAGTTGGACATGATTGAGCGACTGAACTGAACTGAAGTTAGTTCTATTATTAATTTTTTGCTGCTGCTGCTGCTAAGTCGCTTCAGTTGTGTCCGACTCTGTGCTACCCCATAGACGGCAGCCCACCAGGCTCCCCTGTCTCTGGGATTCTCCAGTCAAGAACACTGGAGTGGGTTGCCATTTCCTTCTCCAATGCATGAAAGTGAAAAGTGAAAGTGAAGATGCTCAGTCATGTCTACTCTTAGCAACCCCATGGACTGCAGCCTACCAAGCTCCTGCATCCAGGGGATTTTCCAGGCGAGAGTATTGGAGTGGGTTACCATTGCCTTCTCTGATTAATTTTTTGAGGAACCTCTATAGTATTTTTCCATAGTGGCTGCTCTATTTTACATTCCCTCAGCAGTGAGAAGGGTTCAAATTTCTCCACATTCTTGCCAACACTTGCTATTTCATATCCATTGTGTCATTTTTCACAATAGCTAAAGAATATGGAAACAAGGGTCTATTGACAGGTGAATAGATTAAGAAAATGTGGTATATACATATGATGGAATGTTGTTTATCCTTAAAAGGAAGAAAATCCTATCATTTGGAACAGCATCGATAGATATGGAAGAAATTATGCTAAGGGAAATGTGAGTCACAAAGGGGCAGATACTGCATGATTCCATTTATATGAGGTATCTAAAATAGTCACATTCATAGAAGCAGAGAATAGAAGGGTGGTTACCATTGGATGAGAGTAAGAAAGAAATGGGGAGTTGTTCATTGGGTATAAAGCTACAGTTATAAGAAGTAAATAAATTCAAGGTATCAGTTGCACAACATTGTGCCTGTGGTTAATTGTATGAAGCTATGCACTTAAAAACTTAATAAGGTAGATCTTATGTAGTGTTCTTACCAAAAAAGAAGTAGCAGCAGCAGGAAGGGGACATAAATATTTTGGAGATGGTGGATATGTTTTTTACCCTGATTGTGGTGTGGTGATGTATGCATATGTCCAAAATCATAAAAAATGTATCCATTAAGTAAAGTAAGCTACAAGGATACATTGTATATTGGGAATATAGTCAATATTTTATAACTATAAATGGAGTATAACTTTTACAATTGTGAATCACCATGTCATACACCTGTAACTTACACAGTTTTGTATAGCAACTATATTTCAATAAAAACATGCAAAAACCACACATTAAAAATATACATAATTAATTTGAAGTATAGTTGATTTACAGTCAAGTGTATCGCACAGTGATTCAATGTTTTTATAGATTATATTCCATTTAAAAGTATTACAAAATAATGGCTATATTTCCCTATGCTGTACAAAATATTCTTGTTGCTTATTTATTTTATATATAGTAGTCTGTGTCTCTTAATCTCATACTCTTATCTCATCCTTTCCACTTCCTTCTCCCCACAGATAGCAACTGGTTTGTTCTCTATATCTGTGAGTTGTTTTTGTTTTGTTACATACATTTGTTTATTTTTTTAGATTCCATATACATGATAAGATAGTATATTTGTCTTTCTCTGTCAGACTTATTTTACTAAGCATAACACTTCCATCCACATTGCTGCAAATAGCAGAACTTCATTTTTAATCACTGAATAATATTCATTGCATATTTTATATCTATATATGTCATTGTTGTTTTGTCACTATGTCATGTCCAATTCTCGCTACCCCATGGACTGCAGCCTGCTAGGCTCCTCTGTCCACTGGGATTTCAAAATCAAGAATACTAGAGTGGGTTGGCATTTCCTTCTCCAGGGTATCTTCCCAATCCAGGGACTGGACCCACATCTTCTGCTTGGCAGGCAGGTTTTTACCACTGAACCACCAGGAAAGTGCCCTCCTCTTTGCGACCCCATGGACTGTAACTCACCAGGCTCCTCTGTCCATGGAATTCTCCAGGCAAGAATACTGGAGTGGGTAGCCATTCTTAGCCATTCCTTTCTCCAGGGGATCTTCCTGACCAAGGGATCAAACCCAGGTCTCTTGGATTGCAGGCAGATTCTTTCCCAGCTAAGCCACCATAGAAGCTCATTTACACACACACATCATTGCAATTTTTTTTCCCCATTCAGTAGTTTGTCTTTTCATTTTGCCAATGATTGGCCATGAAAAAGCTTTTAAGTGTAATTATGTCCCATTTGTATATTTTTGCTTTTATTTCTTTTGCCTTAGGAGACATCCAACAATATATTGCTATAATTTATGTCAAAAAGTGTTATGCTATCTTCTAGTAGTTTTGTGATTTCTGGTCTTAAATTTAAGTCTTTAACCTATTTTGAGTTTATTTTTGTATATGGTGTGAAGAAATTTTCTTATCTCATTCTTTTGCATGAGGCTGTCCAATATCCTAGGATAATTTATTGAAGAGATTGTCTTTTCTCCATTATATACTCTTGCCTCCTTTGTCATAGAGTAATTGACCATAAGTGCATGGGTTTATTTCTGGGCTTCCTATTCTGTTCCACTGATTTATGTATCTGTCTTTGTGGCAATACCATGCCATTTTGATTACTTTAGTTTTGTAGTATAGTTTGAAATCAAGAAGCATGATACCTCCTGATTCGTTCTTTTTTCTCAGGATAACTTTGGTGGTTCAAGGTCTTTGTGGTTTCATACAAATATTAGGATTATTTGTTCTAGTTCTGTGAAAAATGTCTTAGGGATTGCATTATATCTGTAGATTGCTTTGTGTAGTATGGACATTTTAGCATTGCTAATTCTCCCAATCCAAGAACACAAGATATCTTTCCATATCTTTGTATGATTTTCAAATTCCTTCATTAATGTTTTATAATTTTCCAAGTGTTGGGCTTTCACCTCCTTAATTTAGTTTTTTTCCCAGGTACTTTACTTTTTGATGTGATTATAAAAGAAATGTTTACTTTCTTTCTTTCTTTTTTTTTTACTTTACAATATTGTATGGGTTTTGCCATACATTGACATGAATCCACCACAGGTATACATGAGTTCCCAATCCTGAACCCCCCTCCCACCTCCCTCCCCATATCATCTCTCTGGGTCATCCCAGTGCACCAGCCCCAAGCTTAATTTCTCTTTTTGGTAGTTCATTATTAATACACAGAAAAGCAACATATTTCTGTATATTAGTCTTGTATCCTGCAACTTTACTAAATTCATTTATTCTAAAAATATTTTGGCATAGAATTTATAGTTTCCTATATATAGCATCATGTTATCTGCAGACAGTGGCTATCTTACTTCTGTGTCTCTGAACTGAACCATTATGTGAAGATTTCAGTGAAGTATGTGCTCTTCAGTTTACCTGGCCAATGAATCTCATAATAATGTGAGGTTACTATTCCCAGGTGAACCTTGAGTTTCTAATCCTTGTTCCAAAGCTTTTATCTGTATATACACAGGAGTTTTCAGTCTTATTTTATCTTCCCATTTGCCTTAATTTAAGACTTCAACATTTGTTCCTTGTTCTAGTTAGGAAAATGATTTTCTTGCGTCTTACAGCATATGGTAGATAGCTTTCAAGTTCTGTAGCTTTCAAGGTCTACTCCTGCTTCCAGAAGTAGCTGTTTGTGTAACTATGGTGGAGGCAGGAATAGTTGCTCATTTTCTTATAAACATTTAAAATTGCTTTTCAAGGAGAGGTGGCACCATGGCTATTATTAAGTTGGTGAGACAGAGAAAGAAGGTTCACCACTGCCTGTGCTGTTCTCTGCCCATTTGGGCCCCTGGCTTTTTTACTTCCCTGCAGCTGAACTGTGCCACCTGGAACCACGCCTCTCTTCTCACTCTTATCTGGAATCAATAAGTCTTCAGCAAGGTTTTCTCTCTGCTTCTAATACCTTTCCCTTTCTATCTCCTCTGTCATTTATGTCTATATCTCAAACCTAAGTAAGATCAGTAAAAAGATGTTTCGAGCTTTTAATTGTTTTCTTATCAATGAGTTTGTATAGTATTTCAATTTCACAAATGATCTAGGACATGATGGAAATGATCTTAGACATTGAACTGAAAGTATAAAATATACGCTAATGGTGAAAGAAAGGGCAAAAGGGACATTACACAAATAAATATTTTATGGCCAATATAATAGCATACCAAGCCACTTTTAGAATAACTAAACATTTCTTATAAAAAACATAAAAGGTAAAATATCATATTTCATAATGCAGAAAGAAATCCATTCAGTTTTAAAGTTGTTTCTGCACTATCCAAAGTTACTTGGAGGACAAAATAATGGGGTTAATAGACCTTAATATGTCACTTGCTTACGTGGATGATCAAAATACAAATTTAAAGGAATAAGGCAGATATTTCAAGGCTACCATGACATGTCATCAGTCTCTGAAATGATTTTGTATCCAGCTTATTCTAATGCCATGATGATTTTTTTTTGTTTCAACCCTGCATATTTTTCCACCAAAGAACCAACATTCAGTTTCTCTATTATTTTAACTGTGCAATAATAATCATAATAATTAATGAAACCCTATTCAGCATTGACTCCTTTAAAATCAGTACAAAAGATGAGGCTTACTGGAGTCTGGAGGCAGGCAGGAGGCTCATCCTGATATGCAGCTAAAGGCTTGACTTCTATTAACTGGTTTCACCTCTCCCTTAAGAAAACACTTGCTCATTTAGGGCTTTCAAATAACCAGCATTCTGAGCCAATACCAATACTCTCTTCATATTAAATTCAATTCTTTTATACTCTATCATTTCATTCTACCTTCACTTTTACTTCAGGTTGTTATACTGTTCAAGATGATGGCAACTAACCATAAGTGAGCAAGATGCCAAAAAGGAAGCATTTGTTATTTTCAAAGCTCTTGCTAGTAATACAATACTATTGGTCTTAATAGTTATCTCACTTTCATAACAACAATAAAACAAAAACACAGCAAAAGAGATAAAACAAACAAAAAACTAGTAAAAAAGCAATGGTTTCTTCCATAACCAAAACATTAAGATTCTGACTAGAATTAAAGATGCTCTGGGCCCTAGATGTTTTGACAATTTTTATCATTTAAGTGAATTGATATAGTATATAAAGGTGCTATAGTAAAATAGTATAAAAACCCTTGCATGTGCTGTTGCCTTTGTCAGGAAAGCTCTTCCCTAGATGTTCCTCTGCTCTGCTCTTTTGTTAAGTCTTCAGAGAATTTTTTAAAATATTTGTGCCAGTTGTCTTAAAGCAGCACAACAGTTTCCTTACAGTGCTTTGTTTTTCATCATATTGTTACTGATAACACACTATACCTTTATTTACAGATTATCTACTTCACTAGAATACTCTGGCCTGGAAAATCCCATGGACAGAGGAGCCTGGAAGGCTGCAGTCCATGGGGTCGCTGAGGGTCGGACACTACTGAGTGACTTCACTTTCATTTTTCATTTTCATGCATTGGAGAAGGAAATGGTAACCCACTCCAGTGTTCTTGGATGGAGAATCCCAGGAACCGGAGAGCCTAGTGGGCTGCTGTCTATGGGGACACACAGAGTCAGTCACGACTGAAGTGACATAGCAGCAGCAGCAGAATATGAGTTTAATGATGGTAGGGATTTCTTTTGTTTTGTTCACTGCTCTATCCTCATAGCCTAAGACAGGGGCCTGACACAAAGCAGGTTCTCAATAACTGTTTGTTGAGTTAATTAACAAAATATGGATCCTTGAAAAATAATTATTTTATTTAAAACTATGCATGATGTAATTATAACATCATAATGAATATCCAATCTACCACCTATCTTAAATTCCAGTACAGATTTGTATCGGTATACACTCTTCAGTTCATCAGATACATTTGCATAAGTATTTGGTTATTAAAAAAAAACCAATATAACCTAGTTAAGCCAAGAAATTAAAAATGAAACAAAAATCCAAACAGCACCATTTATCTGACTTCAGTGTTCTGTTTATTTCAAATACATATGTATCTTTTTTAAAAATTAAATTTTTTTTTCTCCTTTTCATGGCAAAGAAAAGGAGTCATGAGATCAACAGAACACAAGTAAGTGATTTTAAAGCAGAAGGTGATCAGTTTACATTAGCATAAAATCCCACTTATACTTTTACCCTTTATTCTACATGAGCATCTGTAATTATTATACAGAATATCTAAAGTTGGTATATTTGATGACACTGAGAACACTTGAAAAATTTTATTATCTACAGAATCAGAATATTTTATTTGCACTTAAAAGCATGTACATTTTCTTTTAACAATTGGATCATTTAAGATGTAAAAGCTGTGCTTGCTTTTTCAACACATAGAGTAAGATGTCAGAGAAGGCAGTGGCACCCCACTCCAGTACTCTTGCCTGGAAAATTCCATGGATGGAGGAGCCTGGTGGGCTGCAGTCCATGGGGTCGCTAAGAGTCGGACACGACTGAGCTGCTTCACTTTCACTTTTCACTTTCATGCATTGGAGAAGGAAATGGCAACCCACTCCAGTGTTCCTGCCTGGAGAATCCCGGGGACGGGGGAGCCTGGTGGGCTTCCGTCTATGGGGTCACACAGAGTCGGACACGACTAAAGCGACTTGCAGCAGCAGCAGCAGAGTAAGATGTAAATGCTAATTTACTTATTTCATAGTGTTCAAAAGTAGCTTTGAAACAAAAGTTACAGTTTGATTTTTGAATCTAATTGGTTGAACACTTGCTATATGCTATCTATTCTGCTATCTCTGGGACATCTAAGGTCACCAAAGACAGTGGTTGCTGAAAGGATTGCACAGAACAGTAGAAAGGATGATTTCTTTGTTTACTAACACATTTATTCATATATATATATATATTTCACCAAAAATAATTTAATGTAAACTACAAAATTTTGTACACTATAAAGCATTCTGAGTTATAAGCTGGTAAAAAAAGATAAGGATAAACAAGGATAGGGCAATGAAATTTGGCCAGAGATAGGTTATTGCATAAAATGCAGACTAAGGAACAGTATATACTTCTGACGAGCATCTATGAATTGATGAGGACAATTCAGTGTCCACTAAAGATAACACTAGAAATATGCACATAGTACAGTTTTAACAGTTAAGGTAATGGATAACATGTTAAATATTTCTTTGGAGATCTTGATTGAGTCAGAGAAGTTGTTCTAGAATAAATGGTATATACCCTAAGTTCCTGAAGAAGAGTAATAATTGTTCAGACAGATTGAGTTGGGGGTTTCAGTACTCTAGGCAAAGAGAAAAGTGTGTGGCATGTGCAAAATTATGGAAGCATGCATAATTAAAACAGCATGAGACATTTGGGAAGTTACAAGGATAAAGATGAAATGGGAGAACAAGTGATGATGGTAAGCTGGGAGGCTGGCCTCTAACCAGTTCTTGTGCAATACAAGGTTGATATCAGACAGGAAAACATAGGTGATGGTGCATGACAGTGAACACATTTTTGGATGGTGGCTTAATTGTGTTTTGGGGAGAAGATATTGTGAATCTTTCAACTTTTAAATATGCCATAATGTTTATTCTTAGCCAAGAGGTGTGCTGTTGGTCTCAATCACCCGTGGATAACCTGAAGCCATTCTCAGAGCAGAGGTGCATCCTCTTATTACCTCTGTGTTGTGAAGTGATCCTCCGAATGCAGATTCTTCAGAACTAAAACGATGCAGACAAGACAGTGGGGATTTACAGAATCCTAGTCTTACATGGTGGAAAAGGCGATGGCACCCCACTCCAGTACTCTTGCCTGGAAAATCCCATGGACGCAGGAACCTGGAAGGCTGCAGTCCATGCGGTCGCTAAGAGTCGGATACGACTGAGCGACTCTACTTTCACTTTTCACTTTCATGCATTGGAGAAGGAAATGGCAACCCACTCCAGTGTTCTTGCCTGCAGAATCCCAGGGATGGGGGAGCCTGGTGTGCTGCCATCTACGGGGTTACACAGAGTCGGACACGACTGACGTGACTTAGCAGCAGCAGCAGCAGCAGTCTTACATGGCTGCTTTAAGTATTTTTTCAGCAGTAATATTTCAAAAGGATGCTGCTTCACTGAATAATTATAACACCTTACTTTTTCCCCCAATGAAATATATCTCATTTCAGACAGGAACAGGTAATGATTTTAAAAGGACAGAGATCTGATGCACCACAATGTTTTTAATTTTATTCTTTGTTTCCTGCATCTCAGAACTATTCCTTTTTTTGGAGCATGATCTTCACCCTAAGTGAACCACTCCCCCTGTACAGGCACTATTACAAGCCAAGTATTTCCCCATACTTTGGTTTCTCACCCCATGGCTAACAGTGCAAGCCTCTAAGCACTACTCTGATTGTATCCTTAGCCCTGTTCATGTGACTCACTTTTGCTTGTTGGAGAGTTCTAGCTGGGCATACGGGTGTTTGCAGTCCTCCACTATCTGCAACATACATAAACCAGGTGCTTAGGTTAGTTCAGTTCAATCGCTCAGTCACGTCCAATTCTTTGTGACCCCATGGACTGCAGCACACCAGGCTTCCCTGTCCATCACCAGCTCCCAGAGCTTGTACATCAAGTCATCCAACCATTTCATCCTCTGTTGTCCCCTTCTCCTGCATTCAATCTTTCCCTGCGTCAAGGTCTTTTCCAATGAGTCAGTTCTTCGCATCAGCTGGCCAAAGTATTGGAGCTTCAGGTTCAGCATCAGTCCTTCCAATGAATATTCAGGACTGGTTTCCTTTAGGATTGAGGGGTTTGATCTCCTTGCAGTCCAAGAGACTCTCGGAGTCTTCTCTAACACCACACTTCAAAGCACCGATTCTTTGGCACTCAGCTTTCTCTATGGTCCAGCTCCCACATCCATACATGACTATTGGAAAAACCATAGCTCTGACTAGATGGACCTTTGTTGGCAAAGTAATATGTCTGTTTTTTAATATGTTGTCTCGGTTTGTCATAGTTTTCCTTCCAAGGAGCAAGTGTCTTTTAATTTCATGGCTGCAGTCACTATCTGCAGTGATTTTGGAGCCCAAGAAAAAAAAGTCTGTCACTGTTTCCATTGTTTCCCCATCTATTTGCTATGAGGTGGTGGGACCAGATGCCATGATCTTTGTTTTCTGAATGTTGAGTTTCAAGCCAGCTTTTTCACTCTGCTCTGACACCTTCATCAAGAAACTCTAGTTCCTCTTCACTTTCTGCCATAAGGATGGTATCATCTGCATATATGAGACTGTTGATATTTCTCCCTGCAATCTTGATTCCAGCTTGTGCTTCATCTAGTCCAGCATTTCTCATGATGTACCCTGTGTATAAGTTAAATAAACAGGGTGACAATACACAACCTTGATGTACTCGTTTCCCAATTTGAAAGCAGTCTTTTGTTCCATGTGCAGTTCTAACTGTTGCTTCTTGACCTGCATACAGATTTCTCAGGGGGCAGGTAAGGTGGTCTGGTTTTCCCATCTCTTGAAGAATTTTTCACAGTTTGTTGTAATTCACACAGTCAAGGCTTTGTTATAGTCAATATCCTAGTCTATATTCATGCTCATGAGAAGTTTTTCTTCCATACATAATTATTTTTCTCCCCTTTGTCATAACTCCCAACACACACATTCCATCTCTACACAATGAAATTTTGAACATTCTTCTAGATACAGTTCAAATGCTATCTTTTCTTCATAATGTCATTTGTCCTAACTTCTCTTGAACCAAAACCTCCATTCTTTTGACCCAATAGCAATTTATTTCTCTTTTCTAATTTGTAGTATTGTGTACTGTTTTTAGTTACTAGACTCTGTTTTTTGGGTAGACAGAAAAACTATTTTTCCCTCTTTGTTTCTTTGCATTTCACTCTCACCCTAAACTTCGCAGACCTTGGCCTAGTACTCTATATGTTGTGTTTCTGTGTATGTGTTTGTGTGTGTATACACACACTTAAAAAAAATTGTTTAAGGATTCCCCTCTTCCAGTCAGTTAATATATCCATCACATATTTTCACATATTTATTGTTTTTTATTTCTGGTGATAACTTTTAAATTCTGTTCTTTTAGCAAATTTCAATTATACAATACAGTGTTATCAATTATAGTCACCATGTTATACCTTAGATTCTCAGACTTTGTATACCTTATAACTGAAAGTGAATGTGAGAGTGTTAGTTGCTCAGTGTTGTCCGACTCTTTGTGACCCTGTAGACTGTAGCCCACCAAGCTCCTCTGTCCATGGCATTCTCCAGGTAAGAATATTGGAGGGGCAGCCATTCCCTTCTCCAGGGGATCTTCCCTACCCAGGGATTGAACCCGGATCTCCTGCATTGCAAGCATATTCTTCACTATTTGAAACAACAGGGAAAGTGTGTACTTTTTACCAGCCTCTTCCTATTTCTGCTGCTACACAGTCCATGGGAGCCTACTTTTTGATTCTCTGCTTCTGAGTTTGCCTTTTTTCTTTTTTTTTTAGAGTCCACATATCAGTGACACAATGGAGTATTTGTCTTTTTCTATTTGGCTTATTTCATTTAACATAATGCTTTCAGGGTCCATCCATTTGTCTTGAATGG
>SJYQ01104741.1:936440-957973 GCA_006410935.1 Redunca redunca
ACACATCTTTACCCTCTCATCTGTTGACAGACCCTTAAGTTGCTTCCATGTCTTGGCTATATTGCAAATATTGCTGCACTAAGCATGTCAATAGAGATATCTTTTGGTATGTTTTAATTTCTTTTGGATATACATCCAGTAGAATTGCTGGATCATATGGTAATTTTATTTTTAATTTTCGGAGCAACCTTCATACTATGTTCCATGGTTCTGTTCAGTCGCTCAGTTGTGTCTGACTCTTTGTGACCCCATGAATCACAGCACGCCAGGCCTCCCTGTCCATCACCAACTCCTGGAGTTCACTCAGATTCACGTTCATCGAGTCAGTGATGCCATCCAGCCATCTCATCCTGGGTCGTCCCCTTCTCCTCCTGCCCCCTACCCCTCCCAGCATCAGAGTCTTTTCCAATGAGTCAACTCTTCTCATGAGGTGGCCAAAGTACTGGAGTTTCAGCTTTAGCCTCATTCCTTCCAAAGAACACCCAGGGCTGATCTCCTTCAGAATGGACTGGTTGGATCTCCCTGTAGTCCAAGGGACTCTTAAGAGTCTTCTCCAACACCACAGTTCAAAAGCATCAATTCTTCAGCACTCAGCTTTCTTCACAGTCCAACTCTCACATCCATACACGACCACTGGAAAAACCATAGCCTTGACTAGACAGACTTTAGTTGGTAAAGTAATATCTCTGCTTTTGAATATACTACCTAGGTTGGTCATAACTTTCCTTCCAAGGAATAAGCGTCTTTGAATTTCATGGCTTCAATCACCATCTGCAGTGATTTTAGAGCCCCTCAAAATAAAGTCTGACACTGTTTTCCACTGTTTCCCCTTCTATTTCCCATGAAGTGATGGGACCGGATGCCATGATCTTCGTTTTCTGAATGTTGAGCTTTAAGCCAACTTTTTCACTCTCCTCTTTCACTTTCATCAAGAGGCTTTTTAGTTCCTCTTCACTTTCTGCCATAAGGGTGGTGTCATCTGCATATCTGAGGTTATTGATATTTCTCCTGGCAATCTTGATTCCAGCTTGTGCTTCTTCCAGCCCAGCGTTTCTCATGATGTACTCTGCATAGAAGTTAAATAAGCAGGGTAACAATATACAGCCTTGACGTACTCCTTTTCCTATTTGGAACCAGTCTGTTGTTCCATGTCCAGTTCTAACTGTTGCTTCCTGACCTGCATACAGATTTCTCAAGAGGCAGGTCAGGTGCTCTGGTATTCCCATCTCTCTCAGAATTTTCCACAGTTTGTCGTGATCTACACAGTCAAAGGCCTTGGCATAGTCAATCAAGCAGAAATAGATGTTTTTCTGGAACTCTCTTGCTTTTTCCATGATCCAGGCAGATGTTGCCAATTTGATCTCTGGTTCCTCTGCCTTTTCTAAAACCAGCTTGAACATCTGGAATTTCACGGTTCACGTATTGCTGAAGCCTGGCTTGGAGAATTTTGAGCATTACTTTACTAGTATGTGAGATGAGTGAAATTGTGCAGTAGTTTGAGCATTCTTTGGCATTGCTTTCTTTGGAATTGGAATGAAAACTGACCTTTTCCAGTCCTGTGACCCCTGCTGAGTTTTCCACATTTGCTGGCATATTGAGTGCAGCACTTTCACAGCATCATCTTTCAGGATTTGAAATAGCTCAACCGGAATTACATCACCTCCAGTAGCTTTGTTCGTAGTGATGTTTTCTAAGGCCCACTTGACTTCACATTCCAGGATGTCTGGCTCTAGATGAGTAATCACACCATCGTGATTATCCAGGTCGTGAAGATCTTTTTTGTACAGTTCTTCTGTGTATTCTTGCCACCTCTTCTTAATATCTTCTGCTTCTGTTAGGTCCAGACCATTTCTGTCCTTTATCGAGCCCATCTTTGCATGAAATGTTCCCTTGGTATCTCTAATTTTTTTGAAGAGAGCTCTAGTCTTTCCCATTCTGTTGTTTTCGTCTATTTCTTTGCATTGATCACTGAAGAAGGCTTTCTTATCTCTTCTTGCTATTCTTTGGAACTCTGCATTCAGATGTTTCTATCTTTCCTCTTCTCCTTTGCTTTTCACTTCTCTTCTTTTCACAGCTGTTTGTAAGGCCTTCCCAGACAGCCATTTTGCTTTTTTGCGTTTCTTTTCCATGGGGATGGTCCTGATCCCTGTCTCCTGTACAATGTCACGAACTTCATTCCATAGTTCATCTGGCACTCTGTCTATCACATCTAGGCCCTTAAATCTATTTCTCACTTCCACTGTATAATCATAAGGGATTTGACTTAGGTCATACCTGAATGGTCTAGCGGTTTTCCCTATTTTCTTCAATTTGAGTCTGAATTTGGTAATAAGGAGTTCATGATCTGAGCCACAGTCAGCTCCATGGTAGCTGCATTAATTTACATACCTACAAACAGTGCCCAAGGATTCCCTTTCTTCCAATCATGGCCAACACTTGCGTATCTCTCTTTTTTTTTTACAGCAGGTGTGAGGTGGTATCTTATTGTGGCTTTGATTTCCATCTTTAGTGATGTTGGTCACTTTTTCATGTACTTATTGGCCATTTGTATGCTTTCTTTGGAAAAATGTCTTTTTGGTTCCTTTGTCCATTTTTAAATAAAATCTTTTTTATTTTTTGCTATTTAGGTGTATATAGCTTTTATAGATTTTGGTTATTAATTCCTTATCAGATATATTATTTCAAATTTTTCTATCATTCTGAAGTTGCCTTTTAATTTTGTTGAGAAGTTTCTTTGCTTACAGAGCCTTTCAGCTTGATGTAATCCCACTTCTTTAATTTTGCTTTTGTGCCTTGATTTTTGATGTCACATCCAAAAAGTCATTGCCAAGAACAATGTTAAGAATCTTACCTCCTACATTTTCTTTTAGAATTTTTATGTATATTGTGAGTTTTTCATTAAAGTATGGAAAGATGCTAATTCATAAAATAAAACAAAATCGCATCTTTGGAAACAGCTGTTTTGGTGACAGGTAACATGTAAGAGTTGCACTGCATTGCGCCAGGGAGATCATTAGGAGGATTCTGAAGGCCCAGCTAAATGACAGTTCAAACAAATTAACCACCTACATGGGGCTATAATGGGTTTCATTTCCTGCTGCTGGCCACATGGAAAGAAAATTCCTCACAAGTAAATCAGGCAGCTTGTTGAAATGCTGGAAAAACATCACATGGCCCTGAACTGAGGCCACAAAGATCAATTATAATTTCTGTAGGTCTGCTGACATCATCTGTCTTTGTTGTTCACAAAAATGAAAAGCAGATTTAATAATTCTATTATTTGTGTGTACACTACTCTTTATTAGCTAGAGAATACATCAACATCCATTATTTCATTTACTTATATCAACAAAGCAGTGAATGAAGAGAGGCTACATTTACTTGTCCCAATTACAAGGCAGGGAAGCCGAGCCTTACAATTGTTAAGTAAATTAATAAATATCACAGAATTTCTAAGTTGCAAAACTAACTTGGGATGCAGAACTTCTACTTCTAGAAAAGCATTCTCCAACTTATAATGAACAGTACATCTCTGATTTTGGAAGAAAAAAATTAGGGATGATTCTTAAAAGATTAGAAGTCTCTTACATTCCAATCTAGGTTGAAGTTTTATTTTTGTTTTTTATTTTATTTACTTTTTTCCCTGTGTTGGAATGTATGATGAATTTATATTGTACCAGTTGAAGTGGGCTATAAATTTGTTTTTCATAATTCCTTTCTATGCCTAGCTCCTAGTTAGTGTAGTTCTCTTGATCATCTTTTGGCTTCTATGACTTCTAGGCCAGGTACAAGTCTGTCTCTTGGTTGAAGAGCATCAGCATATCCTGTAGAGTAACTATAGTACTGAGGTTGGAGGTTTGGAGATAGTGAGAGGCTAATATGAGATGGAGACTTTTGTCCTCATGGGTTACAGCTTGTCTGTGTACTCATAAACTTCATATCCATCTTCTCTTCCATGCTGCTTGCTTGCCTGTGAAATTCCAGCTGAACCACAGCAATCTTATATTGACTATTGGACCAACTCCCACAATGGCTTTAGGTCAAATTCTACACTAAATATTTTATTTGATTGTATATATACATACATATTGGGTTGATCAGAAAGTTTGGGGTTTCCCATAGCATCTTACAGAAAAACCTGAATGACCTTTTTGGCCAACCCAATATATTATATATAATACAAAGTTGTATATAACTGTGTGTGTTTATAACTTTATATGTTGCTACTATAGGAGGTAGATAAAAAGGAATATGTCTGTAATAATTCAGGGGTATCCCCTGGGATGTCTTTCCATAATTGCATATCCTGTGTTTAAAGTCAATGGAAAAACTTTAATGGCCCAATACAAGTAGGTCTGCTAAAAGTTTATACGCTTCAAGAACGTAAGTGTGGGACATCTTAGCCAGGAAGTAACCGTGACCAGATGAGGTACTTGCTTAGGATAAAGGGAACACAGGACAGGTAGTGGAAAAATGTAGCTATAAATACCAGTTATGACTATGAGGCTGGTTGCAGAAATGTGAACTCTATTAGTCATGCATATTTCTTCTTTATTTTGATATGAATTGATTTGTCCAATTGGTATTAATAAACAGCCCAAGAGACAGACACTAGGGAAACTGAAAGAGAGTGTGGTTACCACTGCAGTAACAAATGCCCAGCCGTGGCCCCACACTAACAGGGCGGGCCAGCACTAGGCAGCAGTGTGAGAGAGCCGTATAGCGCCTCATGCCCCTGCACCATCTTCCCGGTGTAACAGATATATGTTATGGCTTGTTTTGCTTCCCTTCCACACTTCAGTCTCCAGCACAAGACACAAAGACAGCAGCTTTCTTGTTGTTGTTCAGTCACTCAGTCATGTCTGACTCTTTGCAACCCCATGGACTGCAGCACACCAGGATTTTCTGTCCTTCACCATCTCCTGGAGCTTGCTCAAACTCGTGTCCATGGAGTCAGATATGCCATCCAACCATCTCATCCTCTGTCATCCCCTTTTCGTCCTGCATTCAATCGTTCCAGCCTCAGGGTCTATTCTAATGAGTCAACTCTTCACATCAGGTGGTCAAAATATTGGAGTTTCAGCATCAGTCCTTCCAGTGTATATTCAGGACTGATTTCCTTTAGGATTGAATGGTTTGATCTCCTTGCAGTCCAAGGGACTCTAGAGAGTCTTTTCCAACACTGCAGTTCAAAAGCATCAATTCTTCGGTGCTCAACCTTTTTTGTGGTCCAACTCTGATATCCATACATGAATACTGGAAAACCCACAGCTTTGACTAGACAGACCTTTGTTAGCAAAGTAATGTCTCTGCTTTTTAATAGACTGTCTAGGTTTGTCATAGCTTTTCTTCCAAGGAGCAAGTGTCTTCTAATTTCATGGCTACAGTCACCATCTGCAGTGATTTTGGAGTTCAAGAAAAGAAAGTCTGTCACTGTTTCCATTATTTCCCTATCTATTTGCCATGAAGTGATGGGACCAGATGCCATGATCTTCGATTTCTGAATGTTGAGTTGTAAACCAGCTTTTTCACTATCTTCTTTCACCTTCATCAAGAAGCTCTTTAGTTTCTCTCCACTTTCTGCCATAAGGTTGGTGTCATCTGCATATCTGAGATCACCGATATTTCTCTCAGCAATCTTAATTCCAGCTTGTGCTTCATCCAGCTTTTCACCTAGCATTTTACACGGTGTACACTGCATATATGTTAAATAAGCAGGGTGACAATATGCAGCCTTGACCTACTCTTTTCTCAATTTTGAACCAGTCCATTGTTCCTTTAACCAACTCAGACAGCTACATACTATAAAATACTTAGAAAGTTACAATCAGTTATTGTGTGTGTGTGTGGTTCCTGGTGGTGCAATTTCTTCTCTTAAAACTGTACTGATTCATAATTCAAAAATATTAGGCTTAACATGAGCAGAATTTGGTTCGTTATTAGGCAAGGTGCTTTGCTTTGAATTGTTGATAAAAGAAAAGCAAAAGAAGTATAAGGGGAGAAAATGGTTAACAATATTTAGACCTTGAACATGCAGTCACCAGGGAATGAATAAGCCACTTGTGCAGTCATCTAACCTTGTCTCAGTGGAAATCAAACATTTCCTACAGCATACATAATATTTTATCAAACAACAGTCTGGCTTGGTGTGCCAGACATCTGGCAAAAGACACCATGTTCTAACTTTTTCTGACCTTGATCTTGTCAGGATTTTAGAATCATCAATTTTCATTTCATATTTAGTACATTAAAATGATTATATCCTATATTTAAACATACAATCAAATTAGTCTCTGTTCTTATGGTAGAATTCAATTTAAGACAATAATAGTTTCAGTGATCAAATTAACAAGATTTTCCTCATCTAATATCTTTCAATTTTTTATTGAAAAAATTTATGTAGTGTAATAAAATTAACCATATTAAAGTGAACAGTTCAATGGCATTAGCACATTCACAATGTTGGGCCACGACTATCTCTGCCTAATGCTGAAACATTTTATTCACTTCAAAAGGAAAGTGAAAGTGAAAGTCACTCAGTCCTATCCGACTCCTAGCGACCCCATGGACTATACAGTCCATGGAATTCTCCAGGCCAGAATACTGGAGTGGGTAGCCTTTCCCTTCTCCAGGGGACCTTCCCAACCCAGGGATCCAACCCAGGTCTCCCTCATTGCAGGCAGATTCTTTACCAGCTGAGCCACAAGGAAAGCCCTCCAAAAGGAAACCTTGTATCTATTATGCAGAGTAATTATTTATTATCTTCTATTAAGAAAAATATGTGGAAATTTCTTGATTTTTAAAGTCTCTGAAAACTGTCTCTCCTTCTGCATTGGCTTTTTGTATTTTACTTACTGATACTAGCAGTCTTCCAATCTCCGACAGTTTTTCAATTTGTGTGCAAGTATATAATATTAATAATGATAATAATATAATATTTACTATCAATAGATATCCATAATATATATGTTATGTTATAAATGTATGGGACTTGTATTCATGCCTATGTATTTTTTAATATACTTTAATGTATTCTAATTGATATTTTAGTGGTAAAGAATCTACCTGCAATGCAGATGAGGAGACCCGGGTTTGATCCCTGGGTCAGGAAGACCCCCCTGCTGGAGAAGGAAACAGCAACTCATTCCAGTAATCTTGCCTGAAAATTCCATGGACAGGGGAGCCTGGTGAACTACAGTCCATGGTGTCACAAAGAGCTGGACACAAATGAGTGACTAAACAACAACAAATTGATATTTCAATATATTCATATATTTACTTATTTAATTTTAATGTGGTCAGAATACCTGTCTTTTTCTTTATGTTTTATAATTTCCAATTCCTGTTTTCAAAAATTCCTTCCTATAATGAAATAATAGAAAAGATTTTCTTTTAAAATATTAATAAGGCTTACTTTTCAAGGCTTTACTCTGGGACATATATTGTGTACACTGTAATGCAGGAAAGTTTTTTACATATGTGGACCCAGTTGATTGAGAATCATTTTTTGATTGCCAGTTCTTTATGTCTGATTTATTGTACCATCTCTCTCCTTTATATGTTGCTGTCTGCATGTAGCTTTAGGGAGATGCATAAGTTATCTAGTCTAACTCCCTTACTTAATAGGGACAAACTAACAAGATTCTGGCCACAGCATGTAGTGTAGTAATGGAAAAGTTATTTTTGTTAATGGACAGAGATTAAGCAAATGCCTGGCCAGCAGTCTGATTCTTGTTACCATACTTGCTGTGTATATTTTGTATACAAAAATAATGCCTGGTTTCCTAAAACGTTTTGATAAAATAGATATGTAAGATTTGGATGATGCAGTAAATATACTTAATAAGCACATTAATTCAAAAGAAAACTTAAAACATTTGCCACCACTAGCTTTACAGGTATAGGGCAGACAATTTTGTGATGCTCTGTAATTTCTTTTACATTTCAAATAAATACAATTGAGGGCAAAGGATGGTCTCCTATTATATTTGGCCTGAATGCAACAGTTATGTTTGAAATCTAGTTTCCACTTTTATTAGCATCATGACTATTGAAAAAAATTACTGAATCACAATTTTCTCATCTGCATTACCCTTAAATAAGATTGGTTAGGGTATTAGTTGAGATGACACTATCAATAGGACCATGAGGCCAGAAGGGAAAGCTCTTGTCCTCTACCATGATAATTGAGTCTTACAAGGAAAAAAATACTCCTTCTTGCCTGACAAGAGCTAACCAAAGTTAACTCACAAGAGAGTTAGCTCTCAAGAGCTAACAAGAGAGACAGACCCAAGTCAGCCAGTTAAAAGCCATGGAGACTTTGTTTACTATAGCCCTCCTGACTTCCTTAGTAAAAGAGTTCTTCTCTCTGTTTTTGTGCATGGTTCCCCACGATTGCAGACCCTGAATTGCAATTCGTTGCTGATCCTGAATAAATTCATTCTTGAAGAAGAAATAATTAGCAGTCTTTTTGTTTTAGATCAGTCATAGTAAGCAATTGCTTTCTTACATTTGTTGAATAATATATCTTTTCCCCAGTAACTTATAATGTTCCTATGTCATTTATTTAGCTTCTTTGTGTGAATTTGTTTTGAGTCACTCTAGTCTGTCCCTTTGGTCCATTTGTCATCTCCTGTACCTATGTCAAATTGTCTTAATAACTACAGCTTTATGGTAACCCTGGTTATCTCTCAAGATAATAACCCTGATTATTATCTTAATAACCACAGCTTTATGGTAACCCTGGCTATGTTTTATTCTGCATTTACCAAGAAGCAGAGACTACAACAGAAGGCTTATGTAGTACAACCTACTGGGGAGGAGAAATGAGAGACAAGCGGAGTAAGGGACTTCTAGGAGGATGAGCTCTTAAGTGTAACTGATTGCTGGACAGTCTTCAAATAAGTAATCTACTTTGAGTCTCAGACTTTGCAGAGGGTGAAAGAAAAATATTTATTCATAAGACACTTATTCTCATGCCCTTTCATGTTCTCCATGATTTGAGACTGATCAGAGTTTGATGACTTGATGTGAACAGGGAAACTCTGAGGCAGGAGGCAAAAAGGACACAGCAAATGCATGAGCTGAGGCAAGTGAAGTTAGAGCACACATGTGGTGAGAAGCGGATGTCTCTGACTTCAGTGAAACAAAAGCCTGGGCAGGAGACAAAGGAAATCAAGAGTGATGCTCACGTGATATACTTTTCAACTTGTTTTTGTTCTGAAAAATGTTCCTCGCTATTTTTATTCTTTATATTCAATGTGAATGTAAGAATCAGATTATCAAAAAGTTTTATGTTGATTTTCATTGGAATTACATTAAATGGATAGATTTCTCTGTGGAAAATCATTTTTATGACACTTAGTCTTTCTTCTAGTACATATATATATCTTTCCATATATTTTAGTGTTATTAATTATATCTTTACAAGATTTTATCACATTTATCACTAAAGATTTGCAAAATTCTGTATGTCATTCCTGCAAATCTGTGAAGTTTTGTTGCCATCAACAGGTGGATGGATGAATAAGTTATTTCATATCCATTATGTGTTATGCTACAGGGCAATTTAAATAAACTAACTCTATTTACATGTATCAACAAAGATGAAGTTCTAAAAACATAAGTTCTAAAACATAAGTTCTAAAAACAAGTTGGAAAAACATGTGCATAGCATGATAGCATTTATATAAAGCTTAAAGCATACAAAATGATATAATTATCTTCAATGAGAGAAAAATATAGGAGGTAAATGTAGGTGACCATGAATGGGTCTGACACATGCAACATAAAGCCTATTTAAGACCTTTTGAAAAGGAGGGCAATGGGACGCAAGGAGTACCTGGGGGATTCAATCCTGCCTGTAATGTTTCACAGTAAAAATTATTTTTTGATAACCTCATGAAGAGGGGGCTAAATTTTAACATACAAAGTGATGTCTACACAGTTATATGTTAAATATTTTTTTCACAATTAAAATTCTTTGGGATCAGATGTCCTCAGGCTTGGAGGCACTCCCCCAAATTATTTAAGTTTTTAGTTATTTTGTACACTTTCTTCTGCAGTTGATTCTGATAGCCATAGAAAATGAGGGTGGCATGCTTTGTGTTAAACCTGAGATGGATGTAAGCAACATCATTTTTAAATGCAGCTAGGTCCTCTGATTTCATTCATTCAGAAATATATCTGTATCTGCATATGCCACTTCCAAATGGACTGTCCTTTACTATCTAATTAAGGGGACATTTTATTCTGCCTGACCTACTTCACCTATAGATGGATGCTTGACTTGACATTTACATAATTAATTGGCTACATCTGCTTGCTGAAGAAAGTGAAAGTATTACACAGTTACTTCCCACTCTTTGTGACTCTGTGGACTGTAGCCCTCTAGTCTCCACTGTCCACAGAATTCTCCAGGCAAGAATACTGGAGTGGGTGGCCACTCCTTCACAAAGCTCTGCAGCTTCTCAACTCCATTTAAACATATTACTTGTAAAGAAGAATCTAAATGTTTTCTGAGTATAAACCATTTCCCATCATATGAGCCTTAAATAATGTTTCTACATAAAATATACAGCTTAAACAGGAATATATAAAATGATGCCTATACAAATATTTTTGTTGTGAGAATTATTTTTTGTGAATATTGATGTAAACTTTAACTGTATTCATTTGAAATTTTTTCTTAAATCAAAGTGAATCTTAATTTATTTTTATTTTANCTGAGTGACTTCACTTTCACTTTTCACTTTCATGCATTGGAGAAGGAAATGGCAACCCACTCCAGTGTTCTTGCCTGGAGAATCCCAGGGACGGGGGAGCCTGGTGGGCTGCCGTCTATGGGGTCGCACAGAGTCGGACACAGCTGAAGCGACTTAGCAGCAGCAGCAGCAGCAGCAGCATACACCCATGAAACCATCACCACCATCAAGGCCATGAACATACCCATCACCTTCCGGAGTTTCCTCCCTACATCTTTATTTTTTTATAACTGGCAAGAGCACTTAATGTAGGATCTACTATTTTAGCAAATTTTTAATATACAATACCATATTTTTAGCTGTCTCAGGGCTATTTTGATGATAGATTCTTTTCAGAAAGAAACCATATGTGTGGCTAGTATTCTTTTTTTGCATATAATCACTTTGTGGGATGGTGGATAGTTTTAGGTTATTAATTTACAAGCTTTAATCTACTTTAAATATTCTTCAGCTCTTAGCAGAAAGTTCTTTCTACTGGGAATAAAGTGGGTACCCAGTAGCAATTTCAAGTATGTTTGTTAAAGAGAAAATGCTGCTCAGGTGGACAGAAATAACAGTAACAAAAGAGCAATTCAGGTTGTCACATAGGGATTAGATGTAACATCTAACAATTACATAAATATAAAAATTTATTTAAGTACAGCTGATACACAAGTCTTTTGGGGATAAGACAAAGGGGAATAACATCTTTCATACTGAATAGCCTGAGAGTAAATACTGGATCCATTTCCTTGGAAAGTGGCCATACCCTTTATTTCCACTAGCATCAGGAACTCACTGCTTTGTTTTGACCAGATCTTTCTTATTTCTGTATTCAGAAGAGTTAATTACTAAAAAAAGCATTTAACCATCTTTTTTTTTTTCAAGGTGACTGAAGAAGAAATTGGGACTATTAGTATTCAGAATATTGAAACACTATCCTTGTGCTTCCATCTGATCCATGTGTTCACGCCTACTTGTGAACAGAGTTCCCCTTCCCAGAACAGCTATTCAGCCAGGTGAGAGAGGCTCTTGTTCATCCAAAGACTTGCAGAGCATGGGATGGGGGTGTGGGTGGAGACACAGAATACACCTCCATAAGATAAAGGGAGATTTGTAGTAGCTTTCTGTATATTCTACCACACTATTGGATCTCAAGTGGAGACGTTTGTCCTGACATCATGGGCTCCATTCTGTTCATGTCCAGTGGTGGAGCTAGTCCACAAAAGCAATGACTTTCTCCAGTTGTGACATAGGCTTCATGGCTGCCCAAGTCTGTAAGTGCCTGGTGCTCTAGGCACTCCATCACCTTGACCAGGACCTGGCCACTTCCCTGAGGACTCTCCTTGGAGATGATGCTCTGAGTTGTGCCTAATGCATTCCAAAGGCTCGGCTACCTCAGACTTTATTTTTTTTAAGCAGTGTAAGTTCGAAACAAATTTGAGAGGGAGGTACAGAGATTTCCTATATGCACGCTGCCCCACACATGCATAATCTCCTCCAGTATCAATATTCCTTATGAACCTACATTGACATACCATAATCACCTCCTTTCTGTAGTGTATATTATGTTTCACTTGGTGTTATACATTTTTTGGACTGGACACATGTACAATGACATGTAGGTATTCATTATGGTATCATGCAAAGTATTTTCACTGCCCTATAAAACCTTTGTGCTCTTCCCATTCATCCCACCCTGATCCAAACCTTGGAAATATTTTTTTCCCAAGGTATCTATTATCCTTGCAGAAACCTTTGATTAAGGGTTGGACTTTTGTTAATATTAAATAATATCTGTCAAATGGAAGTGTTCTATAAGTACTTAAAAAATAATAATCTGATAAAAAATATATATGCAATGATCACAAAATTAAAGAACAATTACTTGTTGTCTGTTAATATTCAAGCTTGCCTAACATTTTATGCCTACCTAGAACATATACCTTAACTAATGTATTCATAATACTTTTTATTCTTTATTATTAAACAATATAAATAATATTTTAGAATACCAAATACATTATACATAAACATAACATCCACTTTAGTTACATGGGAAACAATCTTTTGAGTATAGAATTAGACAGCACTGGAGAAACTCCAAGTTTTATTTAGAATGAAAGACCTCTGGGTCTTCAGTGTGTTTCAAACCTCCAGGGAGGGCAGATCAGTAAGTAAATCAACAGGGATGTACAACTTCTAAAGTGAAGAATTTGATCTGAATATTTTAGGGTGTTTCCTAATTTAACAAAACAGGAATCTATCACAGATGTGATTGTGACATTTCTCCAGATAGTTTTACTCGGAATTTATCATCTTTGTGATCCTGCACCCCACTCTATTTTAATGCCTTTTTCTGATTATTTTAAAGCCTTTTTCTTTCCCACAGTTGCCACATAATTTCTTGCACAGCTTTAGAAACTTTAAAAAAGAAGGAAGCTAAATGAATAGATTAATGAGGGGCCTGTTTGTGGAATTCTTAGAGCTCCTTCAATGGCAGGTGTGATAAATTACACACATTATCATTGTGATGATCATGCAGCAAACTGTTATTAGAGCTTAATGTAGACTATCTCATTACACAAGTGCGACTTTGAATGTACTTAGCAGAAAATATAAACTGTTCACATAATTCCAGCTAAATAGGCACTTCTCTAGATCAAGAATAGGTTTTCATTTAAAAGCATTAGCCATGTTTACTATGAAATGGCTCAGTTATATTTTACTCATGCATGGAAAAACCTATGTCTTCTGTATGTTGAAAATAATGCTTAAACATTTCTGTGTTTTAATGACCCAATTTTGTTGAAATTCATACATTTGACATATTCCTTAAATAAAAGTTTTGTGAAAATAACAGCAATTCAATGCATAAAAGCAAATATGACATAAGACAGTGAGAAATTTTATAAGGAATAAATCACATAAATGATAAATAAGCAATCATATTTGTTATAAATGTTATATCATCAATGTTCTTCTATGGGTAAAATGACTTCATTAATATCTAAGTGAAATTTTGATACTATAAGCCATTGTGTATTGAATTATAGTTTTAAAACTATATTTTAATATAGCATTATTTAAATTATCAGAGAATAGTTTTTACTTATTTAAAATAAAGGAAATTTTGTGCAACATAGACCAACTGAAAATGAATTTAGGGCATAAACTCCATGCTAATTTATTACCAGGTATACTCATTCATCCACTGTATATCCCCAGTATGAGAACTGGATGTCACCTCTACCACTCCACTCCAAGACTTCAATCATTTCCTACCTGGACTATAGTAAAAGCCTTTTAACTGGTCTCCTTGCTTCTACTCCTGCCTTCGTACATTCATTACCCATCGAGTCATCATAATAAACATTCAGAAACATAAAATGGACTGCTTACTCACTAGAATAAAACACTTTAATGAATTTCCCCTGCAAAGAGAAAAAAAATATTTCCTCCACGGCCCCCAAGGCAAGCATAATCTTATTCCTGTTGACCTTTCCAAAGTCCCCTTTCACTGCTTTTTTCACCTCATTCACACTAGAGTTTTCTCTATCGAAAATTCCAGGCTTATTCCTACTCTCTATCCATTGAAAATTCAGAATCTTTACCTTCATTGTTAACTTAGAAGGGTGTCTCTCTTGGTTTTTGTATGGCTGTCTCCTTCACTTACTTCTTAGGTCCCATAGATCATCTTCTTAACCAGCTATTTCCTTGCTAAGACTCACTGATGTGCTAGATTTGAATTTATTTAGAGCTGCTAGAGTCTCTGAAGCTCTAAAAGACTTAAGCAGTTTTTACTATATTCTGAAATAAAGGGATTCATTCTCTCTCTTTCTACCTATATATAATTCAAATCTTAATAAACAGTGACATGAAATTCCCAAAATATCCACATATTTATTGAAATATATGATAACAGTGTATGCACTGACTATATTAAGAAATAAGGAAATGCCAGGAATACAAATTCATGCGTAGGTCTAACCAATAATGTACCATTTATTTCTAAAAACATATTATTTTAAAAATTACCCTTTTTAAGCCTAGAAAAAAAAAATAAAACTAAAGAAGCTAACAAAAATTTTTCTCTTCATCATGTTATTATTAGCAGGCCTTTTTATTTGTTGCAGTTTCCATTATACAAGAAAACAGATGTTTCTGAACAGGTGTAAGTGGGTGGACTTGGAAACCTACAAACACTGAAAGCTTTTATGTCTCTTTTTTTTAAGAAGGATAGAGAGGGAACGAAATTAGAGGGCCCATTTCTTTTAAAATTCTTTCCTGGCACCTGCTTTTATATTCTACTGCTATTTTCATTTTTCTTCCCCTAAACTCGTTGACCAAATAAATAATAATGAAGTGCAATTTATTTTTATTTTTTTCTTCAAAACTAAACTCCCCCAGAGGGAAAATACCCAGTTGTTCAGTGGTCTGTGCAGTCACCTCCCACTACCTATCCTATCTGTCTTTTCACTTCCATTCCCCTGTTCTAGTTCAAGCTGTCAGTATCCACCCTGCCTTTTTTTTTTTTCTGGAGTATATAAAATAAAAAATTATAGAAAAGGAGAAATAGTAACCATCCAAGTGGTAGACTGTAATGCTGTATATCTCTCTAAGTCATAGATACATCTTACAAGAAACAATCATAATCATCTATAACATTTAAACCAGATTTTAAAATTTTACGTAATGATGCTTACAGACATTGCATCTAACAGTTGCAGAAAACCTACTCCCTTTAGGCACATGTATAATGTTCATATGAATCAACTATTTCTGGACCTTGGGTCAATTTCAATGAATTTCACTGACTTGATTTTTTTTTTTTTTTACTTTACAATATTGTGTTGGTTTTGCCATAGATCAACATGAATCCACCATAGGTGTACACGTGTTACCCATCCTGAACCCCCTCCCCACCCTGCCTTTTTTTTGCAAAATTCCTAAATGAACTTCATAACTAGATACTCTTTTTCTCACCATACTCTCTGAAGTAATGTTTTAAACTGGAGATTTGATCAGGGTAGGTAGACTGGAACAAAGACTGAGCCTCAAGATAAGAGACCTCTTTTAAAACCACTCCTTGTACTTACAAGCTGTTTTACCCTTTCAGGTTATGTCAGGCTATGTATCTTTCTGAAAATCTGTTCCCTAAATCCACAGTCTTAGTTTCAGATTTATTGACCAGATTATTTTATCTAATTTCTAAGAAAGTTGCCTGATATTAAAAAAAAAGACACTACTCAATTGTTTAATGTTTCTCCACTAGACAAAACCATCAATGGCTTCCCATTACCAAGAAAACAAATTCCAAATATGTGTGAACAGAGTTCAAATATTTCCAAAGGTTGATACCAACATTTCAGTTAGAGGGCTTGCCTTCACATATTCAGTCCTTTAGGAATTGGACGTGGTTTCTGTACATGCCTTGCATTCCCATCCCTTAGGCCATTTTTTGTATAGTTTTCTCCATCTGGAGTGTCTTTCTCCATCCTTCTCTACTGACTGGACTGTTTGTTTACCTCTTCCAGAACTTTGTGTGGAAAGCTTTTCAGATCTCCTTTCAAGGTATCATAAGGAATATGTTATTATCTATAGTATAACCATTTATATTTTTATGTTCTCATATACCATAGAGTTAAATAGTCAGTAGAGGATGTTTTTTTCCTTCTTCAATATACCCAGGCAGTTGGTTCTCTGAAGGTGAAGAGCTTGTCTTGAGCCCGTTTCCCTTACACAACATACTGTACCCAGTGAACAGAACCTAGTGGAAACCTTGCTATCTAGTGTAGCAAGTTCCTAGTGGAAACTCTGGGAGACGGTGAAGGACAGGGAAACCCAGTGTGCTGCAGACCATGCACAAAAGAGTCAGACAGGACTGGACGACTGAACAACAGTGAGTTGCTCAGAAAACTCATCTATTTCTTACCTCGTCATATAATCATGAGAGTGTAATCTGTGCCAGACACTGTTGTAGGCCACCAGGGACACAGTCCTGAATAAGACAAAGTCATAAACTCACATTCTAGTGGCGAGATAGAAAACAAACAAGTAGACAAATAAATACAAACTCTGCTGTTAGGATTTGAGAAACTTTTTACAGAAAATAAAGGGATAGAAAGTGACAAAAGGTGTAAAATAGCAGTGGTTGGTCAGGGAAGGCCCACATTTGTTGGGCAGGGACATGAATGAGCTGAGGTGTTGAGCTACTTAAGTATCTAAAAAAAGGCTATTCCTTTGAAGAGGAAACAGCAATTAGAAGGGTTTTAAAAAACACCCCCAAACCAGTATAACTCAGGTCAACATCTCCTTTGGAACTAGTTTAGCCTGTCCCTTTTATAAGCAAAATCATTGTTAGTCTTTCTTCAGCAAAGATAGTCATACAGTAATATTTATTATTTCTGTCAGTTTTTTTCATCTTTAAAGTGAGGTTCAATGAAAGGAACATTAATGTTACTTCTAGCTCCCAATTGCTACTTTTATGATTTAAATGCTTCTCTGTTCTCTAAGTTTCACTTTTTTCATTTGGATGAGTGTAATATTTTTATCTCATGATTTTTTTTTTTCATTTATATGTGTGGTTAGGATGCTATAAATAAAATATGCTGTTTTGTTATTAGTATTATTATTTTAGTATTTTCTCCTTTATTTCTTGACTTCTGAAGCAGTGACTGCTTGGTTTTCTGCTTCAGCTGTAACTTATCTTGCAGCACTGTAAAACTCCCAAATAACAGTGGTCAGGAATATGCAAAAGAGTTAGATTCTTTCTTTCTTGTTAACTCCAACTGTCACCACACAGTGAGGCCAAACGATGCTGAAACATCAGAGTTTGGAGCAGAGCAAGGTACATTGAAAGGCCAAGCAAGGAGAGCAGAGGACTCATGTGCCTCAAAGACCCAAACTCCATGAAGGGGTTTTAGCAAAGTATTAAAACACAGGTGAGGGAGGGGCATCCTAGTGTGTGTGGTCAGCTCCTGCACAATTCTCTGATTTGTTGACTGAGGTAACAGAGAGTTAATGTTATCAGCCCTTAGACATCAGGATGTCTGGGAGCTAGGAGCTCAGGATCATCCAGTAGTTAATTTCTTCCATTTGTGGTGGTTTTAAGCAGCTGAAAAATTCAGGAAAAATGTGTGAGACACTGTTATCTGAGTACTTGAGAGAGGAGCTAAACTGGAGGATGTGGGGGAGAGGGTATTTCCCACTAAGTTCCAATAGGGTCCTGCTTCATTACACAGCACATCCAGAAAAGAGGATCTGTCTGGGAAGATTAAGAGGGTTTCATAAGGTGGATTCACTTTGGCTTGTTGTGCATAGTATGGGATCCATAGTAGATCATGGTACTATGTTGGAGGGGGTCATCAAGAGGATGTGACTGTTCATGGGGTACTCCAGAGACTCTCTATTCCCTGCCCTGTCTTTGCAATCTACATTCACCCTATGGCTCCTTCGGTAGGAGCCACTTCACCTTGAGAGAGTAATGTGTTATTGAGACCATCTGAATGTGAACGAACCCTTGAGGGCTTTTATTTAAATGTTTTAAGATCCTGGCAGACAGATTCAGAGATCTACTCGTCTCGCAGCTGCTCAAGACCAGCCTCACATGTACATTCCCTTGCTTTCAGACTTGTCACTACTGATTTGGAGGGGTCTGCAGTGTTCTTGCCTGGAGAATCCCAGGGACAGAGGAGCCTGGTGGGCTGCCATCTCGGGGTCACACAGAGTCGGACACGACTGAAGTGACTTAGCAGCAGCAGCAGCAGCCCCTTCCTTCTGTCTCTTTTTGCCATCTTGGTACAGGGGACAGTTTCGAGTTTCACAGAGAGGCTTCCAAGTTTATAAAGCAACTACTACCAATATACTACAGTTTTGAAGGCTGAGAGTAAGACAGTTATTCAACCCAGAGCAAGTAGCCTCCTTCATTCACTTAAGCATTTTGCTGGAAGACTGTTTGGGGAAGCCGGTGGACCGGGAGGGATGTTGAGAAGGTGGTGGCCCAGCTGGGTCTCTAAAACAGATCCTCAGTAGGAATTTCACACACGTAGGCACAAAGGAGCATTTGTGAAAATCCTGGTAAAATAGCTGCTGCTGTGTGTGTGCTCCGGCCTGTCCTACTGTGCGACCCCATTGACTGTAGCCGCCCCCCCCCCAGATTCCCCTTTCCATGGAATTTTCCATGCAAGAATACTGGAGTGGGTTGCCATTTCCTACTTCAGGGGATCTTCCCAATCCAGGGATCAAATCCACATCTCCTGCATTTGCAGGCAGATTCTCTACTGCTAGCACCACTTAGGAAGCCCGAAATGGTTGCTGCTTCTGCTACTGCTAAGTCGCTTCAGTTGTGTCTGACTCTGTGAGACCCCATAGACAGCAGCCCACCAGGCTCCCCCGTCCCTGGGATTCTCCAGGCAAGAACACTGGAGTGGGTTGCCATTTGCTTCTCCAGTGCATGAAAGTGAAAAGTGAAAGTGAGTCACTCAGTTGTGTCTGGCTCTTTGTGACCCCATGGACTGCAGCCCACCAGGCTTCTCCATCCATGGGATTTTCCAGGCAAGAGTACTGGAGTGGGGTGCCATTGCCTTCTCCAGAAATAGTTGCTAGTATGGTCTAAACTGGATTTAGATGAACCCAGTGCCCAGTGTTGGCTTTTAGGGAGGTGGACTTATTTTTTTTAATTGTGCTGGCTTTATAACCTTATAGAAATGTTGTTGATGTCAGGTTCGGAAAAATATTCAAATAGATAAGGTAAAAGACCAAAGTAAAAGAGCTGTTTCTTCTGTTAGTGAACACAGATTTGGCCATTCATTGCCTGACAGGCCAATAAGTTGGGTAAGGCTTGAGGCGAGGAAAGCAACTTTATTCCAGAAAGCCTGCTGACCAAGAAGATGGTGGACTAGTTTATTAAAAAACAAACAAACAAAAAAAAAACTTAACATATAGGCTCAGGCAAAGAGCTTTTAAAGGGGAAGGCAGAACAGAGAAGCAAAATGGGGAAAGGAGTGTCAATGGTTAATATTAAGCTCTGGTGTCTTATTAAAGTCCCTTCACCACCTGTGAGATGGAGGAGATGTCGAAACCTTGAGTTCTTACAGGCATTAGACATTCTGAAATGTTTCTAAAAAACATCAAAGATTAGGTCAGTTAATTTCAAAGACAGCCACTATGGGCTAAGGTAAAGGAGAGGATAGGGTGCTTTCTGGAATTTGGGCAAGAACCAGGTCCATCTCCTGCCTAAAGAGAGAAAATTTTATTTGCGGGTTTTTATTTTTGTTCCTTCTCAGGTAGCTCCTGCAAAATGTATTAGCTTAAATAGAATCATACTGATTCTATAAAAACTCATGTGGCAGGAAAAATAGAGAAATCAAGAAAGCCTTTTCATTCCCAGGAGGATTTCACAAAGTCCTGCTCATCACTTCTTCCTTCTTTCCCTTTTTCCCTTCTTTCCTCCCTTGCAGTACTTGCTGTGTGCCTAGCACTATGCTGGGTGCTGTGGAATAAAACACACAAAAAAACCTTAACGGGTTTTACATTGAAAATGTGAAAATGTAGGCCATTTTGTGGAAAATTTACATTTAAACAATAACTGTCTTTCAATCCATTTATAAGATGTTATTTTATTTCCCCCTTCTTTAATTTCTATCAACAATATTTTATAAGTTTTAGTGCAAAGATCTTGGTTTTCCTTGCTATATTTTTTTATTGTATATGGATTTTTTTAAAGGTTTCACTTTACATTTCCTTGTGGTTAATATATGCACATGGAAAGCAGTTCTTTATATTAGCGCTTTATCCTGTAACTTTTTAAATTTACTCGCTGGTTTTAACAGTTGTTTTATAGATTTTTTGTTGTTGTTTGTTTGTTTGGTAAGCAAAAATGACATCTAGAAAGAATAGTTTTACTTCTTTATTTGTGAACTTTATAAATTTTATTGCTTATACTTTACATGATCCAACTGATAGGACCTCCAAGACAGTGTTGACTAGAAACAGAGAAAGTGAGCTTCCTTGCTTTGTTCCTGATCTTAACTGGCAACTATTTAGTCTGTTACTATGTGGCTCAGTAGTAAAGAATCCGCCTGCAGTGCAGGAGACATGGGTCTGATCCCTGGGTCAGAAAGATGCCCTGGAGAAGAAAATGGCAACCCACTCCAATATTCTTGCCTGGGAAATCCAATGGATCGAGGAGCCTGGTGGGCTTCAGTCCATGGGGTCCCAAGAGTCAGACACGACTTAGTAACTGAACCACCACCACATTAAGTATAATGTTAACGATATATTTTTGGGTGATGCTCCTATTAACCCAGTTTCACTAGAATTTTATCATGAATGAGTATTTTGTCAATTGGATATATTGAAATTGTTGCTTTTTTTCTTTATTCTGGTAACATAGTGAATTACATAGATTGATTTTTGATTGTTAAATCAATCTTGCAGTTCTGGGATAAAATCTAATTGTTTACATTGTATTATAATTTTATATATTATTTGGCTTAATTTTATAATAATTTGTTAAACATTTTTGTGTCTATGTTCATGAGGGATATTGGTCATAATTTTGTTTAAAATGTCTATGTAATGATTTATGTTTATGTTAACTTCATAAATTGATTTGGGCAGTGCTTACTTCCTCTATTCTCTGAAAAAAGATTGTATACTATTGGTACTGTTCTTTCTTGGATCTTTAATATAATTCACACTTGAAATTATTTGGTTTTATTTATATGAAGGATTTTGATAATGTTATTTTAAAATATACATATAAAATATTCATATTTTGTCATTATT